>CM059192.1:11425891-11900956 GCA_030323885.1 Branchipolynoe longqiensis | reverse complement strand
TAGGAGTCCGACCTAAATAAAAATTCAGAGACTCTAACCAGTCTGCCACAGAGAACACCGTTTGGCTATGTTGCCGCAAATGTCAACGGCACTATTTATAGCAAGACACTGAACGGATACAAAGTAACTAATATCCCAGTCACAAGAGGCCTGCGTTCCCTTGCGATCATTTCGCGATGTCAATACATTCTCCTTATGACTCCCTTTCGCCCTTCTTATGCACTGGCGCTGTGAGATTGCCGACCTCCTGGCAACCATTTCAGAAATGTTGGACACAAGGAGGTTGCAGCTGCTGCAGTTGCAATCTCCTTGTGACCAGTTTGGTCGGCACCATTAAAAAGTGGTTGGCGACCTGGCGCCGGCCTGACCCTGCCAGGTCACCAACCCCTTGGTTGGCGAGTTGGCATCGACCTGGCGCCGACCTGGCGGCATCAACACATGCCATGCCACGCTCACGGTGTGGTCGGCGCCAGGGCGCCGAGCACACGCCGACCTGGCCCCCCACATTTTTTAATCAATGTATTGAGTGGGACGGTGGGAGGTTGCTGACCTTTTGGTCGTAAGGAGGTTGGCAGTGAATGCTGGCTCTCATGTGACTGGGGTATCACTAGCCATGCTGTGCTGTGAATGCTATATGTGTTTACACATAATATAACATGATAGCTCTCACTCTCTCAATTCTCGCTCTATCACAGCTGAATAGTGCATTTGATCATGCCGTGAACTTGCTCATTGGAAGAGGAAAAATGCACATTACAAACTATTTCCATATTGATTGAGATGACTACACATATACCTATAGACTAGGTGCACATCAAACCTCCAGTATGTGTGTCTGTGTCTGTGTGTGAGGGGGCGTTGAAATCACGAACGAAAGATCGATGTACATAGTCTAACTGTTCCATTATCTTTCATTTTACAACACTATTGGAATAATATACACCACACAGACTGGGTTATATATAGTACTACGGTTAGTTGTTTGAACGTTCTAACTTTGGTCTTCACACGATATTTGGCTGTGTGGGCACTCTAAATGTACTATACTACTAGTACTACTCAGTAACTAATAGAAACGGAATACATACAGACCGCTGGCGTGGCGTCATGATGCTCCCGACTTGTCGCGCCCTCTAGTGTTAAACACTTGAACCAATCGGACTGAAATCTTATTTTGACTGCTGCTCTGGTTGGTAGTTTTACGTCCTGGCAGCATCTAAGGTCATATCAGGATGTGTACCGACTTGTACATCAAGAAGACGGAGGTGCTGTACCAACCCAACTCTACAAGAACCCGAGAGGAGGAGATCATGGTTGACGGAAACAAGCTGAACTCTGTTCTGGAATTCACCTATCTCGGAAGCACTATATCAAGTGATGGACGCATTGATGCTTGAGATACAGAGGAGGATGGCCAAAGGGTAGGGCCATCTTTCGCCAGACTACGCCAGAGACTCTGGAACAACCACCATGTGTCCATTCGGGTCAAAGGTAAGATCTACTGTGCAATCGTGCTACCCACCCTACTATACGGAGCCGAGGCCTGGACAGTGTACAGACAGCAGGTGAAAAAGCTGCATGCCTTCATGATGCGACATCTGCGTTCAATCATGAGG
This sequence comes from Branchipolynoe longqiensis, assembly GCA_030323885.1. Taxonomy (NCBI): domain Eukaryota; kingdom Metazoa; phylum Annelida; class Polychaeta; order Phyllodocida; family Polynoidae; genus Branchipolynoe; species Branchipolynoe longqiensis. The sequence continues at coordinate 11,899,340 of CM059192.1, read as the reverse complement.
CTAACCTGGAAGGACAAAGAGACGAATAAGGAAATACTCGAACGGATGGGGCTGCCCTCTATGGAAGATCTTCTGATCAAAAAGAATCTCCGGTGGACTGGACACCTCATGAGGATGTCATCAGACAGGCTACCAAAGCAGATCCTCTATTCTCAACTGTCTTCTGGCTACAGAAAGAGAGGGCGCACCCGTCTCCGGTTCAGGGATACCATCAAGAGAAACCTGAAGCTGACAGACATTAAGACCGACTCATGGATGCAACTCTCACAGCAGAGAGCTAAATGGAGAGCGGCAGTCAAGTAATGAAAGCAGTCTTTGTCGCATCGCGACCGACAGCATGATGATGATGACCGACTTGTGACACTCATGGTGACTTTATAGTGCTACCCCACTGGGAGACCAGGCTGACAGCACCATGACCTGATTTCCCACTCAGTGACATTATCCTGATACTGAGCTAACCAGTCCGTTCCCCTATCCTAGTAATGCTGAGTGCCATGCTAGATAGCGACAAGTATCAATTGTGTAAGTAATTTTGTTTGACCCGACTGGGAATCGAACTCCCGACCTTCCGGAAGGGAAGCCTGTGCTCTACCGATTCGGCAACCGCGTCCGGTGAAAGAGACAAGAACTGAAGATGGGTAGTGTGTGCGCGTGGAGTTGTGGGGGGGGGGGGGGGGGTGTTCCTTCAAAAGGACATATTCAAGGAGTGTTATTGGTGAAGTGATACTATTAAACCATGACTATGGGTGTTGACAATAATTAAAATGATCGTGACATATTTCATACATGTCCTATTGCAGTTGTTCCTGCCATTCTTCACAACTTTCCACTATAAAAAAATATATAAGAGCAACTCTAGCCACCAGCAACGAATCAAACTATTTAAACAGACCCGGTATAGGCTGCTGAGACACAAACCATACTCTGACAAAGGCCCTCCAAGCATACCATTGCAGGTTTTCAGTTTATGCAACTGCATATGAGGGGGGGGGGGGGCGGGAGTGCTGAAATTGGTTGGTCCTGTTGTGTTGTAGTCCAGCAGCACTGACGAGGCTTTTAGACAACCATATAGAGAAAAGTGTTAGAATTTGCAATCTAAAATGCTAAATATAAAGTTCAAATGTTCATAACCAGCTACTTTTTGTGTGAGTAATCTTATGTGATTAATAGACTTTAAAAGTTGAATTGAGAGCTTTCTACGGCTGCCATCTTGGTGGTTGCCATGGATTCCCCTTTGTGTGGGGACCCCTCTAGGTCATGTGATGAGGGAATCCCACCTATGATGTCATTCATACATCATAGACCTCAACACTTCCCTCCCACATGTTCAGTTACGTGAACTGAAAAAAAAAAGCAAAGGTATGTTTGGAGAGCTTTTGATGCTGGATTCGTTTGTTTCTGGGTAAGGTATACCAGGCGACTTTAACAACGGAACTGATTTCACCATATTTTATTCACGTTTATGACATTTCCCATCGAGACGATATCACAGTGTCCACTTTGGATACAGATTGCACACTTTGATAATCAATCCGTTCATCTGGAACAGTCAACCTAATGATTTACAACCTGAAACAGCAACAACAATATACCATGCACACCACCGCCATTGATTACAGCAACACCTTTCTGTGGTTATCTCACGATGATTGACATATTCATTAAATGACATGTAATGTTCAGCTGAATGATTCTGCGACCTTCAGAAGTCTAAGAATTAATACAACCAAGGACTCTGCTATACATAGCACAGCATAGTATAGTATAATCTTTGTTTGATACAACTCTAAAAGGCTTTGATAAATATTTTCCAACATTGCCGGTCAAGTTCTACACGTGGCATTAGCAGCCATCTTTCCCGCATCTGATTGGCTGAATTTAACGCGGGGAACATTTATATTGCCCTGAAATATGAGCATTGCAGCGAGGCAAATATTTCTAATAGTACTAGATCTTCTTGCAGTTATTTATAAAGAGCGTGGTGTCATAATAAAAAAAAAATAGTTTTTTAAAATTTTCTCTCATTTTATTCATTTAATAAATAGGGAGCCAATAATACTTTTTGTTAACAATACACTGTTAAATATTAAAGTTTTTTGTGTGTTTTTGTTTGTTTGGGAGGGGGGTTAAATATGCTTATTCTGCTGAATAAGTTCTCTTGTCAGCGCGGAATCACTGGTCTTCCAGGCATTGTTCAATTCAGGTTTGTCTTATAAATACACTACAATAAACACAAGGCGTCTTCGAATGCTTCCTTCAGCCAATCACATACATACAAGATGGCCTTCAAGTAGGCTGACTAGACCTCACTTGCCCTATTACATTCTGCCTCTCTGTCTCTCTCTCACACACACACACAGACACAGAAACACACACACACACCATATTTGAGCGCTATTCAGTCAGCACTAGTCTGTCCACTTCAACCTAGGCATTAATTAGGCTTACTACACTAGGAAACTATATACTGACGTTCAGTCTACCAGGATTTTAACCATATGGTATCCCTAAAAAGTTAGGTAAACAGGGATCATAGGGAGACCCCATCTGACCTGACTTGACCTATCTATTTAACTAACTATTTAGGGTTAGGGTTAGGGTCAGGGCTAAAGTCCTGGTAGACCACACTGTAAACGAGCACCCGCTGTGCCATAGAACTATCAAGTGTTAGGGACGGTCCATAAATGTTAATGCTTTTCACAATTTTACCAATGTCAGGATGCCGATTTACTGTCCCCGCCCGCCACCCTCTGCTTTTCTTGACTGTAATCCTAACAAAAACATTGACCAAATGTTCTATAGCATGTAAAAGAAATCTAAACGGGGATTTTACTACCTTTCCCAGCACCCGCACACTTCCGAACATTGTTTGGATTGTGAAAGACATCTGTATTCATGAACTTAATACCTTGGCTTTGCACAATACTTAGCTTTCCTTTTTTCATAGTGTTGGCTTATTAAGGCACTTCCGCTTAAGTTCTTGATATTCAATAGGTTTTCTTATTGTACCCTTTCCTTCATGAGGTGAAAGCATAGTTCAATTATGTACATATAATAGAATTATCAAAACCGGAACAAATTACTGTAATGTTGATGTATCTCCATCATATCACATGGCAAGTTTGTTCCTATGCAAAGGTCTTAAAAACATAAACAAATTGTTTAACGTTTTTTAAAAGATCTTCTTTTACCATGCATAAAAGAACCCTAAAATCAAACACATTCAGAATTCTTCAGAATACTGGAATACTCGTTTCAGTAAGTGTTATTCCCAACATTGTTAGGAATAGCACTTAATGTTTGTTTCTGGGTAAACCCACCCCCTCACACACATACCCTGACCCGTTGGCCTTTTAATGACATGATTTGTATGGAACATTTAAGCTATGCAATAAATGTATCGACTGACCCACAAAGCGCTCCCCGCCCTCACACACATACTCTTACCCTTATTGGCCTTTTAGTGACATGAGACTTGCATTGAACATTTAAGCTACGCAATCAACTTGGAGTTAACGGAATACAAATGTATCGACTGACCCACAAAGTCCCCCCGACACACACACATACCACGACCCTCATTGGCCTTTTAGTGACATGATTTGCATGGAACATTTAAGGCATGCATCAGCTTGGAGTTAACGGAATACAAATTTACTGACTGATCCACAACACAAGACTTCACCAACTTCCTATTATAAGTGCACTCAGATTTAAGGGAGCATTACCCACAGAACCAAGCATTATTCCCACTATGGAATGACACATACCCAGAGACCTCATAACAGGTGACCTGGGATCTCTACAATTCTACTTCATTTTTTAAAACACCAGTACAAACATTCAGAGACAGGTAAATTTAATGATTGAACGTGTATGCGACAAGACGTGGCACCTTCTGTTATTTATTTTATACTTGCCTAACGGCTTATACATCACATATACACGCCCCAGATTTCCCTACTTGGTTAAAAAGAAAAAATAGTTTGTTGCATTCGTTGATTAAGCGGTAAACATTTTAACGGGGGATAACTCTCCTTCCACGGTTCCGTCCTATCCTAGTAATGTCGAGCGTCATGCCCGGTAGTTATAAATAGTCTTTGGCTTAAATAGGCCACTGATCAAACCCAGAACCTGGCGCACCGGAGGCGATTGCTCAACTCCTTCGACCATTACATGGTTGATTTACTTTCCTAAGGTTTTAGATCCGTGAAACAGCTATAGTCATATCGGAAAGCATACCGCCTTGTAACGCAGTGCATGGCGACTTTAAAGTGCTGCCCGACCAGGACACCCCGTCACCATTACTACAACCAATTATCCTACACAGTCACATTATCCAGACACTGATACAACCAGTCATTTCCCATACCTAGGAATGCCAAGTGCCATGTAGGCTACCAATTTTGGAAGTATTAGGTTTCACTCGGTCGGGGTTTGATCCCAAGATATCCGATATGAAAACCCAGTGTCCCACCCATTTAGCATTCCAGTCTGATTCTCTACCCAAAGACAGGAACGGCTCACCTGTATTCCTTACATGTGTTACCATGGCGGCAGACAGCTAATTAACCCATACACAGACATAGCTTCATCTTGTTGGCCTAAGAATAACCTAAGAATAGCCTATCGGTTATAGGCCGAGGTAAAATAGTGACATTCCACAAGGTACAACTTATTGAAGGCTTTTTCTCTCTTTCAATGAACCCTTCACCGGAAAGGGTCGAAATGTACATAACGACAGTCAATTTCACCAAACATAGCATATCATTCACATGAGTTGTAAACTTAGCTTTACTAGCAAATAACTGGAACTTTCTCTAAAACAAATAGCCAACAGTCCTTTCAATGCTGGCTCATCATAAGCCGGTTACTGAGGGGAGGCGGTGCGATGAAGGTCGCACCTCCATGATTGACCTGCAGGTTCCTCCGTCACCTGAAGTTCATGCACAATTTCAATAACTAATAAACCAGATTTGAAATACATAAATGGTCACCTAGTCAGGCAATTACCGGGCAGTGTTCATTCATAATTGAATCAACTAAAGTGGTTGTGTAGTCATTTTACTTATTACAAAAATGAAGAAACCAAATGAAGGGTAGTGGGAGGGGAACAAAAGGGGATGGTCTCAGTTGACAGAAACAGTTTTTTTTTAAACCCACAAATGACATTATGATCTTCTCATCACAAATGCAAAATGCATTCATGAAAACATAAACTCTAATTTGGAGATCTTAGTGGCTATTATATCTGAACATTTTGTGGTGGTGGTGGTGTGTGTGTGTGTGTGTGTGTGTGTGTGTGTCGAGAGAGAGAGAGAGAGAGAGAAGAGCGCATCTCTGGATCGCTTCAGTTTTATTGATTAATTTATTGATTGACTGACTGATAGCGCAGCAAAGGCTATATTCATGGCAAAATGTTAGTAGAATGTATATTGTTTGTTTGATTTCATGTATCACGTGCCATATTTATGTTCTAAAATGTGTGGGAAAGCCATCTGTGGGAAAGCCACCACATACTCATGCGGGAGGTCGGCGGGACCAAGTGGTCCTTAGCCGCTGCCGTATTGGCCACTCGTGGCTTACACATGCTTTTCTGCTCAAGGGGGAACCTCCCCCTGAATGTATTGGGTGTCAGTCCCCAATGACACTCAAACACATTTTACTAAGTTGCGTTGATTTTTTGGCCCTGCGCCAACAGTTCTACACTGCAGACAGTATGCATGACCTTTTTACTAAAGTAAACCAGGATACATGGGTGGGATCTTTTTTGATGGGAGCTGGACTGTACCACCTCATATAGTTTACTAAATAAATTCTATCAATTATTAATAAAACTTTTCTTTTTCTATGGGAATTTGTTTCCCTTGACCACAAATATATGATTGTGAGCTTTCTAATTTAATCAGTGTCTATTGGCACATAATTGATTGTCTGCTTTTACATGTAAAAGCGATGGTTTGAACAAAAGACAAACATTTCTCGCCATGAATATGGCCTATGCTGCCGACACAGCGTAAAGCAACCACCAATCAATCAATCAATGTTCTAAAATGTAGACGAAATTATGAAATGCTCAAATTTGTGTCAAAATGACAGCAAAATTGATCTCAGATGCAACAGTTTGTTTGTTGTTTTACATCGTAGCAACATCTAAGGTCATATCGGGCGGGTACCTACTTGTGACAGTGCGCACTCATGGCAACTTTATAGGTATGCCCCACTGGAAAACCAGGCTGCCAGCACCATGACCTGATATCCCACTCAGTCACATTATCCTGACACTGAGCCAACCAGTCCTTGCCCTATACTAATAATGCCAAGCACCAGGCTAGGAAGCGCAAGTATAAATTTTAAGTCATTGGTTTGAACCCAAGAGCACACGATCTACCAACACGGGAGACGGTCGTCTAACTCATTCGGCCATCCCGTCTGGTCAGATGCAACAAGAAGATCCAAGTTAAAATATATATAAAGTATGGCTTCAGGCTTTATGTTTGACCCTGAGAAACATCCGATAAAAGAAAGTGATAGATATCTTTCTTTTGTTTCTATACTAGTTGATTAAGCAGCGGATGAGAACGATAATTTAGCAGGGGATGAGAATAGGAACTCAGTATAAACAAACTGAAATTTTATTCATGCAGTCTCCTCAGCAAAGCCTTTATAGGTGACCGCTGGACAAAATCCTTCCCGACAATCCCATCCCCCGGATTCGTCTCCTCTGATTTCAGTTTCACAGAAATATCAGCAAAAGGAGCCCAGTCCATAACAACAAAAATGCAAAAAAAATCCATTTCCGCTTTTAACAAAAATTCACAGATTTTTCAACAATTACTCCTCCATCTCCTGGTGTTGTGTATGTGTGTGTGTGTATGTATGTATGTATGTATGTATGTATGTATGTATGTATGTATGTATGTATGTATGTATGTATGTATGTATGTATGCGTGTGTGTGTGTGTGTGTTGGGGAGGAGTGTTACCAGGACCTGTGTACAGAGATATTTCAAACAAGGCTGTTCAAATGATAAACCTGAGATAAAACAAAAGCCTCAGTCAACTAAAGCACCGCAAGAAGGAAAACACTGCAGGAATGAAGTCATTCTCTCCGGGCAGGTCAGCTCTTCAATACAATGCCAACTTATGTGAGACACCAATCAAACTGAAGTGAACAATCATTCAAAAGGTAGCTTGACATGGTCTTAACAGCAATACAAGATGAACCTCAGATTCCAGGATACGCCCAGCTAACACCAGCAGATTCAAATTCATTGTTGCACATGACAAAACTGAACAGAGCATTCTCACCCCATGTAGTGGGCCCTGATGGTGGAGTCTCCGATTTGGCCTGAGCATACACCTCAAACACTCAAATCTAATCTAACTTGCAGCACCGTCCCAGTTATTTTCCCTCGGACCCCAAATAAACACTGGTACTGTGTAAGTGACATCCGCCTTGAACCAGCACACCAGGCTCAATCTCTTACCTTATTGCCTCATTCATCCATGGTGCGCTCTACACATGCGTAAAGGAGGAGTGCAATGAACCATAGCGGCACATCCTTAACTACAGAGGCTAGAGTAACAGGTTGCCCCGCTCCCTCAATAACCAATCAGAACCACTACTGCACTCATTCATCATTGCCTAAATACACCATTCCCACCAACCTTCCCTCTGATGACAGTGGTAAGAACTAATATTGTGGATAGCAGCTCACTGCGCATGCTTTGCGGAAAAAGTATATTGCCCAAATAAACACACACATTCTCAATGGCGATACCCACGGATATATCTTATCGCAGTCACTTTTCTGTGGTTAGTTATGTGTTCAAATATAATGAAAGATCACCTCAGTCAATACTCATCCCTTAAGGCTTCTGGCCTCAGGTCTAACAGGATGATAAGATAAATACCTATCTCACCATTGACACATCATACAGACAGAAAATGTGAAGAGTAAATGTCCAACAATTGTGTGCAAATTCATTAAAGCTACGACATCGATGAAGGTTCATATCATTTCATATGTACACTTTGGAAATAAGTTAATGAAACATAATTGTGTATATTCAATTCAAATAACAACTGAGCTAAATCAATCATACCCAACCGGTACAGTTGATGATGTCAAGATACAATTATTTGAAAAGTACACTGGAGAAGTAAGTACTAATGTGTAATGCATACTTACTTGCTTAGCGAAAGCAATTACCAATATGTAATGTAAAATTAGTACTTACTTAGTCAAAGTAGTAATGTGTAATATAGAATTAGTATTTACTTAGCCAAAGCAAGTATAACGTGTAATGTAGAATTAGTATTTACTTGGCCAAACCAAGTACTAATGCATAATGTAGAATTAGTCAAGTACAAAGGTGTAATGTATACATAATATTTACTTAGGCAAACTAATTATTCAAGTGTGTTGAGCGTAGGCTTGTGATTTCATTTTAAGTATTGAGAGATGAAGTACATCGACATTTCTGTAGATCCAGGTGAACTATATACTCAAGTGCATGCACTGAACTCCTCTGCCGTACTTCAAAATATTATATACATTTATCACCTTCTCCCAGCCATCCACATTTCCCAGTACATTATGGAATAGGTTGTGCTTATATGTGTATATATGCATACTTGTGTGATATATGCATACATGTGTATATATTATGTATGTATGTATGTATGTATGTATGTATGTATGTATGTATGTATGTATGTATGTATGTATGTATATATGCATAGACTAGTTAAACTTACCATTGGCCTAGTTGAAGGATAACTTCAGTTTTATTGAAAGCTATAGCCGAGGCTATGCAGAAGGCGGGGAGATGAAGGTCTATCCATCTACTGGTCAATTCTTGACCTACTCTTATCATATAAGATTTTACCCAGTAGTTTCAAGTAATCTGTGCTATCCTAGCCTGTTCTTTCAATTTTCTTTTTAAATATATATATTTTATGTATATAATGTCTTACAAAGGCTTTCAATTTTCCAGCCTATATGATTTTAAATTGATATTCCATCGATTCCTATATTTCTAGTGTTAGGAGACCATGGCTCCTCTCATCGAATGTACTTTATATTATAGTTATCAGTGTTGATACCCCCTAGGTTCAACACTATGATTGTTTCCTTGGTTACTATCTCTTGATCCACATATCGGTATACGCTCATAGTTCTGCGGCGTTAGAGGTACGTATTAGTAATATACGCTGACCCTGCTGTGCCGTTTGAAGGCATTAGTAGTATACGCTAATGGTGCTGCAGCTTGAAACAATGTATTGGTTGGGTGGTTGTTGGAGTTTTACATCCTGGCAACATCTAAGGTCATATCAGGACGGGCGCAACGTCTTACTATACACTAATAGCTACAGGAAAAATCCTGGAAATCCGCGAAATCGCGGAGATCTTTCATCCCTGAATATATTCGGTTGATCATCATTATAACATACCTTACTTTTAATTTGAAGTAACTTTGCTTTGAAATGACTATGGAGATATCTCACTCAACATCACCTCCAACTGTGACTGGTGGTGCAGCTACCATGCACCCACATCACCAACCATTCCTGACTGTCCGTGTCAGTCTCAGTAGAAAGAAACCGGTCAGGAGCTGGTAGTTAGGTGCTTGCATCACCAGTCATAGTTGAAGATGATGTTAAGTATGATACAGACAAGCTGGATTGAATGGTGAGATAGTGACAACTTCTGTCAATTATACCTACATAATCCTGTACATTATATACACACACACACACAAATACATTGAAACCCCATTATACCGTGCCCCGATTTAACGCAAATTCTGATATAACGCGATGATTCATTGGACCCAGAATTCCTTAATTCAATAAACTGAACCCCGATTTAGGCCGACCTCGTTTTTTCCCGCGATGTCTTTTCATGGACCCTAATGATCGCGTTATAACGGGGTTTCACTATATATATATATAGTATAGTTATACGAATCCTACCTGGGTATAGATGATGGATAACTGTTGTTTTCCCGAGGTATAAGCCTCGGGTAGACGTGGGCTAGGGAGAAGGAAGCACGTGAGGTACCAGCAATTTTAACCTACTTATTCAGGATAAAAAATGATCTTTCAATACAATGGATACTATGATTTTCCCGTAATGGTACACCAACGGGATAGACGTGGTAGGGCGTGGTGGGTGGGCCCTAGCCCACGTCTACCCGAGGCTTATACCTCGGGAAAACAACAGTTATCCATCATCTATACCCATGTAAGATTTGTATAACTATACTATTTTACCTCGGTATACAGCCTCAGGCTAGCCTCAGGCTAGGGAGACTTTTACATAATTCATTTTTATCCTTAATATCATTCATTCTTATTATAACATTCAACGTTTTTGTTCTCACCTATTCTTGTTAGTTGGCGAGAAGGCGCTTTGCAATGCCGGTAGGCTTTTCTAGTCGTTTGTTGTAATGTTTTGCAAACGACTTAGCCGTCTTCCAGCCTGCATGCGCTAGTATTCTTTTCACAGAAATACCTAGCAACCGTGCCTTGGAGACCAAGGCACCTCTAGTTGAGTGGGAAGAGTATTTGCCCGTATCCACTCCAGGCAATTTCAACACCGTAATTGTCCATCTGGCAAGGGTGTCTCGTGAAATTGCCTTATGTGGCTTTATAAAGCTCACTAATAGTTGTTGTGATGCACGTAAATCCTTTGTCTTAGATATATAAGCCCGTATGGCTGACACAACACATAATTTCCAATCATTCGGAAAGCAGTCTAAGTGAACCGTAGATAAAGGGTCACCTAACGTGTTCGATTTGAGCAATTGTGCTAAATCAAACGTAGCTTGTTTCTTGTCTATTTCTAATCCCGTTAAGGATAAAGCAACAATCGTCTGTCCTCTGTGTCCCGTTACTAATAATAACAGGACCGCGACCTTAAAACCTAATTGTTTTATATCTAACCACGAGTTGTGAGGCCAAGCCTGAAACAACTTAAATACTATAGAAACATCACAGAACCGACTATACTTTGGTTTTTGAGGATTCCGTTGATAAATTGACCGAAGTAGCTAACAAAGGACATAATGTTTTCCGACTGTTTCGCCATCAATTCTAGGTAAAATGATTGATAACGCACATCTTGCCGCATTGATCGACCCAAAGGATAGTCCTTCATCCTCTAGAGAGCGAAGAAAACGAGCTACTTGTGAAATTGTTGGATTTGTTGGCTTGACTTTCATTAACAAACAATGTACACCCCATTTCTTTAAATAGGTTGTGTACATTTTGACCGTTCCTGGCCTCCAGGCATCAGATACTATCCTGTTCTCAGTAATTTTGTCCAATCCAAATTGCTGCAGCTGTTTCCTTTGAAAAGGAATGCCAATAGGGGCGTCGTTGACACGTCGCCGTGAACCACTAGCGGTCCGTGGTGCGTCAGATTCCCGAGTTTTCTTGGGAATCGTATATGTTCTTTTGCCAGTTGTGAAACTGCTGGCAGCCAAGGTTGCGTGTCCCAATCGGGCACCACCATTATAGCATGTGTCCCTTCCAAGCCGATTTTCCTCACAACTCGGCTGATAATGCTAAACGGTGGGAAAATATAAAAATAATTATTTTCCCAGGTAATAGCAAATGCATCTACTTTCCAAGCATCCGGTTCAGGATGGCAAGAAACATAGCAAGGTAATTTGTTATTATTTCGTGATGCAAACAAGTCAACTTTAGGTGTACCCCATTTTTCACAAATGAAGTTAAACAAAGGTGTAGAGAGGGACCATTCTAAATGGTCATGGAATTTTCTACTTTTATGGTCTGCAAGTGTATTTTGTGACCCTGGAATATGCGCTACAGTCAGCCAGACTTGTTGAGACTGTGCCCAGTTCCAAATCAATTTAGACAACTGATTGCAAGGCTTTGATTTGGTTCCACCCATGTTACGAATATATGCCATGGCAGTAGTATTATCAGTTAGTATTCTAACTTGTGATTTATTTATCTTTACCAAGCTATGTAAGCCCAGATAAATAGCATGCAATTCTAGTGCATTAATATGGTCTGATATTTCATCATCTAGCCATCTACCTCCTGTTGTGACCCCATCTCGATGAGCTCCCCAACCTTCTAACGAAGCATCAGTAGTAATTACTGTATTAGGTTCCGCCATGCGGATTGGATTTGGTGAACTTGCTATGTGTTGCATCCACCATCCAATATGCTGTAGCCCTTCTTGCAAAATAAACATCTTTCGCTCAAAATTCCCTTTAGTTCGTGTTAACGCTAAATTTTTATCTATTTCTAGAGATTTAATATGGGCCTTCCCGTATAGAATAGCGGGTGCATACGATATCATTATCCGAATAAGGACTGCGACCTGTCTAATTTTAGGTTTGGGTAACTTAATAAGCTGGGTCGCTGTATTCATAAACTTAATTAGTTTTTGTTCTGTTATCGACACTGTAAGAGACTGTGTATCCAGAATAAACCCTAAACATTTGAGTTGTTTTGTTGGTTTAAGCACTGACTTTTGTGGATGAACATAAAACCCCAGTTTAGTGAGTAATGCACATAAATCCAAAACTGCATTCACACAATCAATTTGTGTTGATGCTATAATAAAGGAATCATCTATGTATGGAAACATTATGTGACCCTTCCGCACCATTACTGAGAAAACAGGTTTAAGCAGTTTAGTGAATAAACGAGGGGCACAAGCTAAACCATTCGGCATGCAGGTAAACTCATAGAGTTGGTTATCCCAAAGAAACCGAAGAAATTTCCGGTCTTTTTCCCTTATGGGAAGCGTATAATATGCATCTTGTAAATCAACACTAGCCATCCACGCATCTGGCGTAATCAGATCTCGTGCCATATCTAGCGAAAACATTTTAAAATGTCGATATTCAACCATTTTATTAAGGATTGTTAAATCCAGGATCATTCGAACCTCGCCATTAGGCTTTGGTCTCGAGAAAATGTTTGAAATAAACTCTCCTGAACAGTATGTCACTTTTTGTATAATTCCTTTCTCAAAGAATTTTTGTACCTGTTTAGTTAGTGCCTCTCGTTCAACCGGTTCAATGTTATAAGGAAAAGGTATCCTGCCTTGTACCGGAATTTGTGTGAAGGGAATGTGAACACCCCTAACTATTTGTAAAATTTATTGGTCACTAGTAATTTTGTGCCACTCAGAAATATGATTATTAATATTACCAGCCACAAAGTTGCTTACAGTTTGTGTGGTTTTAGAGGCTGCAAGGACTTGTAACGTCTGTGTTTCAACCTCTACTTGGACCCGCCCCTGGGGAAGAGTCTCGGCAAGTTGACGCCTCGGCCTAGTGGCCGTGCGGTGTTGTCGGTCCAGCCTGAGCGAGCGCCCCGGCCCCGAAAAGCTTGACCAAAGTTTGAGCCCGGTCCTGGTGAACCGCCGTGGACGAAAATCCCCTCGTGACCTTTTGAAACGAGGAGTTTCCTGTTTCTTCTTACCATCCATGTTTTTGCCACTCTTGGCTGCAGTTTCTACCTCTTTATAGAGGTATTGTAGTTGACCGCCAAACATTTTCGTGTTATCTAAAGGTTTCCCTTTAATCGGCTCTGGAGCGAGAAAGAGCGTAAACTCTTTCCCATCATTATCCGTAATCTTCTTTGAGCGAGCCACTTCTTTGCCAGCATCTGTGCAAACCGACTTGAAGACATTTTCATATCTTCGATACGACAGGTTACCTGCCGCCGCCAACAATGCAATTCCTTTGTCCATCGTCTTAGCCAAAGACGAGAACTTATTTTCTCTTTGCATTCTATTTGCCACAGGAGCAATAGCTGTTAGGGTACCATGCACCGCCTTATGCACTGTGTGCAACACACCCTCAAATCTCTTACGGTCATCCGTCATATTGACATCTCGATCCATCTTAATGATGGAGTTGGGAACACCTTTAATGCCTGTTAATTCATCTCCTAACTTGGAGATAATTTCCGCCGGTTTAAACGTGCGGAAATGGCCATTAATGGTCTCGCGCATAAGCGTAGTGGTTTTAACACGCTTAGCCTTTGGCTTCTACACTTTCTTAGCCACTTTGCCACCAATGGCAGCATAGACACCTTCATATTGTGTGTCTGAGTCTGATTCCGTGGAAGTGGAATCTGTGGAAGAATCGGAAGAAGAAGAATCTTTCCTCTTCTTCTTCTTTTTCTTGGACTTGGTCTTCTGCTTTTTGAAATCCAGTCTTCCCCCGTTCTTTGGTGAAATCATCACCAGAAGAAATGATATGTTTCTTCTTCTTCCTCCGTTTAGGAGAAGGAGGAGGAGGAGCCTTAAGCTCCATCGCTGAGTCTGTCTCCGAGAAATCCTCAAATGATGATTCATCTTGGACACTCGGCATTCGCCGTTTACGAGACACCGGTGGTTTGAGAGACATAATATGACTCTCCATCGCCGCAAACCGAGTCTCCCAATTTTGAGCCGCGGCGCCGTCAGGCACTATATCCTCGTCCGCCTCGGAGAGAATATGCGCCCCGGGCTGTGTCAAAGGCACTGCTGACAACACGGGTGAGGAGTCGTACTCCTCGTCCAATCTACTCGGAACGCGCCCCTCGGCTGCTGCTGCACCGCGCTTACTCCGCTTCGTGGCCATCGGGAACTGAAACAAAGATTTTTGATCAGTCCCGGTATATATATATGTCACAATATGCTTGTTTCAAACTCAATTGGACATCTAGTGGTGTTAGAGAACGTGTTTATACCGTTATAACACAGGCGTAATAAGCTAAATTTGTGCATGGATTGTGGGTCAAGCCCAAACCTTACGCGGGGTCAGGACCAGTGTATCGTCCCGCCCATCCCTCTGTTCCGCACACTTCTCCCACCTGTGACTACTACGTCAACAAGTTGGAGAAAATGCTACGAAACTCGGAGAAACGCCTGAAAAAGTTTGTGGGGAATCTATAAAAGAAACCCAGGAGCATCTCCAACATTACTCTCTATTAGAGTACGAGAGAATTTCCACAGGAGACGAGGCAGAGCCCACATCTCTACCCATAATCACACGGTGACTCGGGTGTTGACAGAACTGCTAATGATCGGTTTCGTTCCTTCGAGAAGGAATTCTATCCTTGGTTTTTTATAACCAAATAACTCGTCCAAAATGGACCAAAGAAAGTCTAAACTTTCCATAATGATGCTCTAATGCATCATAATTAAGCTAACCCCAGTTTTTATTATACTTACTGCGTATTTGCTTGTATGTAGACTAATTTTGCCGGAGCAACCCAACGACACGTAATCCAGTCGTGAGTTGTATATGCTAATTGCTGGTACCTCACATGCTTCCTTCTCCCTAGCCTGAGGCTAGCCTGAGGCTGTATACCGAGGTAAAATATATATATATATATATATACACAGATATAAATACACAGCTAGGCCACAACCAATGGAATGATCTTAGCTGCTCTCTATTGAGAATTATACTATATATTCCGCAACTCTAGGGATACCTGTATTTTCACCTGTTTAAGAAAAGGAAAAAGAGCATGCATAGATCCCACACATGGGATATTCCGCATCACACTGAATTGCACATCCGAATTTCATTTACATGAAGCTAATATACATTTCTCATGCACACTGCATCGTTAGTATGCGTTGATAAGCATTCAAGTGAACATGCACGTTGATATGGCATACCAGATATGATGCCTTGTCAACAAGCGGCTCTCATATAACCCGTCATTGAGCCAAGTTGTAACTTAAAGTTGCATGGTCCGATGGCATTTGAATTTTTGTTTTATTTTTCAAATAAATATATCAAATTGATCGTTATAACTTACTAATCATTAGTAGGGCCTACTGAGTAATTTTGATGAAGAATGTCTAATTTTGAAGCAATTTGAGCTGAAAGAACCCAAAATACTTTTGACAAGCTTTCCAAAAGTCCTCTAGCTATGACGTGTATTGACATCTCGCAATGACCACGTGATGTAGGATGACCTAATTCAAATGTAGCCTGGTATCCTGGTATTTTCCACTGATGGCTAATGAGGCCACGAGATTGACCTAATTGGTTAATGGTGTTCTTCCTTTTATGGCTGTGGCAAAGTAAGTAACCAAGGGGATGGGGTAATAAATTCAGTGATTATACTGTATTTGCTGTCATAAATCCTTAGCGAATGCACCAGTATCTAAGTTGGATATGTAGAATACAATCTTGATAAGTGTCTTGGTTTTGAAAAAACTAAATTTCATCGGACCATGCAAGTTTAAATAGACATCGAGGGTAGTGTGCTAACATCACTGAGGTTTTATTCAGCTCATCCCCACCTAGCTCCAACTGTAATTATTGATACATACATTACTAACATATATCAATGTAGGAGTTTCGAAATGTTCTAAATAGTTTTTTAAAAGTAAATAATGTGTGTGCCACAGTGAGGTTACAGCTATTCTAATTCAATCCAGACAAATGGCACTACCATTGATATTGTTGACAATCTGAGATCAGCTATTATTGCCTTTATATGAAAATCAAGCTTTGCAATATGCACAATCAATGGAAATTTCAGAAACTGGAAAACTGGTAACAAACAGGCAATAATTTGTGTTGTAGTTGTTACGGATAGTGATTGATGTGCCTCAGGACATAGTTACCTTGCCCTGTCAGCCTACCCCCACCCCCCCCCAATCCCCCAACCCTCCCGCGCACACTTTCAAACTCCATCCTAATCCCCCCAGACAAGGGAACTTGTATAGGATGGCGAGACCAGAACTATACTCTTGACACACTCTCGAGCACAGCTTGGCGTGGATTATATACCAAATATGTGTCTGGAGAGTGTCAGCTGTAAGAGCCAGAGACGTGTTCTGCCGCTAGGACCCTTCTTTAACACTTAGCCCATTGACCTAGTCGTAGTTCTTAAGGATTGTTGTTTGGTGGGGTTTTACAGCCCGTCAACATCTAAGGCCATCAGGATAGGTACAGACGTCTAACAGTGATCACTCATGACTTTATAGTGCTGCCCCACTATCCCACTCAACTCACATTATCCTCATACTGAGCAAACGAGTCCTTGCCCTGCCCTCTGAACACTGAGCGCCAGACTAGGTAGTGACAAGTATACCATTT
The DNA here is from genome assembly GCA_030323885.1 of Branchipolynoe longqiensis. Classification (NCBI taxonomy): domain Eukaryota; kingdom Metazoa; phylum Annelida; class Polychaeta; order Phyllodocida; family Polynoidae; genus Branchipolynoe; species Branchipolynoe longqiensis. The sequence continues at coordinate 11,882,229 of CM059192.1, read as the reverse complement.
TTGTAAGTCATTACTTTAACTCATCCAAAGTTCAAAAGCACGACCTCCCATACAGAAAGTCAGCCATCGCTGTTATTGATTTGAACATAATATAATATATTTATAATCTATCTTAGATTAACTGTTCAAATCAGCCCTAAAGTTGCATAGTCCGATGGTCTTTGAATGTTTATCTTTAAAAAAAAAAAGATAAATATATCAGTTTAACCATTGTAACCTACTATTCATTAGTCTGGAGTAATTCTGATGAAAAATGGCTAGTCTTGGAGCAATTTGAACTGAAAGAACCCAAAATAATTTCGCCAAGCTAGAAAAACTCCTGTAGCTATGACCCAGATTCCCAACTCGCGATGGCCATGTGATGTAGATTGAACTACTAATGAAGGTAGCCTCCTGGAACCTGATTAAGCTACACGTGGTACTTTGTTTTGTTTGTTGGGGCTTTACATCCTGTCAACATGTAAGGTCATATCAGGACGGAGACACATGGTACTTAGAATGAGGGCAAGAGAAATGAGGTTAATGGCTTACTCAAAGTACTTCTTCAAAGGCAGGGCATCATAATATCACATATTATTCTTTCTATGCTGTTCCAAATAATTACTTAATACATCAGTATCTAAGTTGGGAGATATATGATCAAATGTAGATAAGTGTTGTGGTTTGGAAAAACATGTTCGATCGGACGACGCAACGTTAAGGATGAGCGAGATCACTCCATAAATCCAAACTGGATCAGTGGGCTGAGTGACCGAACGAGCTAAATGTGTGCCAATACAGTATAATTAAATGCCGAAGCTAGTGGTAATCTATTGGCTGTGACCACTGTACGTAGCCGGTTTGAACCCCAGTTATGATAGATTTTTTCGTGATTAAAATAAAATAATTCCAATAAATCCAGTGAGACTTCTCCTATACAGTTTCTATTTATATAACCAAATATGTGTCCGAGACAGTGATAGAACTAGGCTCTGGTAACAGCCTAAAACTGAGTCACTGGGCTGAGTGATAGCCAACACCAGTGCTCCGGACCACCTGGTGTGGAAATTAAACACTACTAGGAATGTACATACAAGTTCCCTTTAATTAGGTATACCTGCAGCTACTAACACAGAATAGACCTGACTAGAAATCCCCCAGTCCATTCCATCATGACACCGTCAACCAATGCATCACGTTTTATCACATTTCAGTGGTTATTAAGTTCTACCTACACGCGTGTATACTATAATATATACAAACATTAACCTGGATACCTCTTGCTTTACACAGGCCTTAACCTCGGCTAGTCATGGTACAGGATGTAGAAGCACTTCCGCTTCCGGGTCAATAACATCTAGGCTATGTACACACTATTGGGTTTAAAATGTTGCAGATTTAATTGATAGTAATCTCATTGTATGACAGGTGATTCATCCAGCGGGATATGATTGAAGTATTCAAATATCTCCATGGTATCTACAAGACAGGCAGCCCCCTTATCAGAGACTCCAACACCAGGCTCAGAGAACACTCCCTGAAGCTGAGGAAGCGGTACTCCAGACTGGACCTGTGACAGAACTTTTTCGGCTTTAGGGGGGTTGACCTGTGGAATGACTTGTCGGAAAGAGTTGTAGCAGCAGAGTCGGTGAACTGTTTCAATTCCTGACTGGATGCATACTGGTCAAGCATTACATATATCTTGGAGCCAGTGACAGTTGCTACAATCCACCACATTTGATGAACTGTCTCGGATATCTGGCTTTCAGTACATTTTTCATTATATGACCAAGAAATAAATTGGGAATCTGTCAAAAATGAGACATTTTTCATCCCTGTAAAAGTGTTCATTTCAGTATCTACGATCTGTCCCTTACCACCACCATCACCCCACATACCTAGTATAGCTGAGTGGCGTCTTATTTAAAGTTGCACAGTCCGATGGTTTTGAGTTTCTGTCATTTGCCGAGATAAATATATTAGGTTGATCCTTATAATCTATCTTAGATTAGCTTGAAATTAATTTTGATTTAAAATGGCTAACTTTGGAGATATTTGAAGTGTAAACGTTCAAAATTAATTTTGGCGTGCTTGCCATAGGATCCCATAGGCTTCAGCACTAACAGGTTTTTATTAAAGTAACTTAGTATGCCCTACAATAAGAAATACTTAATAAGTGCATCAGTATTTAAGTTGGATATGTAGGCTCAAATCTAGATCAGTATTTTGCTTTTGAAAATGTGATGCTTTCATCGGACTATGTAGCTTTAGTAATAAGTAAATACTAAAATTGCCACCATATCAGTGTTACTTGACATCTGAAGCATATATTTTGAGCAATACTGCATTAATCCTGGAGGGGGAGCATTTACTACCAACCCCTAGCTGCTACAACCAGTATCATTCTATACATTCCGCGTTCACGTTACTAATAATGCTATTTCAACATAATTTTTAGCTTCTAAATAGCTTTATGCCTGTTCAAGTTTATGGTGCATAACGGACATTTCTCCTAAATCAATCCACGAGAATTAGGAGGTGTGGTCGTCAATGTTGGGATTTGTGCAGGTGAGCCCTGTACCACAAGCAGCTGGGGCTACGGTCTCAATAATTATCTTCATCTACAGGGATGACAGTGATCTCCGGCAACAAAAAACACGGAAATCTATGGTGAGGTTATCTGAAAATAATGTTTCTCCAATAAATACTGAAAATACTGTTTCTCCAAAGTTGTCCTAGTAATTCATAATAATTATTAGGATAATTATGCTATATTATCATTATTAAAAGAAAGGAAACCAATGTTGAATTTCTGAGAAAACATAGATATTCTCCCATAGACTTAGCACTGTCAAGGAATCGCGGAAAATTCCTGGAAGTCAGGTTTCACCCAATACTCTCCAAGCACTATTCCACTGATCTTTCAGTACTGACTAACCTATCCTTGGAGATCATACACCTGTCCTTGTTGTGACTACATTAACGCCCATGCCACCAATTCCCCGTTTCCCCTCTCCGCAATCACTCCTTGATTTTCTGCTTGTGTGGAATTTATATCCTCACAATTTCTAAGATCATATCAAAATCAGGATTCGGACTGACCAATTCCTGTCATATATATTCTTGGCATCTTGTGAATGTGTTAATTGGTGAATATGATAAAAAATTGCGGAAAATTCACGAAATCGCGGAGATTGTTTGTTTGTTGTTGTTTTACGTCCTAGCAACATCTAAGGTCATATCACGACGGGGAAATCGTGGAGATCTTTCATCCCTGCATCTAACACCTGGCTAAGATTCATATAATGATGTTATTCTGCCTCAGTCTACAGCCTCCTGGCAACTCATCGTCCAACAGTCAGGAAGCAAGAACCCACACTTAAAGTTGCATAGTCCGATGGTTTTGAATTTCTGCAATTTTCTGAGATAAATACATTAGATTGATCATTAGAACTTTACTTTACTCTCGGTTGAAGTAACTTTTAGGTTAAATGGCTAACTTTGGAAATATTTGAAGTGACAACATGCCAACTTAATTTTGGCAAGCATGCCAAAACTCTGACACCATAGATCCTATTAAATTGACTCAGTATTCCCTTCCATGCTGCAATAAATGTTTAGTAAGTGCACCAGTATTCAAGTTAGATATGTACAATCCAATGTAGGTGAGTGATTTGGTTTTAGAAATGTTATGCTTCATCGGATTAGGCAGCTTTAAAATAGAGTAGACATCCTTATACACTTGGTGATTTATAACATATTAATAATATATACTATTAAACAAATACATTCGCAGAAACCACCCAGCCAGTGCTACAACTCGTCACGACGCCTCTCACGTGCTTCTCCCCTCGTTTCCGCCTCCGCATCCGGGTCTCTCGGGGACCCGTCGTCAACGGTGGCGCCACCTACTCTGAGCGCCTGTTCCCGCAGCGCCGCCCGGTGTGTGCTGAGGATGGACGTGAGCTTGTGCTCGTCGATGTAGGCGCCTTGCGTGGAGAAGAGCACGCTGTACACGTGGCGCGCCGTGCGCAGCTGCAGCTGCTTCCGGACTATCTGCCGGCGCAACGTCTGCACGTAGTCATGCAGCGCCCGCACGCTGGCCCGGCACGCCGCCACCACCCGCCGACCCGGCCGCGGGGCGCCGGGCGCCGGGGCATCGAGCATCTTGCGCAGCCGCAACAGCCGCCTGCTGACCAGCACCGCTCTCCGGTGCAGGAGGTGTATCTCGCCGTGTAGTTCCTGCGTGCGCCACGCGGTGCGCACCTGGTTGCTGAGGATGCAGCTGCGCGAACAGATGGCGAGCCCCGTGTGCAGACGCAGCTCGGAGGTGGCATAGCGCAGCACGAACTGTACCAGGTTCGGCACAGTCTTGCTGAGGTGGTTCGGGAAAGCGACGCTGTCAGCTTTCCTGGAGGGAGACCGGGAGGAGTGGGTGGTGGTGGGGGTCGGGGGTGAAGAGTGGAGTGGGAATGATGTAGTTGGGATACACCACTTATTGGCAGGATATACTGTATTTAAGCTGACTTTTCAAGTTTTGTTTGTTTGGAGTTTTACATCCTAGCAACATGTGGTCATATCAGGACGGGCACCGACTTGTGACAGTGTGCATTTATGGCGACTATATAGTGCTGCCTCATTGGGAGACTAGGCCAATAGCACCATGACCCGATATCCCACTCAAGTCACATTCTCCGGACACTGAGCTAACCAGTCTTTGCCCGATCCTAATAATGCCGAGCGCCAGGCTAGGTAGTGACAATTATCTGAAGCCTGCACGATTTGGCCACCACCTCCGGTATCTTACTTTTGAAAACTAGAAATACTTTCCACAAAAGGAAACGTTGCCTTGTTTAGGGGTCATTTGTCTGAAACTGCGCACCATATATTTGGTTTCCATGTTGGTGGCAATTAATTCTTTCTTCATTTTTGGTACCAAGTCGAATAATTATTGTTGCCTCTGTGTATTAAGTATATTAGCAACACTACATGTATTTAATCTATCCGACAAAGAGTATGCTTGTATGATTTTGTGCTAAAGAGAAAATGTATATATCGATACCATACACATTTGCGCAAACTTTTCTTTTCAACTTGTTTTTTGTAAGACAATCTTTCTGCAAAAGTCCATGATTTTAAAGGACTTCAACTATCATAGTTCCATGGCTGTAAGTCACGGGAAAGGATTTATTGCTTATTTAAATTCTATGATATTCAATAGTTTTCCAGAGACACAGGAACCCTGCATGTACCAGATATTTACAGTTGAATATGCATACAATATATGTAGAATAGTTTTATAAGAATATGATGTATGACACTGATTGATTGGTGTGGTTTTTTTTAAGCCATGTCGGCAGCAAAGGCATAACCACAGTGTGAAATGTTTAACTTGTATTATCTATTTTCATTCAACCATCGCCATTACACTCTTGCAAAAGTATACAATCAAAAATGTGTCAAAAGACACTTATGAAGTTAAGAAACTCACAATTAGGGCCAAGGAAAATAAATTTTAGGTAAAAAGTATGGGCACATGTAGTCCACCAAAGAATATTATATAATCTACTTGCCATACATGATCTAGGAGTCATTTATTAACTATCTGTGTTACTTGGATGTGAATGAATATTGATGTCACTAATAATATATATTCTCTTTGCTACGTGAGCTGTAGCTTTATACGGTTATATCGCTGAAGGTCACATATAATAGTACTCATGTACTTAATACAAACAGCTTAATTACTGTAAATCCTTCAAAAGCACACAAAGCTAACGAATGTTTTCCCAACTTCTTAAAGTTGCATAGTGCGAGGGTTTTGAATTGTAGTCATTTATTTAGATAAATATATTATTAGATTGGTCATTATAATCTATCATACCTTAACCTAAAGTAAGTTTCATTTTAAATAACTGACTTTGGAGATATATTAAATGAAAACATGCAAAATTAATTAAAGTTTTGGTTTTCGGTACTTTGATTATTTCATCGGACTATGCAGCTTTAACACTATACCAGCGTAAAGTTCACCTGCCGAGTGGCACCAGGTAAAATCGATACATCTACTGAGAATAATAATAGTTAATACCTTTTCGCAGGAAAGAAGTGTATGGTTGGGTAGCTATCGACTGTCATTTCCCAAGGCAGATCATTACTGTCGGCATTAATTCTGCAAATATATAAATACAATAATCGCAACATTATTACTACCCTTAAAAGAGGCAGTCACATGACCAACACATTACCCATCCAGACTTATCATGACTATGGCTAGACATACTTTGCGTACTTTGAAACAACCTATACGCTGGGGGTTATTTAAAGTTCAATCAAGGCAAACGGACATTGTGGTTTAAGCTGTGGCTATTAATAGTATTAGGGTTATTCAGCCATAACGACCCTTCTTAACTGAGCACTGCAGTGGGGTAGGCTAAGGAATGCTTACACAGTTGAAGTGTTTCCCTATGAAATAGAACCAAACTATACTTAGACTCATCGATCACTATGGGGGTATAAAGTACTTATGCAAATATTATTCATGTATGGAATTCTCCTGCTTTGTTAGCATTCGATTCTTGTCACTATCTACTACTCCTGTAACCTCCTTTAATAGGCTCCTTTGTGGGTTACTGGAGGCTGGGGTGCAGCTCCCCTAATTGCCCTCCAGGTGGTGCAAGAAAGGTCCCCAAGGAAAGTATTACAAAGCCTCCTTTGACCAGTAGTGAATTTGAAACTCTTAACCTATGCTTTATAGTAAGTTATACTCTATACAATTCCACATATCCTTTCCCTTCATGACGTCACAGAATGGGATATACTAGCTCTAACCAAGTAGGGGGCGACTAATCTGTCCAGGACCGTAATCCTGAATATTCTATGGTTATTTGCAGGAGTTCTTAATGCAACGCAGTTAATATTTCTAGAATATGAATATTTTGTTCAGATACAGCGAATATTCATGTAAATGATACATGTTGAAATCAGGTGATCGTATTCTAAACAATCACCAAATTAAATCTGTTCCATTTACTGACTGATCATTTGAATAAATTAGAAACAGTAAAACTAAATATATCTATCATTCCAAACCAAATCTCCATATCTCTAATATTGTCGAACTGAAATAGACTAAACAAATTAACCGTCGTACCAAAAAGGAGTTTCTTTTCCATAGCATTAATATATGTGGAGAACCAATTTCAGTTTTGAAATATGAAGAGAAATCATCACCATTATGAGAATCAACTTAATGAACTTATTTGTCGTCAAATTAAATATAACTTTATTTACTTGCTAGCTTAAGTCAAGAATTAGGAAATTTAACGGATTGAAAGCCTGGAAACAAGTAACTAAACCTGGATGCACATGCAATTATCAGCATATCTTCATGTCCAGTAGGTATTGGATGGTTTGTTTGCTTTGTTTGTTGCTGTTTTACACCCTAGCAACTTCGAAGGTCATATCAGGATGGGTACCGACTTGAGACAGTGTGCACTTATGGCACCTTTATAGTGCTTCCCCAGCGGGAAACCAGGCCGCCAGCATTATGACCCTGTTTCATATACCGTAACATTATTGTGTTCTTGCCCTATCCTATTAATGTCGAGCGCTCGGATAGGTAGTGAGACGTATCAATTTGATAAGTTATTGGTTTGACTCGGTTGGGATTTGAACTCCCAAACTTCTGCATGGGAAGCATGCGCTCTACCAATTCTGCCACTGCATCTGATGATGAATTAAAGTAAAATGCACTTGGACAACTTTCTTTTTTTGTTTTAAACTAAAAAACACGATTGTGGAAAGGCTATTTTATACTGTCTCCTTGTGTGCCTTTACAGGACGAGATAGCTGAATCAGTAAGAGTGTTAGCATCCCGCGTGGAACGTCGTAGATTCGATCCCCGGCTGAGTCAAACTAATTACTTACAAAATTGATACTTGTCGCTACCTAGCCTGGTGCTTGGCATTAATAGGATAGGACAGGGACTGGTGTGCACAGTATCAGATTAATGTGATATTGGCAACTTGAGTCATAGTACTAGTACTATAAAGTTCCCATGAGTGAGCAGCACAAGTAGGCACCTGTCCTGATATGACCTTGCTAGGATGTAAAACCAACAAACAAACAAACAAACAAACAAACAAACAAGTGTGTGGCTTTCTTCACAAGTGACAGGTAGATAAATATACATCTTCCAAAAGGCTGGGCCCACCCTGGTAAGAGTAATCTAGATACCAGACATTACAAAAGAGCATGCGGAGAAATAGTAACCTTGATGAAAAATGGCTATTTTTGGAGCGATTTGAGCTGAAAGAACCCAAAATAATGTCGACGAGCTTGCCAAAAGTCCTATGGCTATGACCCAGATGGTCATCTCGTGATGACCACGTGATGTGAGATGACCTACTAATCGTGGAATCTGACAGGGCTGTAGGTAGGTATTTCTGTTTGGGTTGTGAACATTCTGGGAACGGATTGGTGCCATAGGCCCGTGGCACTAGGGTTGTTAACAAAATATTATTTTGTAGGAAATGTTAATTTGATTTATATCTATCGAAGTGACCAAGTAGCATCGAATATCAAACATCACATATACATCGGTATATGATTGACATCGTCCCAATGGCAGACATTTCAAAACATCAAACTATGCCATTTTAATCGACGAATGCCAACAAAAATATTTGAAATTACAAAATTTGATTAATTATGTTTATAGAATTGACCAAAGCAGCAATGGATATCAAATATCACATATATATTAGTATATGACATCATCTCGATGGCAGAAGGTCAACACCATCAGACCATGCAATTTTAATCAAAGAATGAAACAAGTATGGAATGAGCAGGGGCGCTCATTCGGGTTCATTGCTGGACATGGCGGGCTACGAGGTTGACCTCGCCCCCCCCCCCTTCTGCTGGGGTAGGGGGGGTGACACACAAACATGTGTATATCATATGTATGATGTATATACTAGTCATATATAAAATGTATGTGTCACGAGGCCATCTTATGGTGCCCATGCAGTAAATACATTTTATATATGCACTAGTATATATTTCATATATATACGACATATATACAAGGTATGTATGTATGTATGTATGTATATAGTATAGTTATACGAGTCTTACCTGGGTATAGATGATGGATAACTGTTGTTTTCCCGAGGTATAAGCCTCGGGTAGACGTGGGCTAGGGAGAAGGAAGCACATCCGGTCCAGCAATCTTTACCTACTTATTCAGGATAAAAAATGATCTTTCAATACAATGGATACTATGATTTTCCCGTAATGGTACACCAACGGAATAGACGTGGTAGGGTGTGGTGGGAGGGCCCTAGCCCACGTCTACCCGAGGCTTATACCTCGGGAAAACAACAGTTATCCATCATCTATACCCAGGTAAGACTCGAATAATTATACTATTTTACCTCGGTATACAGCCTCAGGCTAACCTCAGGCTAGGGAGACTTTTACATAATTCATTTTTATCCTTAATATTATTCATTCTTATTATAACATCTTTATGTATCATTGTATTAGTATTTGTATCATTAAAAGTTTTTGTTCTCACCTATTCTTGTTAGTTGGTGAGCAGGCGTTTTGCAATGCCGGTAGGCTTTTCGAGTCGTTTGTTGTAATGTTTTGCAAACGACTTAGCCGTCTTCCAGCCTGCGTGCGCTAGTATTCTTTTTACAGAAATGCCGAGCAACCGTGCCTTGGATACCATGGCACCTCTGGTTGAGTGGGAAGAGTATTTGGCCGTATCCACTCCAGCCAATTTCAACACCGTGATTGTCCATCTGGCAAGGGTATCTCTTGAAATTGCCTTATGTGGCTTTATGAAGCTCACTAATAGTTGTTGTGATGCACGTAATTCCTTTGTCTTGGATATATAAGCCCGTATGGCTGACACAACACATAATTTACGATCATTTGGGAAATAGTCTAAGTGAACCGTAGATAAAGGGTCACCTAGCGTGTTCGATTTGAGCAATTGTGCTAAATCAAACGTAGCTGGTTTCTTGTCTATTTCTAATCCCGTTAAGGATAAAGCAACGATTGTTTGTCCTCTGTGTCCCTTTACTAATAGTAACAAGACCGCGACCTTAAATCCTAACTGTTTTATATCTAACAAAGAGTTGTGAGGCCAAGCCTGAAACAACTTAAATACTATAGAAACATCCCAAAAGCGACTATACTTTGGTTTTGGAGGTTTCCTTTGATAAATTGACCGAAGTAGATAATGAAGGACATAATGTTTACCAACTGTTTCGCCGTCAATTCTAGGTAATATAATTGATAACGCGCATCTTGCCGCATTGACCGCCCCAAACGCTAGTCCCTCATCCTCTAGCGAACGAAGAAAACGAGCTACCTGTGCAATTGTTGGATTTGTTGGCTTGACTTTCATTAGCAAACAATGTACACCCTTTTCTTTAAATAAGTTGTGTACATTTTGACAGTTCCTGGCCTCCAAGCATCGGCTACTATCCTGTCTTCCGTAATTTTGTCTAACCCAAATTGCTGCAGCTGTTTTCTTAGAAAAGGAATGCCAATAGGGGTGTCGCTGACACGTCGCCGTGAACCACTAGCGGTCCGTGGTGCGTTAGGTCCGGGTTTTCTTGGGAATCGTATATGTTCTTTTGCCAGTTGTGTAACTGCTGGCAGCCAAGGTTGCGTGTCCCAATCGGGCACACTCAGTATGGCGTGTGTCCCCTCCATGCTGATTTTTCTCACTACTCGGCTGATAACGCTAAACGGTGGGAAAATATAGAAATAATTATTTGCCCAGGTAATAGCAAATGCATCAACTTTCCAAGCATCCGGTTCGGGATGCCAAGAAACATAACAGGGTAACTTGTTATTATCTCATGATGCAAACAAGTCAACTTTAGGTGTCCCCCATTTTGCACAAATGAAGTTAAACAAAGGTGTTGATAGGGACCATTCTAAATGGTCATGGAATTTTCTACTCTTATGGTCTGCAAGTGTATTTTGTGACCCTGGAATATGCGCTACAGTCGGCCAGACTTGTTGAGCCTGTGCCCAGTTCCAAATAAGTTTAGATAACTGATTGCAAGGCTTTGATTTGGTTCCACCCATGTTACGGATATATGCCATAGCAGTAGTGTTATCAGTTAGTATTCTAACTTGTGATTTAGGTATCTTTACTAAGCTACGTAGGCCCAAATAAATAGCACGCAACTCTAGCGCATTAATGTGGTCTGACTCTTCATCATGTAGCCATCTACCTCCTGTTGCCACCCCATCTCGATGGGCTCCCCACCCTTCTAACGAAGCATCAGTGGTAATTACTGTATTTGGTTCCGCCATGCGGATTGGATTGGGTGAATTTGCGATATGTTGCATCCACCATTGAATATCCTGTAATCCTTCTTCAGAAATAAACATCTTTTGTTCAAAATTACCTTTAGTGCGTGCTAATCCTAAATTGTTATCTATTTCTAAAGATTTAATATGGGCTTTCCCATATAGAATAGCGGGTGCATATGATATCATTATCCCGATAAGAACTGCGACCTGTCTAATCTTAGGTTTCGGTAACTTAAGAAGCTGGGTCGCTGTGGTCATAAACTCAGTTAATTTCTGTTCTGTTATCGACACTGTGAGGGACTGTGTATCAAGAATAAACTCTAAACATTTAAGTTGTTTTGTTGGTTGAAGCACTGACTTATGCGGATGTACATAAAACCCCAATTTAGTGAGTAATGCACATAAATCCAAAACGGCGTTTACACAACCAACGTGTGTTGACGCCATTATAAAGGAATCATCTATGTAAGGAAACATTATGTGACCATTCCGTGCCATAAGTGAGAAAACAGGTTTAAGCAGTTTAGTGAAGAAAGGAGGGGCACAAGCTAAGCCATTTGGCATACAGGTAAACTCATAGAGTTGGTTATCCCAAAGAAAACGGAGAAATTTCCGATGTTGTTCCGCTATGGGAACTGTGTAATATGCATCTTGTAAGTCAACACTAGCCATCCACGCATTTGGTGTAATAAGGTCTCGTGCCGTATCTAGTGAAAACATTTTAAAATGTCGATATTCTATCATTTTATTAAGGGTTGTTAAATCCAAAATCATTCGAACGTCCCCATTAGGTTTGGGTCTCGAGAAAATGTTTGAAATAAACTCTCCAGGGCAGTGTGTAACCTTTTGGATAATGCCTTTGTCAAAAAAAATTTGTACCTGTTCAGTTAGTGCCTCTCGTTCAATTTGTTCAATTTGATAGGGAAACGGAACTCTCCCTTGTATGGGTATTTGTATGAAGGGAATTTGAACACCTTTAACTATTTGTAAAATATCCTGGTCACTGGTAATTTGGTCCCATTCAGAAATATGATTATGAATATTCCCAGCCACAAAGTTGCTTACAATTTGTGTGGTTTTAGCGGCGACGGGGACTTGTAAAGTCTGTGTTTGGGACTCTACTTGGACCCGCCCCTTTGGAAGGGTCTCGGGGAGTTGAAGCCGCGGCCCAGTGGCCGTGCGGTGTTGTCGGTCCAGCCTGGGCGGGCGCCCCGGCCCCGGAACGACTGGCTGAAGTGTGAGCCCGGTCTGGAACCTCTGCCGAGCCGTCGTGGGCAAAAATCCCCTCGTGGCCTTTTGAAGCGTGGGGCTTCCTGCTTCTTTTTGCCATCCATATTTTTGCCACTTTTCGCTGCGGTTTCTACCTCTTTATAGAGGTATTGTAGTTGGCCGCCAAACATCTTCGTTTTGTCCAAAGGCTTCCTTTGATCGGCTCTGGGGCCAGAAAGAGCGTATACTCTTTCCCATCATTGTCTGTGACCTTCTTTGAGCGGGCCACCTCTTTGCCGGCGTCTGTGCAAACCGACTTAAAGACATTCTCATATCTCCGGTAAGACAAGTAATTACCTGCCGCTGTTAACAGTGCAATGCCTTTGTCCATAGTTTTTGCCAAAGATGAGAACTTATTCTCTCTTTGCATTCGATTTGCCACCGGAGTGATGGCCGTTAACGTACCGAGCACCGCCTTATGCGCTATGTGTAACACGCTCTCAAATTTCTTACGGTCTTCCGTCAGGTTAACATCTCGATCCATCTCTTTAATGATGGAGTTGGGGACACCTTTAATGCCCGTCAATTCATCTCCTAACTTGGAGATAATTTCCGCCGGTTTGAAGGTACGGAAATGACCATTTATGGTCTCGCGCATAAGCGTGGTAGTTTTAACCCGCTTAGCTTTCGGCTTCTCCACCTTCTTAGACACTTTGCCACCAATGGCAGCATAGACACCTTCATATTGTGTGTCTGAGTCTGATTCCGTGGAAGTAGAATCTGTGGAGGAATCAGAAGAAGAAGAATCTTTCCTCTTCTTCTTCTTCTTCTTGGACTTGGTCTTTCGCTTCTTGCGAAGCCCGGTCTTTTTACGTTCTTTGGTGAAGTCATCACCAGAAGAAGTAACGTGTTTCTTTTTCTTACTCCGTTTAGGAGGAGGAGGAGGAGGAGCCCTCGGCTCGAACGCCGAGTCTGTCTCTGAGAAGTCTTCCCAATCCGACTCATCTTGGAACTCCGGCCTATGTCGTTTAAGAGACAGCGGTTTGAGAGACAGAATATGACTCTCCATAGCCGTCCACCGAGCCTCCCAGTCAGGAACTGTGGGGCCATCAGGCACTGTCTCTTCCTCCGGCTCGGAGAGTATATGCGCCCCGGGCTGTGGTGAGGGCATTGCCGACAACACTGGCGAGTAGTCGTACTCCTCGTCCGATGCCCTGGGAGCACGTCCCTCGGCTGCTGCTGCCACGCGCTTACTCCGCTTCGTGGCCATCGGGATCTGGAACCAAACATGTTGGTCAGTCTCGGTATTTATAAACGTCACAATTTTGTTGTTTAAAACGTAATTGGACATCTAGTGGTGTTAGAGAACGTGTTTAGACGTTATAACACAGGCGTAATAAGCTAAATTTGTGCGTGGATTGTGGGTCAAGCCCAAATCTTACGCGGGGTCGGGACCAGTGTATCGGCTCGCCCATCCCTCTGTTCCGCACACTTCTCCCCCCTGCGACTACTACGCCAGCAGGTTGGAGAAAATGCTACGAAACTCGGAGAAACGCCTGAAAATATTGTGGGGAGTCTATAAAAGAAACCCAGGAGCATCTCCAACATCACTCTCTATTAGAGTCCGAGAGAATTTCCACAGGAGATGAGGCAAAGTCCACATCTCTACCCATGTTCACACGGGTGTTGACAGAACCGCTAAGAATCGGTTTCATTCCTTCGAGAAGGAATTTAGAGCGTTCTATCCTTGGTTTTTTATAACCGACATAACTAGTCCTAAAAAGGACCAAAGAAAGTTCTGAACTTTCTATAACGATGCTATAATGCATCATAATTAAGCTAACCACAGTTTTTATTATACTTACTGCGTATTTGCTTGTGTGTAGACTAAATTTGCGGGAGCAACCCAACGAAACGTAATTCCAATCTTGAGTTGTTTATGCTAATTGCTGGACCCGGATGTGCTTCCTTCTCCCTAGCCTGAGGCTAGCCTGAGGCTGTATACCGAGGTAAAATATATATATGGACCAACAAAAATATATATATATTAATCGGCCAATACTAATATTTAATGCTATGAAACCTGAGCATTAATGGCTAGTCGGGATCCTCCGCAAATGCACAGATTTCCAGGTTTAATGCTATGATGGCAGCAACTGTTCTGGTCATGCATTATCGTTTGGACGGGATCCATTGCAAATGCGCCGGGTTCTGGGCTTAACGCTATGACGGCAGCAGCTGTCCGCAATGTATGCGCTGGCAGATGGCTCGGGATTGCAGAGCGTGCAGTTCATCATAGGTGAGTGTAGAACTAGAAGGGTCGTTCTCATAAACTGTATGCCACTTGAGGTATTCTACTTGAAATGCATTTCAAAGAAACCCATTATTGGAGGGTCAATATTTAGATTTCATCATTTAGGCCCATAATGTGGGAGATATTTTAGATCAAAAGTAAATGTTAATATTGTGTATTATGTATCTTATTGGGATGGATGTAGCTAAATAAATAGAAAATTATATCACTAATTTGTGACATTGTCAAAAGCATTGAAAATAAAGTGACACAAACTTAATGAAAACCCCTGAATAACAGCACATTTCACTTCAAATGGTCATATAAAATGTCTTCATTAAGTTGAAGACATTTATTTCTAAAAAAATTATCAAAATTATGAAATTTTCTGGAGTCATTAACATCATAACATTTTGTTTCCACCTGCAAGTACTATGAAACTCTGTATCAAACACTGAGTACAGATACAGTACAGGAACTATTTTCACCATTTGACACTCTATGCATGGACCCTGTTATGGTATAATAAAAGATAAATCCTGAAATTGCCTCTAAACATTGAAATTTGAGCCAAACATTTGTGTAAAATTGTTGATTCCACTTGGACAGTTACGTTGTTAATATTTGTCTGCTTTTCTCTTTAATCATCACAAATAACACAAAACCATAGCAATGAGCTTTCAAATTATTATTACTACTGCTTATAAAGCAAGTGGCATGTGAAATGTACTAAAAATGTCAAGCTTTGTATGGAAAATATTTGATTTTGGAGTTAGATTGGTTTCCATGCTATACTGCTATTTATTGGGTGTGAGCATCATTTGACCTCTTAAAAATGTCAGAATATGTTTATTTTCAATTATTCAGATGCAAAAGGACATACACATTGAGGAAGCTTGTATATAGGACTTTGACAGCATTTTGATTTTGTGGTCCTAATGTCGCAGTATTGGTACACAACTTCTGAGAACGACCCAGAAACTGATATGGTGCTATGACCCCAGGCTGTCCTCCGACGCATACGCTGTGGAATGGCGCATTTGTGATGGATCCCGTCCAAACGATAACACATAGGCACGACCAGAATGGCTGCTGCGATCATAGCATTAAACCCAGAAACCTGTGCAATTGTTGTGGATCCCGTCAAACCATTAATGCTCAGGCCCGGCTAATCTAGTGGTTAGGGTGTTGAAATTGTAATCTGAAGTTGTTGGTCTTGTGGGTTCAAACCCCATATAGTCCACTACTTTTTACATTCAACAACAAAAAAAACCTTTCCTTCTATATGCGTTTCTGATGGAATTATGCAATGTAATTGTACTAACATAAATATGTAAGACCTTAACCACTAGACTACAGAGGCCACATGAGGTGGTTGTATCAGTTCAGGCTATTTGTATATATGACTTAATATATACAAGGTGTATGTATGCGTGCATGTATATACCTTGTATATACGACGTCATATGTACAAGGTGTATGTATGCATGCATGCATGTATATACCTTGTATATACGACGTCATATGTACAAGGTGTATGTATGCAGGCATGTACATATCTTGTATATATATTTGATGTATATACTAGTGCATATATAAAATGTTCTAAATATCGTGCAGCAGCTGTGCAGTGACTTTAGGGTTGCCGTATGATGGTCACACAGCTCTCCTCTAGGTATGGCCCTGCACAGTAGGCCTACTTGGTTGGAGGAGGCTAATGAGGTCATGAGATTGGCCTAATTTGTTAATGGGTGTTTCAAAGTGAGTGTCTATAGGGGTGAGGTTATAAATTCATGGGTTATTCTGTATATATGCTGTCCCAAATCATTAGCTAATACACCAGTATCTAAGTTGGATATACAGGATCAAATGTAAGTAGTTGGTTTAATTTTGACAAAATTATATTTCATCGGACCATGCAACTTTAAGCCAAATGTACACGCATCAAATTGTGAAATTTCCCTATTTGTAAGCAAAATATGAAATATGTTTTCATTGAAGAAAAAAAAAGAGAAGAAAACAACAACAACAACAAGAGAAGAAATAACAGGCTCTCCAGCCTCAACCCAGTGTTTCCGGTTTGGGCTGTGGCAGATTGTCCCGGGTAGAAGTGCTAGTGCAGTACCTTGTGAAGATGATGTCCTCAGACTTGTGAAAGTAGCGCGCTATCGTGAGGTAGACGTGAGCAAAGCTGCTACAGAATCCGCACCACGGGGACTGGTACAGCACCACCACGTCCTGCAAGCAGAGCAGTCTCCAACTTCACTGGTTCCACATGTTTCTCACATGGTTTATTTTTCACCCAAATGTCCTCTTTCAACGCCAAGGGACTGGTGCGCTTCCTCCCGCGTATTCAATACCAGTTTGTAGAAATGTTTGATTATTTGCAAGAAAAATTCTTTCATATAGAGAGGAGTCTTCTACAAAAAAAAAGGGGAAAAAAAAAAGAAAAAAAGGGGAAATGGGGGGGGGGAGAAGGGGAAAAAAAGAGGCGGAAATCTGATATTCTATGAACAATAAAGAAATATATCAGAAATCCACCTAAAATCTGAAATTTCTCATCCCTCTTTATAACCATCAGACAGGATGGCCGACTGGGCATAGAGGTAGATCCCTGTGTAGGAGGTCGTGGGTTCGATTTCAGACCGAGTCAAAACAAAAACTTACAAAAATGGATACTATCACACTACATTGCCCGCTACTGGGTATGACTAGGTCTCATTGCCATGACAAGAATACCAGTTTGCGAAAAGGATTGAATCAGAAAATTAAACCGATTACCTCAAAAGTGGAATTTCTTTCCAGTAGAATGGTATCATATTGTAGTAGTCTGCAATTAAGTCCCACTACCACATGGTGGCGGTGGCGACTACGCTGACCAGTTGCTAAAAAAGTAGCAACGGGCAGCAGCACGCTCGTAAGAACAATCACTAGGGTCGTCTGTTTGACCCATTGCTAGCAACCACCCACTGATGGAGATTACATCAGTGACAGGCTATTCCTATTCTGACCGTGGCGGAATAAACCAGGGAGCACCCTGGGGTTCTAAGGTATCTCGGTGTTCCTCCGTTATTCCTCAAGTGGAGTAGGTTTTCTCGGAAAATCGCGGAAATCAGTAAAAATGCAGAGATCCTTCATAATTATACTTAAATACATATACATTAATACCACTTTTATTAAAATATATGACAACCCCCTTCAACCATCAATTAAAAAAAAACACTACCACAGCCGGCCTTACCTTCTCGGGATCCATGACGACCGGTGTGAACGTGTCGGACGACAGTTCCTTCAGACAGACGCCGGTCCCTACCTGGTCACATGACTCCGGCACTACAGTCTGTGACCGAAAAAAACGCGGCACGGTGCCCTCGGTCAGGTTGTGCAGCCACAGCACTGAGGAGCACACAGGGAAACACTGTAAACAGATGTCTGGAACCAGCACCCACCCCACCAAGGGAGGGCGTGGGAGGAGAGGGGAGAAGGGGAGGAGGGGAGGAGGGGAGGAGGGGAGGAGGGGAGGAGCAAGGGAGTAGGGGAGGATGGGAGGAGAGGATGGGAGAAGAGCGGGAGGAAGGGAAGGACGAGGAGGAGGATGGTAGGGACACTGGTTTTATTTTCTGATCATTACCAATTAAAAAAATATATAAATAGGCCCTCACAAATCGAATAAATACTTCACTTGACAAGTAAAACTATGAACCAGACGTGAGCTCTATTTCTTTTTAAATGTGGGTAAAAATTGTTTTAATTGCCTGTCACAATAAGTGACCTACATTCTTTTTCTTTTATTGCTAATCTAATGATTGATATTGTCAAAGATATCGCTTACCAACATTTGTTCGCGTTAGGTCACCTTCCATAACATACTGTACTTCGCGCTGAAACAGGAAAAGGGCGTACTGTGAAGCTGCCTGCATTGGAGAGATGCGAGATCTTAGGTTGGAACACAAAGATACCGCCAAGTCACATCTAACAGACTCGTCTTTGACCTAAAGGTGCTGTGGCCATTGCGTAGTTTCACATATTTCTGTAGCAGATTATTCCAAATATATATTGTTTACTATTTTTCATATTCATTTAACAATACTAAGCCAGAAGAAAAACCAGGGCTATTACTATTGGTGCACTTTAACAGGCGAGGCAGAAGGTCTGACCAGTAGATGACTGGAGGAGTGTCAGTTAGTAGAGAAGTAATTATAGACATGACGTAAAAGTAAAGGGGGCTTCAAATATTAAACATTCTATAAAATAGTTAACATTTTCATTGTCAGCATCATAATGATATCGTGGTGGAACCGAAATATATCAATTTTAATATATTTTAAAGCCTTCTTAAATGATATTGTGATGGAGCGCTTTCTGCTCCGCCTGAGGAATAAAGAGATAACTCCGCAGTTGCTTCAAACCTAGGGGCTGCCCCTCAGTATATTCCGCCAAGGTCAGACTAGAAGCAAACCCGTTGTGCAGCATTGAGTGTAGCACTGCCCAGCCGGGTTGCGGATAATCTCCCATGGGTAGTCGCTAGCCAAGGGTGAACGGTCCACCATAGGAGCTGCCCCTGTTCGCATGCTGCCGCCCGCTGATAATTACCAACAGGAGTCTGCGCAGTTGAAGCTTCCATCGTGATTACTACACTATCAATTAAAATCCCTAAGTAAATATCGATTGTACTATTCGAATTATTGTAGTTTGGACAACTTGTTCAGTCTAATAGATTAGCAAGTAGGTCCTCATTAGTATCAATGAACCATTAAGTAATAAACAGTCTGAACTAAGGTGAGAAGTACACAAACACTGTATAACATCGACGCACACAAATGTGGGGTGTGGTTAGTTGTTTCCAAATGGAGCGGTTTTATTGGATGTCCATAAACAGTCAAACTAAACCAATCCATACAAGTATTATGAACCGAGCACATGAGTCAGTCAGTGTTAATGGCATACAGCATTTTGGAGGGAACTTACTTTTGTTTTGTGCAACCCAAATACCTGTCACATACCAGTCAAATATTAATTAAACTCCTAAGTTCACTCAATGTATTTATTAGACGCAGTTGCTTTTTGCTACAATATTATCCAGGGTAAAAAAAAAATATATATATATATATAAATGTGTACTACAGTTCTCTGGCAAGAAATTAAAAGCTTCTGTGAAAACGAGGATATTCCCCAACAGGATTAGCACTGTCAGGGAAATGCCAAAAAATATGCAGGAAGTCAGGTTTCAACTGTCCTTGTTTCCGCCGTATTATCGCCCATGCCAAACTTTCTTGTATGGGTTTTATGTCCTAGCAGCATTAAAGGGCATATAGAAATGGGTTTCGGACTAACTAATTGCTGTCATATATATACTGGCATTTTGTGAATGTTAATCGGTGAATAAAACCCAGCGTAAATCCGCGACAACGTGTAGATCTTTCATCCCTGTAACTTGTAACATTTCAGGATAAATAAAATAGGAAACTGAGCACATCAAACATCAAACCCTAGTGCCATGTACCTATGGCACCAATCCGTTCCCAGAATGTTCACACCCCAAACAGAAAACCTACCTACATGCCTGTCAGGTTCCAGGATTAGTAGGTCATCTCACATCAAATGGTCACAACGAGATGACCATCTGGGTCATAGCCACAGGACTTTTAGCAAGCTTGTCGAAATTATTTTGGGTTCTTTCAGCTCAAATTGCTTCAAAACTAGTCTACTAATGATTAGTAGCTCATAACGATCAATTTGATATATTTATCTAAAATATAAGACAAATTCAAACGCCATCGGACCATGCCACTTTAATATACAACTGAGCCACCGTTTAAAAAAAGACAGAGGCTACAATTGCTAACTGAACGCCAGCCTACCTCGGTGTCGAGCAGCACGACGGCCGAGTCGACAGCCGACACCTGCGTGCTGAGCTTCACCCGCAGCCGCTCGGTGAACATGCTACTGTGCTTGGAGTTCATGGCGAGGAAGTTGATACTGTGGTTGGTGCGGCATCCCATCCCGGTTAGACTGCGCTCTTCAGGCACGCTGCGGTCCACCCGCAGCCCCGGCGAGTGAACCAGCGGCAACCAGCCAAAGTTACGCTGCAGCCGGAGCGCCCGGCACCGGCGGGCCGCCTGCCGGGCCGGGCCCCGCGCGATGAACTGGTCCTCGGCCGCCCGCCGTCGGCGCCGCCGCCACGGCCGCCGTTGGGCAGTAGTAGTGTCTGAAAAATCCGCGTGGCGCGCTGCGGTGGCGCTGGTTCCCGGGCGGTGCGGGTGCGGGGAGGGAGTCCCGCCGCCGCCGCCGCAGCACATGGAGATGTACTCGCCCGGGTTGTAGGTGGCGCGCAGATCGCGGCATGGAGGGGTGAGCGGCAGCAGCGCATGCCACGGCAGGTCTGGGATGGCCAGCAGGGGGCAGTGCTGGCCGCTGAGCGGGTGTACGGGCGAGTAGTGCGTGCACACGTCGCACGAGTTGGTCGGGGTCGGAGCACCGCCCAGAACGACGGACGAGCAGCAGGTCAGCGTCACCGAGACGGCGGGAAGCGCGCTCTCCGCCTCCTCCTCGTCGGACGGAGAGCTCCGCTGCCGGCACCGCTCTAGTGCCTCCAGGTGCCGCATGGTGGCGGTGAGGCGCACGTACAGTGAGGACTCTATGAGGTTGTGGACGCGCGTCAGGTTCTCGCAGTTGTGATAAGCCAACGCGATTTCCCGGAACTGCAAAGCCAAGCAATGTTCATTTTATACTGGCAAGAACATAAGTTTGTTGGTGGTTTTTTTACATGGTTGGTTCTTGGAGTTTTACGTTATGGCAACATCTAAGGTCATATCAGTACGGGATTTAAAAAAAAATTGTTTAATTAAAAAAATTATAAATGCATTACAATTTTCAGACAATAAAAAAAACAGTTCAAAATAATGTCAGCACTTTTAAAGCCTTGAACTGAAGGTTAAGTTCCAGCACTTTCAAGGGTTTCCTGGCTGCGGACGCACCCTGATGTTAATTCTTGAATAGTTGCAACCTGAATGGAAGGTTGAAGCAAGTTTGAATGGGTCCTTTGTGAGGTCCAACTGCTAATGCTATGTTGAAGCATTTAACTGAGAGGCTGTTTTTTTATATTTTTTTATTCGGGTTTTACATCGTAGCAACATCCATGGTCATATCAGGACGGGCACTGACTTGTGACAGTGCGCACTCATTATTTGTGTTATTCCAATATAAATAGTTCTGCGTACTGTACACAAATCTAAGTTCCTGTCAATATTAAGTTGCATAGTCCGATGGTTTTCAGTTTCTGCAATTTTCTGAGATAAATATATTAGATTTCATCACTATAATGTACTTTACTTTAGCTTGAAGTAACTTTTATTTCAAATGATTAACTTTGAACATATTTGAAGTGAAAAGATGCCAAATTAATTTTGGCAAGCACATCAAACTTGTGACACTAGGTTTCAGTAGTAACAGTGTCTATTAAATTGGCTTAGTATTCCCTTCTATACAGCAACATGCTTAATAAGTGCACCAGAGAGAAAGTAAATAGCTGTGTTGAAGTTTAATATAAAGTGTGGGTAACCATGGAGAAGTGGTGATTGATGGGTGAGAGTGGCGAGTGTGGGGTGAAAAGGATGACAGTCGGCCCGGTCTGCAGCTCCGACGACAGCAGCAGCGACTTGGACCCGGAAGGCACAATCCACTTCAGGTTCTGCTTCGTCTGCAAGAAGGAAACCAGCGAAAACCAAGCACTCAGCCATAGGAAAAACACTGACCCGAGCTTCCCCGTCTAGGAAATTCTTGAAAGGACATAGTTCATGTCTGATAGCATGGGCATGGTCTGTACAGTTCTGTTTCCATAGTAACAGACTTATTAACAACATGCATATTTTATGTCTGATAGCTTCTTCATAATCTGTACAGTTAACCGTAAGTTATTGTTTAATTTAATTCACTAACAATACAAATCTTCTTGTACGATGGACATGTTGACTGTATAAATACAGGCACTGGGTGGTTGGTCGTTGGAGTTTTACATCCTTGCACCATCTAAGGTAAAAACACAAGTTATGTCATATTGTGGAGATCCATTCACACAGGTGGCATCCATAATCAGTTACTACATTATTTACTAAATAAGCAAATACCACACACGCACAAATACAATAGATTTTAGAGCCAGCATGTATCAAATGTGGCTCGTCTGGGGAAGAGGTAATTATGAGTTGTTGTATATATTGATGGGTTATTGTGTTCTTGATTCTGAGCCATTGTGAACAAGTTAATTGGCGGAACGAATTAAAACCAGGTGGTACTTACAAGAGCCTTTGTAGTACGAACCCACCGGGTGATGGCACTAGAGGTAAAGTTCAGGTCTTCGCCGTAACGCTAGGAAGAAAAACCCCACAATTAAACCACTACAATAACAGCTTTATGTTTGTTGGAGCTTTACGTCCTGGCAATATTTAAGTTCATACCACGATGGGTACTGACTTCTGACTGTACACTCATGGCGACTTTATAGTGCTGTTCTACTGGGAGACCATGCTGCTGGCACTATGACCCGATTTCTCACTCAGTTACATTATCCTAATGCTGAGCTAACCAGTTCACACCCTATCCTATCCTATCTTATTAATGCAGAGCGCCAAGCTAGGTAGCGACAAATATACATTTTTTAAGTCTTTGATTTGACTCGGCTGGGATTCGAGCTCCCAACCTAACACAGGGGAATCTTGCTCTCTATCAATTTGGCCACTGCATTCGGTCTTTATAAAAAGAGAGAACAAAAGACGAAGAAGCGTTAAACCTACGAGCGTCTCATTGAAGGGCCTGGTGATGAGGATGGCCCGCTGGGAGGCTGGCAGGTAGAAGCCCTGGGCCACATTGCGTGACGTCACCACGCCGAACAGCACCGGGTTGACTGGGTCTGAAATATTACCATAACACCTGTACTAGAAGCCACTCATCCAACAGAATAACCTGCTCCTGGAATGTACGCAAACTCTGCAACTCACGAACCACCCGCCCAGCCTTACACGTCAACGAGAAAAGAGCACGCTAGATTATACCCTCCTTTATATTTCGCCAGTTACAATTCTAAATTACAGGCAACAATAGAGCAGAACCAACAAAACCTTTTTTCTTAACCCACAGAAAAATAAATACCATTCATTTTATTCTTAAATCCTCGAATGTTTATTCAGCTGAATAAAACCTTTGTACCAGCTCTTTTCAGATTTGTATTGGCGGACACAGTACAGTATAATGTAAACTGAGTTAATTGCTGTGTTCCATATCGGTACATGCTAGCTGCCGTATAGTAGGTAGTTTGAAATAACCATGCCCACACAGAAGACTATTTATTATTCAGGAATGAAAGTGGTATCCGGCAAAAAACGCGGAAATTGTGTATGATCTTGGCACCACCCAGCAGGTTGCGGCAGAACCAAACCGTTATTACACCAACGGTGAATTCCTGTGAAAATGTGGATTCCCCCCCCCCCCCCCCCCCCCCCCCCCCATAGGACTAGCACCGTCAGGGAATCGTGGGAAATGCAGGAAGTCAGGTTTCAACTATCCTTATTGTGACTATTATCTCCCATGCCAAGCTCTTTCTTGTTTGGACTTTATGTTCAAGCAACATTTAGGATCATGATGGGATTCAAACTAACCAATTGCTGTCATATATATTGGCATTTTGTGAAGGTAACTGGTGAATACAAAAAATCGCAGAAATCTCTGAAATTGTGGAGATCTTTCTTCCCTGATTATTATGATGCCTACAAGTAGGTACCATTGTGTTTTTCAATACAATGTGCAGGGCTATTGGCTATATTCTTGTGACTTCATATGGCAAATCAGAAAGCATTCCATGTATAAAAAACAAAACAAAACCCCAAAACAACACACATGCAATAACAAGTTGATTGACCTTGCACACTGCCACAGACGTACCCAATTCTATACTTCTCATGGAGGCGTAGTAGAACTGATCATAGCCGGGCGGCTGTGGAGAGGCATGAAAGTCGAAGAAGCCGACCACCACGTGCTGCAGAACCAAGTCACGTGAGAACAGCTCAGCTGCATTCACTTGGACACAAGTAGAAGCAAATACACCAGAAGAAGTAGAAGTAAGTACACCAGTACAAACAAATACAGTGAAACCCCGTTATAACCCGCCCCGATTTAACACAAATTCGGATATAACCCAGAATTATTTAATTCAAAGGTAATTCAGTAAACTGAACTCCGATTTAATGCGACCCCACTGTTTTCGCGATGACGTTGTATGGACCCCAATGTTTGCGTAGCGTAGTCCAGGGGTATATCAACGCACACCGCCTATCTACATGGGTGACGTCATTTAGTGACTACGTGGGGTTGGTGGAGGGGGGGTGGGGGTAGAAGCACTCTAGCATGCTAGCAGCATCTGAGGTCATCATCACCCCTTCCCACCCACACCCCCAGCATTGGGTGGCGCCACCTAGTATGCGCGGCCAGCTTCAGCGCACTATAGGGCAACGAGGCCCTACAGTGGTCCTTGTTCATAACATCTGCATGGACGCAGAGCTGTCCGCTGAAGACAGGCCCCGCCATATCACCGCCACCTAGCTGCTGTTAACGTGGCTGATTACGTAACAACCACCCAAGGGGGTTGATTCAGAAATGTCACTTCACTTTCCGGAATTATTAGGATAGGGCAAGGACTGGTTGGCTCAGTGTCAGGATAATTTGACTGAGTGGGATATCAGGTCATGGTGCTGATGACCTGGTCTCCCAGTGGGGCAGCACTATAAAGTCGCCAGGAGCGTGGACTGTTACAAGTCGGTACCCGTCCTGATATGACCTTAGATTGGTTGGTTGGTTGGTGTTGTTTTACGTCCTGGCAACATCTAATATATGACATTCGATGTTGCCAGGACGTAAAACTCTAACCATCCAACCAATCACATTCGGGACTTCCTACTTCTAGTCACCGACTGGAAAGCTACATACATCTTTCTGTGAGAGGAACGTGCCGATCTCGTCCCTGTTGTTGAGGCGCGTGAGGGGATGCAGTAGACGCTCCAGGAAGGCAATCATGTAGTCCGCCTCCAGGATACCTACAGGAGGAGAGCGCAGGGAAAGGGGCCTCAGAGTTGGAGTAAGACACCAGGATTCTCCATTCGCCGTAAGTATGTGTGATGAATAGGAACGTCCTGCGCAATAAGAAAGGACACACAGTAACTACCCTCCAGTCCCGGTTCATTTTGACTGCCTTATACGAAATTAAGACCAGCTGACACCAAGTATCCGAAAGGGGCCTAGCTTCCATATATGCAGGTATGCAGCTGCGTCCCACCTCAGATTACAATTATAATAGAATTTGTTGAAAAACAAATATATGTTTTATAGTGCATTATTTCATCGCATTTTATTCCAATAGCGTTTTATTACATTGCCGGAAAAGTCTGTACCACCTGAAAATCCCAAGCTTGGCCCCTATCCGGGTAATATATAATCTCACGTAAGGGGTGGCCACTAGCTGGAGTGGAATAGTCCACTATTGGGATCCCTAAGTCTAATGTGCTGCCACCTGTTGGGTCCTTTTGACACGACAAGGGACAGTGGGTAGATGGAAGAGCTATGGTGTGGTAATGGGGCTCACATATAAAACTAAATTACATAAGTATATACAAATAATAACAATAAATTATGTATATTTATTATATATATATAAGGCGTGCATGAAGATCACTATTCTCAATAATTGAAAAAAGCTAAACCAGGTATTATATAGGAATGACAAAAGTTACTTTCATTATTATCATTATTATTACTACTATTACAACAGCCTAAACATAAGGGGATTTCTTTTTACTCCACTGGTCATAGCACATTGAAATGGACTTATTAAACACAGGGTTTGCTTGGTTTATTGGTGTTTTACGTCCTAGAAATATTTAACGTCACACAAGACTGAACATATTGACCTCGATGTGTAGCTAGAGAGAAGATTTATTGATTGATTGGTGGTTTCTTTACGCCGTTGGCAGCATAGGCCATGTTCACAGCGAGCCAGGGAGAAGAGGCTGAACCCTATTGTGATCTGATTATACCTGACATCAGCAGTCTTATCATGTTGAGCTCTGAGTAACTGACCTATATACTTGAAGCCGTCAAGTGTTGTGTGGTAGGCGAACAGGACCGGGTAGGAGTTGAACAAGTTCTGCCTTCGACACTGCCCACCGTCATGCCAGCAGTTTATACTCACGAACCTCATCTGGTGCAAAACAAGACAACTAGCCATAGGGTCACAGTGAACGGGGCAATACAAGTAAATTACAGACCTGTGCACCCGATCTCGCAGCTTTCCATATTGTCAAAGCTATTTTCCATCGGCCCTGTAACACATTTACAATGAAAAATAAACACAAAACCACAAGCCTATTAAAGACCTGTGCACCCGGGGAAAACACTCATGATTCTGAAAGTCATTTTCAGTATTATTTTCAGATACTTTCAGTAATACTTTCAGTATTTGTACATATGCCATCAGTAACTTTTAGTGTGATAGAAAATACACCAATTTCCGGAACAAAGGCCAAGAAACCGTATTAGAAGGTGCACAGGTCTGGAATTAGATTGGGGGAGGGAGGGGGGAAGTTAGGGGTTTTAGGTTCTAGCAACATTGGAGGTCACATCAGGAGAGTGCAATCATAGCGGCGTTATGGCCGAATGAGTTAGAGCGTCCGTCTCCCATGTTGGTAGATCATGGTGTAATATAACTGGAAGCCCAGCCGTCAGAGCCACAAATATACCACTTGCTCTTCCCAGATGCGTTCTGACAACTGTCTGTCAGTCCACACGTGATAAGCCTCGCCAACAAACTCATCGGTAATATATCTACTGTATCTCTCATAAGGCAGAAAGGGAAGACAAGTCACGCAAGATTGACAGTGAAGAAGTTATGCTTTATTGGCATCAACTCCTGTTCACCTACTAGTGACCTACCACGCTGACCCCTTACCTTCTGTCCGCACAGAGCCTCATTACTCTCTTTAGTATGTATATGAATCAGTGACTACAGCCCATTGAACCGGAGTCCCATGGTTGTTGCACACAGCTCAGTTTGTATATGAAAGGTGGAGCATCAGACAGAGTGTCTGGGTTCCTGCCCAAGAGAAGACTGTGTCTCACTCAAGAGTCAGGAGTAGAGTGCTCGCTCCAAGAGTCCATCCAGAAGTCTCCCAGAGTGTCTGAAGCAGTGTGTATAGGATAATCAATATCAGAATGAGGCTTGTGTGGTCAGGTGGGGCAAAGGGGTGCAGGTGACTGGGCCTCCCACAGCCAGCCACTCAGGTACCCTCTACAGCCTGGGGGGAGGGGGGGGGGGGGTGATGCCCCAATACGGGCAGCTGTCACTCAACCCCAGCTGTAGGTGGGTGTCCATAATGTATGCAGAATGGCTGGTGTGCTTGCCCATCGGACCTGTGGTAACAGGTAGTTGCAGACAGTTACAATAAATATATATATTGAAAATGTCCTTCTCCTCCACTTGCACCCTAACTGGTGCATAGAGGGAACATTTCACCAAACATTAACTGTCTCTTATATAGGAACATCTCGTCATAATCTCGGGCACTATGTATTAACATATATTTCACATAGCCTAATATGTCCACAGCGAGTGGGGCACCCATTGCTTTTCTATTACATAACCTTGGTCCCCACTCCATCGCCCGAGGATAATAATGGTGTCTGCCAATATATAATTCCGAACAGAAAATCCATATATTTTTACAATGGGATTGTGGGTTCGAACACTGGTCGGGTCAAACCAATGACTTAAAAATTGATAGTTGTCGGTTCCTAGCCAGGCGCTCGGCATTATTAGGATAGGGCAAGGAGCAGTGGAATAAGGAAGACCAATCATCCGCGATTGAAATTTCCCCTGCTTAAACAACTAATGTACCAACAACAAAAAAGTGCTGCCAAACTGGGATACAAGGCTGCCGCCATCATGACCCAACATCTCACTCAGCCACATTATCCTAACACTGAGCCAAGTAGCCTATGCCCTATCCTAGTAATGCAAGGTCCCAGGCTAAGTAGCGAAAAGTACGAAATCTACAAGTCTTTGGTTTTACTTGGTTAGGGATTAATCTGACGACATCTAACACAATAAATGATTGACCTTATGACCTCCGGACCTTCCACTTGACCACCCCGTCAGTCTCTATATACATGTAGGTAGCAACTGTTTGTTTGATGGTGCTCACAGAACATGTCGTTTATGTGTGCATAGCCACTCACGAGTCAGTGGTGATACAGGAAAGCAACCCCAGGCACCGCTAGTTAACCGTAATGGGTAGTGAATGAAATAGTAACTTACGTAATCAAAATGTGATCACATTTATTTATATTCATATAATAAAATATATAGCACATAGAATACTATAATATATATAATTTGTATAACAGAATATATATCTTATATACTTTATATTACTATATAAATATTATATAAATATATAATTTATATACTATAAAATTTATGTATTCTAATATATTGTATATATTAGAATATGTAAGTACGCATTAAGCCGAAGGCATTGTGGTGGATACAGTTTTTATTACTAAAGTCAATGTGGTAGTATCTGGCTGGGCTACAAATGCCCTACCGAAATATAAGGTATAAAAAGAAATATAAATATCAATAAAATAAGAATAAAAATAAATAGTACAGGTGTGTATGGGCTTTCAGGCAGCAACAGAGTGAGCAGCCAGTGGAATCAGTGGGGTATATATCACAGGTGGGTAGGCTGGTGGAATAGCCAAACCCCTCCCAGCAGGTTCGTCGAACCGGCGGGAGGGGGCAGCACCATGCGATTCCTGGATCCGCATATACTTAGTATATACGTTGGTGTAAGTACGCATTAAGCCGAAGGCAGTGTGGTGGATACAGTTTTTATTACTAAAGTCAATGTGTAGTATCTGGCTGGGCTACAAATGCCAAGTCCCCAGGACCCTCCAGACAGAACTAACTAACCCCTCCCCCCCAGGCAAGAGGCCACCCGCATGTCAGCGACTATTCGCTCCGACAGGGGACGTGCAATATACTTATAGATCTCGCCAGAAGACCAATTGCCCCATAGCCGGATTTCGTCGATCGGGGCGCCTTGAAGGGCGAGGTAAGTACACCCGCCTCGCCGCAGAGAATGGCATGAGAAATTCTCTCCGGCTAAGCCAGCTAGTGCAGCAAAGTATTTTATAGTAGACTGGAGCGTAGTGTAGTCCAGGGGTGAATAGCCAGCTGCCCGCGGAACCTGGAAGGCAGGCTCGCTGGGAGATACCTTGACTTACGAGAAGTGCTTCTTCACCCAGAATACGGCGCACAGGTCCCTATTAGGCAGGAATAAGCAACTCGCGTTGGGAGAACTGAATAGTCTTAGACCGGCGAACGGTCAGCAACATACCCCATGGATGAAAAGAGAAATCAGAACGGAGTAAGACCGATTCAGAATTAGTTATCTGACAATTTCGCAACAGTGCCCTAAACCCGGTCAGTATGGCTGCGCGTTGCGGCATGGCCTTCGCTACCAGACATATGAGAGAACATCCTAATCAATTCAGACGGCAGTAAGGGGGGGGGGGGGAGGACGCTTAACTGAGCATCCCAACATGCGCTTAGCCCCACCCATTATGGTTCGGATCTGGTGCGATGCAAAGTCAATGGGCGCGCTGCCCTCAGATTTAAGAAAAAAGTTTAGGGCGCTTAAGTAGTTGGTGATAGATGAATATTTCAAAGTGGGGGACAACCAGACCATGTATATATATAGCAACCTGAGAAGGGGGGCAAGGCAAGGGCGATAAGATTCCTTTAAATTTGTATATGAAGTTGAAGTACTTCCGTAGCTGCATCGATCTGGTTGAGCATGAATTTGTTGAATAGTACTGATCGCTCATAGCCTTAGCCGCCCCTCTCAAGAGATCTAGGCCTGTAACGACACAAGAGGAGATGAATTTCAGGCAAACCGGGAGGCACATCACAGTTTAGTGGTACAGTCTACCTCAGCTATGCGGGTCCTGCTAGAGGGCTCCCTCCACCTGCTAAGGGAATCACAAATTATATTACCCTTGCTGCGGACATATGCAGATTTAATATCAAAATTAAACTGGACAGAGAGCCAAAAAAGCTCTTTGAAAGGGTTGGATAGTTGTCACGGGGAGCGGAAACAGTCAACCCCGCCCCCCGCGCCAACACGCGCGGTTATTACCGGCGCTACCAAGGCCACCTGGGCCCGGGGAACCTGATTTAACTGCGTCACGGGGGCAAACAATGGGGCAATTAACGCCATTAGTATAGCTCACAATGCCTGTGCTGGTGAAGACTTGACTAGGGGCGCCTACCTGGCGACAATTAGAGTTGCTGGGACACATACCCACTCCCATTACGTCAACATAGTCGTTAGCCGCAAATACACAATTGCGAACTTTTTTCCGACCCCGACCCTTCAGCATTCATTCCTTACGACAATTTCCCCTATTGTGTGACTTGCTCCCGCAGCGGGAGCACCAGTGGCCGAAATATCAAGTTTTTTCATCTCGGCTACAGCCATCTGTTTTATTGTAAGACAAACAGGGCTTCTTCCCGTCTTTACAGAAAAGTTGCCCAGAACTGGCCTTAACACCCTTAGTTGCGCTCTGACTACCTCTAGCTGACTGCGTCCGCATAAACTCAAAAGTGTAATACTTAAGCGCTAGTTTGGGGTTCCCGTCACAGAAGGCATCATAGCTCTCGGTGACGGCAAGTTTCCAGACTACAAGGTCGTACTTAGCGTGCGATTGGTCCTGAAACTTCCCCGTTTTTGCCTTCCAGCAAATATATTTCATATGTTTAACGACGCGCCTCAGCTCCCGTAAGTCCACATCCTTTTTATCGAGGACCCAACCGCAACACGACTCCAGCACTTCGAAGGGGGACAATTTCTTTAAGTCCTTACGGTCCTCCAAATATCTACGCAGCAACCACTTACTGCGCTTCTTTCGTTCACGGCTTGTTGTCTCCGAGGTGCTTGAGCTTGATGAATGCCGGCGCCGCCGTTGGTCGTGACACCCACTCCTCTTCCGGCTGGTGCTCCGGCCTCTTTTGTGCCTGGCCGTCAGCTTGGCCTTTTCATCCGCCAAGCAGCGTTCGTGTCGGTCGAGTTCCGCGCAACGCTTCCGACGCTGCAGAGCCCGCTCCTTTTCAGCTATCGCGGCCTCCCTCTCATCCATCTCACTGTCGCTTGGTGGCACCTTAGATGTAGTTGGTGATTGAGTCCCCTCCGCCATCGGCGAAGATCCGCTGTCGTCAGACATTACGCACACTTTCTCCGACACCCGTTTGGCGTGCCTAGTCTGCATAACTGCTGTATGGCAGTTGTCGTTAACCGGACCCCGATGAGTACAGCCGCACTGTCCACAATACATAGGTTTCAGCTGCGCCGGGAAGGTTGATGTTGGGCCATGTAAAATGTCGCAAAAAATGTCAATGTCACGTATAGTTTGCTAAAATTTCAAAGTCATTCAGAGTATCCTGCAATTTTTTCCCTATGTATAGAGTAGTGCGTAATTGTCAGGATAATTAAAAATAAAATTGATATATGGCAGCTTCAAGTCATGTGTTGACACAGCTGTAATCGACACACACGATATCCAAGATATATGGGTTAAATACACTTCGACAATCAGATTGCCTTCCCGCTAACCGCCATCTTGTTTAGTTTTTAAAAGTAAAAATAAAATGATATCATATGGCAGTTACAAGTCGTGTGTCGAAGCTGTAATCGACAATCACGATATCCAAAATACTTGGGTTAAATGCACATCGACAATCAAATTGCCTTCCCGCCATCTTGTTTCAGTTTTAGAAGTAAAATAAATTGATAATATATGGCAATTTCATGTCGAGTATCAGAGCGGTAATCGACACGCACATTGGCTTGAGTGTCGATGTTGTTAATCGACAAGGTTGTCGACAATCTTTTTTTTTTTTTTTTTTGTGACAATTTTTTTATTCTGCCCATAACGTATAAGCTCCCGTGAGGGTGCTTGTTTTCAATGCTGGACAGCTGTGGTACTAGATTGGTCTGGTCCCGCACTCAGGAGTCTTTACCTGATCTTTCTCGGGCCAACCTTTGCGGTTTTGGGTGTTAGTAGTTTCTATATTAGTTTTTTTTAATTTTCAAGTTTTTTCCTAACCTGTATATGATAACTTAGCCTACTATGTACATCTACGCAGATGACATACAGGCCTGTGGGAGAGGATCCCATCCCATTGTGGTTTGCTACAGCACCAGTTTCCTGGTCACCATGCCCGTCCGTAGATAGTACACATGTGCCAGAACTCCCCTGGACCCTTCAGGACTGTGACTAGGTGGGATGGCTGTGTTGTATGGTTAGCCATTTTGTATTTCAGGGTGATTCGGGTGCATGACCATGGCCTGCCTGGTTCTGCTTTGGTTTGTGCCAATACACATACACAGACGGACTGCGCCCTATGGTGATAGTCATTTAGAATTCCTTAGTACTTAGTAGGGCTAGTTTCCGTATTTGTGATATCTACCAGCTTTTCTGGCCGGTCTTTTGCTTTTTGTGCCAGAACACAGCAAGCAGTGACTGCGCCCAAGATCAGGTGAGATATTGTTTCTTCAGTGGGTGGTTGTGTATTATGTTTTCTTTAAGGACCTTTTATAGTGGTCCATGCTTTTGATTGCTCGTTGTTGTGTGGGTTGATTATTCCAGGCATGTGCCGCCATGGCAAATACACTTCTCTTCTAATAATTTGGGTGTAAGTTAGTGCAGGTCCAAGTGATCGGGGGGCCGGCATGTTGCCTGGTGGCACCTTTGGGTGCTGTGTCCGGGGGGGGGTGTTTGGGAGCAAGAGTTTGAGTCGTTCCCTGATAATTGTGTAATAGGGTTTGCTGAAATGCGTTAAATTTAATTGCTGTTTTGCTAAATTCAGGGGTGTGATGTGTTGCACCTATGGCAATTCTTTAGCTCTATTTTGTTCACCGGAGTTTGTTATTATTTTTGTATGTTCTCCCATCTATTAACATCGCCTTACCAAAGTAGGGAGTTCACCTTTTATTGATTGTATTTGCCAGCTTTCAGGCATGTATATCTCGTTAGAGCCAGTTCCATATTTTATGGTTTACTTTTTTGATAGTATTTGTTATGCAGAGGTCATAATTTAGGTGTCTGTCTAGATCCACTCCCAGATATCGGTAGTTGTCTACTTGTTCTAGTTCGGTGTTTCCCAGAAGACACTTTATTTTCTCATTACTTTTAGCCTGGTACCAAATAGTACTGTTTTTGACTTACTGTTGTTTATGGTTATCCTATTTAGTTGGCACCATTCGATTAGTTTTGTTAGTGTTAGATTCAGTTTCATTTCTATTTCTTCGGTTGTTTTGCCTGCAGCATATACCACGGTGTCATCTGCATATAGTTGGATGTTTTCAATTTCTAGCCAGTTGCTTAGATCGTTAATATATATAAGGAAGAGAAGTGGCCCCAGGACTGACCCTTGGGGTACTCCGCAAGTTATCTTTTCCTCATTGGATATGGATCCATTTACTGTGGTGCATTGCTTTCTGTTTTCTAGATAGCTCGCTAGCCATTTTCCTGTTACTCCTGTTATTCCCATTTGGGTTAGTTTGCGCCTTAGGATAGGGTGGTCCACCATGTCAAATGCTTTGATGAAGTCTATGAACGCTGCACCCACTAGGTTCTTTTTATTGATTCTGTTTGCAATATCAGTTATTAAGTTAGCAATTGTTTTTATTGTCGAGTGGTATTTTCTGAAACCGCCCTGTTTACTGTTTAATATTTTGTGTTCGTTTAGGTGGTCCATAATATGTCTATGCATTATTTTTTCCATTAGTTTACCAGGCAGTGGGAGTATGGAGATCGGTCTATAGTTTCCCAGTACCTGTTTATCCCCTCCTTTGTGGAGCGGTGTTACTTTGGCTAGTTTCCATCAGTCCACATAAGTACCTTCTGTGAACGATTTGTTGTATAGCTCACATATAACATCTGGGATGCATCCGAATGCATCTTTCAATACTATACTCGAGGTATTTTCAATGCCCGAAGGCTTGTTGCAATCAATTGATTTTATGAGCTCACTTATCTCTTTCATTGTGGTTGTGCAATCTCCAATGTCTGTGTTTAATTGTTGCGCTTTCGTGGTCCAGTTTGTGTTGAATTGTTTGGATAGTTTATTGCCTATGGTTGAAAAATGTTTGTTCATTATATTAGCAGTATCGTTGTTGCTGATTTCCACCCCCTCGTTGTTGTAAAGGGTAATCCATTCTTTTTTTTTATTATTTGGTATTAGTATTTTCACATTGTTCCAGAATTTGTGTGAGTTTTTTCCCCATTGCTGGTCTTGTTTGACAATGTACCGTCTTTTGGCTTTTCTCACTGATTTCTGGCTACGATTTCTTGCTTTGTGGTAGTTTTCTATGTCTAGTAGTCGCTCGCTTGCTTTGGCTAATGTGCCTGTTTTATATTTGTCCATAATTAGGTTGATTAATTCTGGGGTTACCCATGGGTCTTGGTTGTTTTTGATTTTAAGTTTTTTTATTGGGCAGGTAGTGTCCAGATGCTTTCTGACTTCCCCAATGATATAGTTCCATTGGTCATTTACACAGTTGGAAATGGCAATTTAATTTTCTCTTTCAGATGAGTTTCTAGTGCCCCTTTTGTGTAGTTTTTGTATGATCTACCCATAAGGGGAGTAGTTTTGTTTTTTGTTTTTATTTTCTTTCTAGTAACATATATCAATTCATGATCGCTAATGCCCCAGTTTCTTGTTCCTGAGGTGTGGGTATGATTTGAATCTGTTATTATTAGGTCTATTATCGAGCTGTTTTCTCCAAGCCTTGTTAGCTCACTCATTGTTTGCTTTAACCCTCTGCCTTTGATTAAGTTCTCTAGTGAGTGTTTGTTTTTGTTGTTTGTTTTGTAGTTTATGTTGAAATCCCCTAGTAAGAATATCTCCGCCTTCGTCAGTTTCGACACACTTTCTAGGGATGTCTCCAGTTGTGCGATGAAGTCTTCGATGTTTCCATTTGGCGGTCTATATAGACTCCCTACAGCTATATTAGCTTGTTTTTCATTTTTTATGAGTGTCCATACTAGTTCAATATTTGTGTCTGATCTGTTTGCTTCTTGTAATGGCTTATCATGGCGGCTTTCCCGCCATCCGCCATATTGGTCAATTCGACTAAATCCGTCAACTCGACACACAGGAGATCCGACTCGCCGACAGGTTAAAAATGAAAATAATAAGTATCGACAAGCTAGACGTCGACAATTTTCGCGGCTTCCCCGCTATCAGTCATCCTACTCAGTACGATTCGATCTCTGAACTCGACACACAGGCGAAGTATCGACAAGGTCAATCGACGTGAAGGATAGAATATATAAATGTAAAGGTTTTTTAGCTCACGATACTCGGGTTAAACCAACCGTCCTCTCCTTGGTTGGCCTCAGCTCCAGGCTTGTCATGGTAGCAGTAAAACGAACACAGGTAGCAAGTAGACTGTGTAGTACAGGTGAGTAAAGGTGTAAATAAAGCCAAATAAATAGTACAGGTGTGTATCGGCTTTCAGGCAGCAACAGAGTGAGCAGCCGGTGGAATCAGTGGGGTATATATCACAGGTGGGTAGGCTGGTGGAATAGCCAAACCCCTCCCAGCGGGTTCGTCGAACCGCGGGAGGGGGCAGCACCATGCCATTCCTACATCCGCATATACTTAGTATATATGTTGGTATATATATACACACACAATTTAAAGATTACGTGACTATGAAACCCTCTGGCAGGTAGAGCTCGTGGTCATACCTGATCCTGCAGGTAGATGGCAGCCCGCTCATACTCGGGCCGAGCGCGCATCGACCTGGCACACCAGGGTGCGTAGTACATGACGAACAGCATACCCTCGTCCAGAAGCAGGTCAGCCACGGCGCCGATATTTCCATGCGGGAAGTCGAGCACAGGGGAGGTGGATGCGAAGAAGCGACGCGGGTATGGCTGTGGTGACAGGACAATGCGCGTTTGGCTGCAAGTAGCGAAACAGAAGTTCAGACAGCTATATATGTGCAGTGTTTATCTAGATTGGCAGAGAGAATATCTTGGAGATGAAGGGAAAAAAACTAAGATGGCGGCTACTAGATTTTCTCGAATCAAATTTTAAAGTCTATTAATCAACATGTTTTCATCAATTAAAAACTTCAAATGTAGCTGGCTATCATAGATAAGTATCCGAACAATGTATTTAGTTGATTAGATTGGGAAATCATAACTCAGCCTTCCGACACCTTTTCCTATAGGTTTATCGAGCAGCCCTGTTCTGGAGAAGGTCATGTGGGGGTAATTAAGCCTCAGTTCTGCCAACCCCAAAGACTGGTCAAGATGATTAATGACCGTTAACTATTCCCTCCACCTCCTAACCTAAGTAGGACCCTGTGGGGTTGTGGGTGGGGAAGGGTGGACAGCTGTTTGAAATTAACATAGGGCCCATGTTCATGATGAGCCAAAGCATAGACGTTTGAGACTGAATCATGAATGACCGTACGCTGAAACAATGACAGGTCTGTAAGCATCTTTTATCATGTCACACAATTACACAGACATAATTAATTAAGGAAGATATTTAGGAAACCTGTACACGCACCGCTACCCACCTCCCTATGCCACTGTCTGCACCTATAAGCTTAGAACAAAATGTGAATGAATGAATGAGAAGCAAAATTGCTAAATCTAGAAAACACATTTTGAAGGCAAATATAAAGAAAGTTTGCACGAATTAAAAGGAACTCACGAGTTAATACACCAATTTGGTGATACTGATAGCGGGGCAATCAACCTGTTCACGGGATAATACATGGCTCTATTAATGGGTCACTTATTACAGTTGTTGTAAATTTAGTTTACTCATTGAATAAAGTGACATGGCACTGGTCATCCGGCCATGTGAGAATAGTTATTTAGAAATATATGTATATGTAGTAAGATATTACAACCAACAGCTAATACATATAAGCTGAAATGACAATATTATCCATTTTATGATTGACATGTGACATAGGTTGAAACCTATGAGA
This sequence comes from Branchipolynoe longqiensis, assembly GCA_030323885.1. Taxonomy (NCBI): domain Eukaryota; kingdom Metazoa; phylum Annelida; class Polychaeta; order Phyllodocida; family Polynoidae; genus Branchipolynoe; species Branchipolynoe longqiensis. The sequence goes on along the minus strand of CM059192.1, from coordinate 11,844,282 downwards.
TAGTAATTATATACATTAAGCTTAAAATTGAGTATGACTGAGGTGTATAAAGGAAAAACTCTTGGGTAAAATTCCATGGTATCATTTAACAAAAAATACAATTAAAAAAAGGTTATATGAGGCGGTAATCCTGCTATCCTCAAGAAAGCTAAGCTTTCTTCTACATTGCTATAAATAGCATGTATGTTTTATTGGTAGAAGGCCATACATTCAAGTTAAAAATTAAAAAAAGGTGGCAAAGGGTACTGACACTGATAGACAATACATTTGGGAAAGGTGGGGTCCCCTTTGAGCAGAAAGTAGTGTGTAGGTTTAGAGTGGTCAACGTGGCGGCAGCTAAGGACCGCTTGGTCCCACCAATCAACCCCAAACATGAGTTTACACCGGTTTGCCCACAGATAGGATGATTTTATTCAATTTGTTGTTCGCGTTTTTGTCACACTCATGCTGCCATATGCATGTGATATGACTGAAAATGAGTGGGCTCAGATCAAAGTGGGGTATCAGACATGCTGCAATGTCAGACACCAGAGCCCTGTTCTTAGCCCGATCAGCACACTCGTTAGCTGGGATGCTGGTATGGCCAGACACAGAGCACAAATGGATGTAATACCTGGCTGTTGCTAGTGAGTATATTTTCCTGACAACATTTTCCACTAAAGAGCGGTCTGTTTTGAAGCTTGCAACAGTCAGGAGACACGAAAACAAATTGCTGTAAATGACCAAATTTGTTTGGGTGGAAATCTCGATGCACTCCAACAGAAGAGTGCTTGACCATCTGCCGTGAAAAGTGGGCTCTGATCAGGTATGCGAGTTGCATCTTTGGGGCCGTGGACCTCACCTCGAAGTGGTCTGTGGACTGGACAAGTGCTGAAGCTCTGCATAAAGACTGTGACACGGCAGTGGATGTGCATCAAAGCGCATGCACACAAGTCACTTTGATACGGGAGTGGTTTTACTTTGGTCGAATGACACAAGTCACCGGAATATAGTTCTGTATCGAACATAGCTGTGTGTATGTACAATAAATACACCACCAAAAGCCCTAATTCTAGATAAATGTAGGCTAAGCATTATAAACGTCTACGTGAATGGATATATAGTGCTTTCAAGTGAGCCTACAGGCTTCAGCTTTGACCCATTTGAAATAATTCCGTTCACCCACTCCTACTCTTACATATATATCATATGAAGAAGGCGAGCCTGAGCCGTTCGGGATGGGGGTTGTGGGTCACTCGCCTGCGCGGGCCCACTAAAGTTTACAAGTGTGGGGAAATGTTTGTTACTAGCTAGGAGACACACCACGGTCCCCCTGGTGACTCTCCTAGCGAGGGGAGAGGTTCGAGCCTTCGCGCTCGGACCCACCGGACGTTTTAAACACGCTCCGATGCATTTTAGGGTAGCCGTACCATTACTAAAGCAATACAAGTATTTGGGCTATGAAGTATATATCAAACTTTATTATATAACAAAAGGAACAGTTCCCACTCAGTCACATTATCCTGTCCTTGCCCTACCCTGGTAATGTCAAGCGCGAGGCTAGGTAGCAACAACTTTTATAAGTCATCGGTTTGACTCGACCGGGAATCGAGCTCTCGACCTTCGGCACGGGAAGCCTATGCTGTAGTTAATATGCACTGTTTGTTTATTGCTTACGTCCTAGCAACATCTAAGGTCATATCAGGATGGGTACCGACTTGTGACAGTGCGCACTCATGGCGACTTTATAGTGCTGCCCCACTGGAGGACCAGGCCGCCAGCACCATGACCTGATATCCCACTCAGTCACATTATCCTGACACGGACTGACTGAGTCAACCAGCCCTTGCCCTATCCTGATAATGCCGAGCACCAGGCTAGGAAGCAACAAGTATCAATTTCTAAGTCATTGATTTGAATCGACCAGGGTTCAAACCCTCGACCTACCAACACGGGAGACGGACGCTCTAACTCATTCGGCCATCCCGTCTGGTCGTTAATATGTATCCACATTTGGGCATGGTACACACAGTGTACACAGAGTCTACCTAAGCCAGAATGCATATAAGCCACACCGATATAGGAGAAATCAAAATCATGCAAGACGTACTTTTTTAATCACTGTATATAAATATTGATAATAATTAAATGTCTAAATAGCACTGCTAACACATTTTCTATGCTGATATTACTTACAATGGCTAATGCTCAGTCACCCACTCAGTACAATAAAACTGATATCACTATCAGATACCATATTTAACCAATGTTGTCCTAACATAACGGGGATCCTATCATCGGAAGGACAGTCAAATAAGCAAAATTCAATCCGCACCCCCCCCCACCCCCCACACACACATATGGCAGGGTTCACCGACCAACAGGGGTCACTGAAGCCTCATGCTACTGTATTTATCCACTTTAAGTTGAAATACAAATTTAATTTAGAAAAACTTGTGTGGGTTGGGTTAGGGAACAGCCTTGGACTGTAAGTGTAAGTACAACATCATCTCAGGCTTCGTGGTAAATGCAAATAAGCCTATGGCCATTCACTACTGGAGCGGTACACCGTATGGGTCAATTTCAAATATTGGAGCCAATGTCTTCAGGCCTTGTCATTTTGTCGTACCTGCAAAAGACATTAAAAGCACAGTGGGATTCAAACTCAAAATCTCTCCGAACGGCTTTGTCGTATGGAGTCGTCTGTCAACAGAGCTGCAACAGGGTCGGCACACAAAGCGCAGTTACCATGTCGGCATTTAGAAGCTCATTCTACTTTAGTGCTCCAGTAGTGGATGCACCAGACATGGTGACCGTGTCATTCCTGCAGAAGACGTTATCAACGCAGTGGGAAACAGCAACCAAATCCATGTGTGAATGAATTGATCGTATGGAGTCGTCGTTAAGCCGGGCTACAACGGGGACGAGGCATGAAGCACAGCCAGAAGCATGATGTGGATCCGTCTGGTGTTAAACACCGGAACTATCATCAATGTCGGTCTACGTTTTACAGCAGCAGTGTGGAGAAAGTACAAGTGTCAGCACCTGTCATCAAATGGGCGAAAACGACGCATAAGATGCCGACCAGCAGCCGGCGAAAGCGACGAGAGAGGTTTAAAGCGTACTGCGATGGTTGGTCAATGGATTCGAAAGAATCCGACTCCTTCGAATCGGGAGCGGGGGGGATCTGGTTTGTCAGATGCTACAAAACAAGCGGCGTACTAACAAGAAAAGGTGCAGTAAGAAACACATGGCTGCTACCTGGGAGTGGACGACCGTTGTTTTTTTGTTTTGTTTTTATGGTCAGTTTTATTATGCAGCCTCTAGGAGGCCGTTACAGGTGGGATGAAGAGTGTAAAAATGTGGGCGGGAAAAGGTTCTGAGGTCATCATGAATAATTTGGATATGAGGCAACTGGTCCCACCCACCTTTCCTAATTAACATATGCGCACGCTTTGGTCACTCTGCACCCGGGCACCACCAGTCAACATCACTTGCCTCTACACTTACTGCCTCTCACGCCATATGCTCTGGTTACCACCAACATGCCACCAGCTAAGAAGCGTCGAGGCAGGCACCCCACTCACTACGGCCAACAGGAGGACACAACCTAGCAGGAGAGCACAGACAACACATGCATAGCAAACCGAGGAAGAGGAGCAGAAGGTAGAAGCAGCGCCAGAGGAACATGGCATGCCAATTCCACCAGGCACCAAGGCCGTCATGAAACTCACACAGCAACAAGGTACAATACTACAGCTGAGGCAGCAAAAGTCACAAGCATCGCTGGACTTTGCAAACAGGTTAGCCGCTCTGGAGAGGATTGCAGCTGTCACAGGTCCCAAGTCCCTTCACCTGCCCATACCCTGTCTCTTCCTAGGCCCACTCCACTCCCTGACCTGTATATATATGCACATGCACTCCCTACCCTGTCACTGTTCCCACAACGCGTTACACCGCTGGTCACTCGGGCTTACACAGTCAGGTCCTCCCCAGCACCACGTGGCAGCCCCGCAACCAGCACAACACCTGATAATGCCACCACCAGCACCGGACCCGCAGCAGCTGACACCACGGCCACTACACCAGTTGTCGTACCTACCTGTGATAACTGAAGTTCTACTAGAGTCATTGCAAGCACTCCAAAAATCAAAAGGTACGCTGGTTTTCCCGCATTAGTTCATTACACGTGGGGACGCCTGTAGAAAGATTGAGCTGGGGGAGACCACATGGGTGGAGTATTTCTCTGCACTAAGGAGGATCACCACCCAGCCCTCTTTCCCACAAGACTGGGTCCCACCAATTCTGCATCATGAAGAAGAGCTCGCTATCATGGCAATAACCTGGGACTGGCCAATGTGCAGAAGGTGGTCAGAAAAGATTTTCAAAATGGTAGAAGACGGGAGAATCAAACAAGGTTGGCATGACATAGTAGCTATCAAAGGCATTCAACGTGAAGTGTGCACTGAAGCGGCGTGCACACTTCAGGCAAGACCCCAGCACCACCATGTGGCAGAGGTAGCGTGCTAGCCAGCAACAACAGCACAGCACACCCCTACCCCTACACCAGCAACAGCATCTTCAGCCACCCCTATTTACAGTAGAGAGGACTTTTCTAAGGAGTCAGATGGCAAACTGTGTTATCTGTGGAATTGGGGGAAAGAATGTGGTTTTCCCTCTTTCCATGGCTCATTCCCAGACCGGTATCCCCAGGTATGCGTGTGGTGTGCATATAAATCTAAGCATCAACTAGCACACAGGGAGCAAGATTGTTGAAAAAAGAGGCACTTTACAGACAAGAAAGCAGCCACTGGCACCCCTTCTGTTACTTTCCCTGTAAGTCATAATATATGTTTGTGTGTTTTGCCTGTGAAATGTACTTGTGCGCTGGTAGGTCCACATGCACACCCTGTCCATGTGGTGTCACCAACTCAAGCCGCACCCCCTGCCCCAGTGGAAAAAACGCACCCTGACCCCAGCCCAGCTCCCTGCCCACCCGCAATGCAACGGTAATTACTTGGTTATGTTTTGTGATAGATGCAGAAAAAATGACAGTAACACTTCCAGAAGGTAGAGTTAAAGAAGTACTTGAAGAGTGCAAACCTAGGTCTAATAAAACAAAAGCGTCAAAGAAACAGTTCCAAAGCTTAGCAGGGAAACTACAACACCTCTCAAAGTATATAAAACCAGCAACAAGATTCTCTAATAGGATTTTAGCAGCATTAAGGGCTTCCCCATACACTGGTCTCCACAAATTCAATACAAATATATTACTAGACTTTGAGTGGTTTTATAAGTTTGCAGAAACATAATGGAGTACAGCTACTCCCCAAAGCACCAAGTGAACATTGGGTAATTGAATGCAATTCAACACTACAAGCAGGCGGGGCTTTCTCACAACTCAATTATTACATAGCCGAATACACAGACAAACTTCTCGCTCGTAAATTAAACTTAACACAGTTAGATGCACTTAACTTAGTTCATGCATTAATAAACCTCATTCCTCCTAATCTGCATAATTTTGTCATAATAGTTAATGCTGACAATTCAGCGCCACAGCAGTTGTTAGATAGAGGCAAAAGTAAAGACCGCCATCCTTTGTGCCAGCACGAGACAACTACGGCTCCTCGCAGCTAAATTGAATATTGAGATTAAACATAAAGCGGGAGTCACACTAATCTTAGCAGACGCCTTAAGCAGATCATTGCATTCCTCGGTAAGCAAAGAGAAAGCAATACAAATTTGTAACTCACTTAATTTAACCGAGATTTTGATAGTTTTCTAACTTAAAACACTATATTTTGCTTTGTAATTCATGTCCTGCCTGGAAGATAGTATTATTTCGGCTCTATCTTCCAGGCTACTCGTTGACACATTATCAGCGCCTCCTCAACACTTTCTCCAGCGCACTAGCTACAAGGATGTGGACGATAAAGCGTCACATATCAATTTATACATTAAGTTCTGTAATGCACATTCCGTCGATGTTCATAAGCCAACCACATATGATTTACGATTTACTCTCTTTTCTTTTTTTTAATCAGTGAACATCTTAAGTCCCCAAGTGGAATACTAAATTATTTCAGTTCAGTGAGGACCTGGGTTACTGCAGCATCATGAGACATGTCCGCCTTCGACGCGTGTTAGAACCATGAAGTGGGGTTTGTGCAAAAATTTGGTCGATGTTCCGGCAAGAGCCCATCCCATACTGTAATTCCTCCTTTCATTAATGCCCCACGCTATCTGACAATGTTAAGATAAAGCAACCTAGTTGCAAATTCACAAAATGCACCTATTACCCAACATGTATTGAAATTCGCCGATGTACAAGTAATTCACGATGTACTATTTGTTACTATTAGATCTACCAAAACCAGGGCCATCTCAGCATCGCCCATAGTATTTAGTCTACCTGCTATCGAAGGTTCAAGTTGCTGTCCGGTAAGAGCCTGGACCGATTATGTAAAAACAGTCACCCTGGCGTCTCACGCCCCAGCTTTGTTGCTCCCGTCAGGTCTCACGCTAACTGGAAATACTCTGCTCAGGCCCATGAGAATTACCTCAGCAGCAGTTTTCGGTAGAGATAAAGGCTTCACATTGCATAGCTTCAGATCAGGCTCAGCTCAGGCATGTCAAGACTCAGGCCTAACAATCGATAAAATAATGACAGCTGGTACATGGAAATCAAATGCGGTACAGCTATACCTTAAACCGCTCCGGCAGCTCTCTCTCCCCTCTTGGGTTGAGAGCTGCTTCTAGCTTAAGTCCTATACTATTTCTCACTTCCTAAAGAGTCACGTCAATAATATGTCTTGCTTTCTCAATGGTACTAGTATTTTTGGGCCTCCATGGTCGACTGCGCACACAGCACATCACTGCTGACGTTATTGAAACTGCAATGACCGACCCGATTATCCTACTTTGTATGACACATGATCCTGAATTAACAAGATTATTAAGGCACTGTTACCCACATGTTGATTATCGCTCCTTGAGTATAGATTTCTTTTTGTCATAATAAACTCATTTTGTTATGTCCACATTATTGTCTCGTAAGCCGAATTGGATATGTTGACGAGGTCAACATGAGCAATATGGCTACGAGGCAACTGGTCCCGCCCACCTTTCCTAATTAACATATGCACATGCTTTGGTCACTCTGCACCCGGGCACCCACCAGTCAACATCGCTTCCCACCCACCCTCCCGGAGTTGAGAGCTGCTACTAGTTTAAGTCCTATACTATTTCTCCCTTGCTACTATTATCCTATATTGTCACGTTGTTAATATGTGTCACTTTCTCATTAGTACTAGTATTCTCAGGCCTCCATGGTTGACTGGACACGCAGCATATCACTGACCTTATTGAAACTGCAATGACCGACCCGAATATCCTGCTTTGTATGACACACAATCCTGAATTTACAAAATTATTAAGGCACTGTTGCCCACATGTTGATTATCGCTCCTTGAGTATAGATTTTGTTATAATAAACTTGTTTTGGTATGTCCACTTTATTGTCTTGCCTTATTGTCTCATAAGCCGAATTATCAACTGACGACTAGAATCCTAGAAATAGTAAAAGCAGGATTATCCTCAAGAACCTGGAGAAATAAAAAGCACCAGGTTAATTGTTATTGTAGGTTTGTTTTTCTACAAAACTTGGATCCATATACTCCAAATTTAGATAACATCCTGAACTACATAACACACCTGTCTGGGGCAGTTAACAACTATGTGAGTGGTTTAAGGATGTGGATTCTCACGCAAGGGGGGGGGGGGGGAAGACAAAACCCTTTGACTCTTTATCTTGTGTACCTGTGAAAAAAGGAGTAGCAAGACTGAGCATTCATGTGCCAGCTCAGGCACCCCCATTAACTGTACATGATATTAAAGCTATAATTAAATCATTTAATAAAGCACGGAAAAGGGCATATATGTAAGATTACGGCAATGTAATCTTTTCTTTACACTGAGGTTGAATGACATCGATCATGCACTTCGAGACGCAGATGTACAAGAACGGTCGAACAAGCTGCTAATTCGGGTCAGGTCATCGAAGACCGCAAGATTGGGCCAAGACGTGTATACGGTGATACTAAGCACCTCAGACACTCCAACTTATTTGGCTGAGTGTCTGATATGCTTAAAAAATGTTGGATGATCTAAAAACATGTCGTACCCTTTTTAGCAGTGTTTTCGGCCGTACAAACATATTGTAATAATAAAATGGTAGTCGCACACAGTAAACTTCTAGATTATTAAAAAAGTTCAGCAGTTACAAGGGGCAGGGTCCCCCATGTGCAATTGGTGAATAGCTACTTACTGGTCAGGGGTAAAAAATATTGAAAAAGTAACAATGTCAAAAAGTTGTCAATGTCTATTAGCAAGCATATTCGAGTTCGCAAGTAAAGGGAGTATACCCAACCGAAAATTAAATAAATAAAATACTTCTGGCACAAAATATTACTGTGTAAAAATATGTATGTGTAGCCTGATGGTAACTGTATTACATAAGAATAACTGACTAAAAATATTTATTGATATACGTGAAATTACTGTTTTGTCATTGAAACTAAAAAAATTGTGTATCTGAATGAAAAACTGAACTGAGTTGCCATTGTGAAAAATAAAAGTTGTATGTTGCACTATTTCCATCTCCAGCGTCGTGAATTATGCAAACAGCCACATTTTTGTACTTTTGAAAAGCAGTTTTATTATACATTATGGCATATTACAACATCTACCTTTTGATATATATTTCTGAGTACACACCTGTTTACAAATATTATACTAGGTGCCCGGAATTAATTGCTCAAATAGCTTAGATAGCTGTTGCTTTATTCATAATTATCTTAATATTCTCAGACTCAAATTAATATTATGCAGGTGTATAGACCGAGCAACACATATTAAAAACGAATTTGTCTGAATTTAATTACAAAATACTACTTGGGTTCTTCTTCAGTGATGGTCCTAATTGGTTGGTCCCTCACATTGTAACTGTTTTCTTTTATACTCCAAAGAAGCAATGACAGTAATCCAGTGAGAAAAAAATGTTTGGTTAATTTGTTATTACAAAAATAGATTCATTTGTTATGCAAATATAACCGCTAAAAATGGGAATGGTGAAACTGTACTGCTTGTGTTGGAAACTACTTCATTGTAGACCAAAATATTCAAACATAGCTAGTTTATTTGCAAAGTTGTAACATGCAAAAATGTCAGAAAACTAATTTTAGGACTTTTGAGTGTCTGTGTGTAAAACAATGATGCTTGAAAGTGAGCATAACGCCTGTTTCATGAGGTGTCACATCATGAAACACCCGTTCACCTTCAATTTTAAGAATATCCAACCATGCAAGCCAGCAAAAACCCTGCTGCTATAAATAGCATATCATCATAGATGCCTAGTTCTGAACACAAAAGTTATAATATTATTTCCTAAAATGCATTAAAAGTGCAATAAAAACTTTGTCACTGGTGAAACACGCGTTACAGTGACAATTTATTTCGCGATACAAAATCCAACAATGGATCAAATCTTTTCTCACCATGATTTTCAAATATACCGTGGGCATCTACACACCTACTGATGATGTGGTGTCAAGTCATAAACAGGATATTGTGCTATGATGGTATTACTGTGGTATGTCACACATCAACGAAGAAGAAACACATGTTCACCTGTTGTCATCTTCATCCTCTAAGTCATCACAATATCTTTTTCTACATAAGAAAACTTATAACACTCAAAAGAAATACTTGCATACATTTTTTGCATGCTATTAGCAGTTTCTAACCTGAGTCATTATTGAGTGTCACATGAAACATGCGTTAAATTTACATGAAACATGTGTTACAATTCCAAGAACATCAGAAGTTAGGGAAGTGTTCCAAGATTACTTTGAAATATGTCTACAGCATCAAAAACTAATAAGCATAAATAACTTTTCATCATCTGTGGTGCTTGTTTCATCATGAAGGAACAACTTTTCCTTTTCATGTAACGCATGTTTCAGTGTCACAATTTTATATGTTGTCTGTTCTACTCTCAAGTGGACGAACACTCATAAAATTGCACTTAGTCACTCCTAGTGACTGCTGTTTAAAACCTAATTAGGAAATAATGAGGGTTTTGTTCTAAATATTACATAATGATGGTTTTTGTGTCAGGCCGAAATACGCGTAACGTTCTCCACTTGGTCATGTTCGAAGCCACCCTGATTTGCAGTCGGGGTCCAAACTGGTTTTTTTTAAATTGTGTCTTAAAATTGGATGTCTGTGGAACACAACAAGCCGAATTGGGATAGGCTGTAACATATTTCAGTTTTTACCTCCGATTCCCCCTTTTTAGGACCAGCACTGAAGAAGAACCCACTTATCTATTTCATTATCTCATATTAGTCATAAAGATAACATGCAAATTAAATTAACATGGTTGAGATTAACGATGTGATGTCTGCACACTCAGTTACAGATACAGGATATTTAAAGTGATCTTTTTTGAACGGCTAATATATATTTCCCTCCTAATAATTAATTAATTCCACATAGTTCAATACAACAATCTGTTGAACAAAGTAACCAACAGTTTAGGAATAGGAATACGAAATATGTTGAACAAATTTGCCACATTGATAAAGCGTGTCAAAAATATTAACAAATAGGAACTCTGCGGTGTAATTAACTATATGGAAAGATATATAAATGTATACACATATGCCCTTCTTACAGTGCAGAATCTAGACGCGAGGCAAGAGCTGTGGGACATTGACATTAGGGAACTTTGGTATTCAGGAATTTCGTGCAGACACCAAGAAAAACGAGTGCCTTTACCTTGAACCTGACGATACAAGACATCTGGAAGGGGAATATTCAGAAACAAGATATGACAAATTATATAAATTATAAGGCAACACAATTAAAATAAGACTGTTATAATGCATAGTGGACAGGACGCATTCTACACTGTGAAACTGCTGAAGCACTAGGGTGGTACAATCAAAAGGAATATGTGACAATTTTGATTGCCAACATACAAAGATCTTAAAATTGTTCTTGTAATTAAATAGTGTAAATGAAAGATTGTATTCAGATCAATAAACATTTACCTAAAGAAAGAAACAAATGTATTAATCAATGGGGGATTTTATGGGGGGATTTCACTGGTTACATGCTAGGCGGCAGCAGCCGACCCCAGACCTTCTGCATTCAATTAGGGCCGTATTCGATTAACACGACACCCGAGTTGCTAGAATCGAACACCGGAGCGAGTTGAGAAAAACATGTGCCGTGAGGAAAAAGTCCCGACCCCAGTAGCCCACCTTTGGCTGGGGTTGGATAGGAGCGATGACGCCACATTTGTGCTGGTTCCGTCCTGTAGCAGTACAAGCCCTATGTGTTTTTGTTTTATTTTTTTTAATAAATTAGATTAATGAAATGGAAATATAACTAAACTATGCAATCAAAAAATACTTTAAATCCTATTTTGCTATAGTTATATCGGTTATTTTATTTAAAAGAACAAGTTTTGTATTAATTCACCATTTTTTCCACCCCGAGCGTGGAGAAGCGTATTCGATTATTCAACCGGAGTCTGTAGGATGTGCGCATGCGCCAAAAAGTCGCTCGGGTGGCCCAAGTTGATTAATCAAATATGCCCTAGGTGTGTTTGTGGTGGGTGTGTGTGGGGATTTAGGGGTGTGTGGATGTGTGCGCGGGGTGTGTGTGGTGGAGGTGTAGGTGGTGGAGGTGTAGGGGTGTCGTGCAGAGTGACACCTCACAATCTTTAGCATCCCTAAACCCTCACCACACATCTACACCCCCACCACAGCCCTAAACCCCCACCACACACACCTATACCCCCACTACCCCCACCACCCAAACCACACACAGCTAAACCCCCACTACCCCCTAGACTCAAACCACACATAGCTAAACCCCCCCACCACACACTTACTTCGGAAATTGCAAAACACGCAAGACCTTGGCCCCTCACGTGTCGCACCTGCCGACAGTATATTGCAAAAGGCGTTGCAACAAAAGTCCCTCATTGGACTACCTAGGCTCCCAGATGTAATCAACCTGCCCACGTCAACCACCGCAAAAACGTAAACCGTTTGAATGGTTTACATTAACAACTCATTTAATGCTTACAATTATACATATATTAAGGCAATGCACTTATGTATACACACAAGACAGGTTCACGGTACCAGGGCCATGGGAGTATCATAGACAAGTAGACTATGTCTAGAGCAGACTTGAACCCATTTTTCGGCTATTTCAGGTCAATCGTTCTAACCATTGAACCTACCTCTGTTGTGCAATCAACACACCTATGAGGCTATGTCTGTGACTAGTTAGATTTGTGCTTTGCTGGTTTGTTTCTTGGGATTTTACATCGTAGCAACATCTATGGTCATATCAGGATGGGTACCGACTTGTGAAAGTGCACTCATGGTGACTTTATAGTGCTGCCTCACTGGGAGATCAGGTTGTCCGTACCATGACCCAATTCCCCACTCATTATCATATAATGATACTGAGCTAGCCAGTTCTTGCCCTATCCTAGTAATACCAAGCGCCAGCCTAGGTAGTAGGTAGTGACAAGTATCAATTTTGTATGTCATTGGTTTGACTCGGCCGGAATCGAACTACTGACCTTCCGCACAGAAAGCCTGCGCTCAGCCAATTGGGCCACTGCATCCAGTGGGTTAGATTACTGCAATCTAGCACTATATTATGCAGTCTAGGACTTCATTATGCACTATGACTCTATGAGGTACCTAAAGGCCCTGTCACACTAGGACATAACGATGTCAGCGTAGGGAGAATGTGAAGAACGTTGAACTTCTATGCAAATTTGGGCACAAGTTGAACGTGGATGCAGCATAGTTGACGAGAGCGTAACGTCGGTAAAGCGTAGTGATACCGTCATTCAACGAGAGAGGACAACGTCATTACGCTCACGGAACGTTATGAACATTATTCGATCCCCAGAACTACGTTACGTGACGTTACATATGTCATTACATGGTGGCTAAACGTTGAACGTACGCTCTCCTGACGTTCCCATTACGCCGTGTGGACGTTTCCACCGGGTTTAATGTGGGTCAACGTAGTGAGCAGTGTTTGACTAACGTCCGTTTAATGTCATTGACGTATGGCAAACGTGTACAGAAAGTAGGCAAACGTAAATCATTACGTTCAAGTTACGTCGAAAGTTTTGAACAGGTTCAAAACTTTGATGCGCGCCGACTAACACGACGTAACGTAGCTCGACGTCAGTCTAACGTCATCATAACGTAACCCAGCGTACGTCAACGTAATGACGAAACGTGATCACGTCAGGCTTACGTTTGCTCGTTACATCGTAGTGTGACAGGGGTATAAGGCTAAGCTCCACTGGGCACGATTCGCATAGAAACCTGGGGTGGAGCATTGATCAATACATAATATCAAAGTTCCACCAACTGATTCCTCTCCTCGCTGATATTAATTATTGAGTCAGCAGACAGTCAGTGAATCTAACAGCCGTGATTAACGGATGGTATTTACTATTTATCACCTACGTGGCACAAGTGGGCATCATTACAAAACTGTGAGGATTTGTCCAGGTAAAATAAATCCAAGTAGCTAACCCCTCAATCACCTAAAAAAAGTAAGGTTAAATATTACAGTATTTATTTCATTAAGGCTAATTTACTACACAGAATGCGTGTTATAAATTTATATATGAAAATGTATATAGATTAAACTAAACTTACTCTTAGGTGGAGTTTAAAAAAAAAATAACGTCCATTTTATTGAAGTCTACTCACGAGAGTGAGAGGAAGCTCTTCACTACAAATCAATCAGTTACCTCCTCTATAAGGTTATCATACTCCTAAGCCAATAAAGTTAATCGCTTTACTTAACTTATTTTTGCTAAAAATTTGAATATACAAGTTTCCAAATGTTGATATTGTAGTAGTCCATACATGAGCACGTGGTGGCAGCAAGCTAGCTGGAGGGAGGTGCCCTGGGTGGACCGCCCCCTTACTATGACCGGCTAGCACCTCCCACCCCCACCTTGAGAGGTTACATGCAACCTGGTTAGTCAGGGGGTGAGTCACTTGATTCTGTGACGCCATGGTAGGCGGAGTGAAAGGAAATAAACCTTCGAAGCATATGTTTCTTCTCCTAGTCTTCGCATCGCGGCATGCCGTGTAGCAGACCAGGGAGGGACCGGCCATACCTGGCCTATCATAATAATTAATATGTTCCAACTTTTGGATATTTCCTAGTTTATTGTTTGGAACGGGGCCGATGGGACTGCCTGCTTAGCCTTGGCTAATACACTCAATAAAACAGGAGCTATTATTCAATTCTACTTAATGGTTCTGGATCATTCCCTAAAACTGGCCACCATATATTGGTGGCCAGTTCAGGATGGTGAAAATTAATTTGTCATTTTGTTGGGTAATAAGTCAAATAATTCTTGTTGCCTCTGTGTGGTAAGTATGTTAGCAAAACTACATATATATATGTTTAATCTACCACTCAAAATGTATCCAAAGTATGCTTGCATGACTTTGTGTTATTTAAAGTGAAAATTTACACATTGACACCATGCATTTACGCAAACCTTTTTTTTGGTAAGACTCTTGTTTACTTAACTGTAATTAGACAGAATCTTGTTTGAATTTGTTGGGGTTAGCTACAATGATGTTAGGAACGTGTGTTTGATTTCCATGTTATACCACTGTTACCAGTGATATAAAAATATTTCTCAATTTGTATAAAATCAAAACGTGAAATAGCTTCTTTTTTTTCAACTCTGATATTTGCACATGTAAACCTCCATATGAACATGGATTCTGCTGTTATTTAGAACGTTTCCTGCTATTATTTGGAAGGTTTTCACTTTTGGTTTCCATGTCACACTTTAGTGGCCAGTTTCAGAGAAGGACCCCTTCTATTAACGCCTAGGTCATATCAGGATGCGCAGGGGAGTTGGGGGCAGATTGCACATTGAAAAATTGTCCGGACATGGCAAAGATATATGCCAAAAACCGTGGGGTGGTCAGTGAAGACAGATGCTACTGTACACGAGCCACTGCTTTCAAAACTTACTCTCCTATTCTGCGTACACAAATTCTTGCGTGGAAACACATCAATGACACAATTCCAATTTATGGAATGGATTTCATGCCTATTTGTATCTTTTACCCATGTCATGAACCATACATTATGCACGAAATCGTGCCAATGCAGTGTGAACTTCACACATACGAATACACAGCAAGAATATTTGCTTAAACACTCACAAAAATATTACACCCAAAATGCTACCTAATACAAATTTAAAACACACTCGAACCAAAATATCCCCAACTGACACTACTGACAGCCAATATATATATATTATTAAATGAAATGCTCTGGTAGCATTGAACACCCTGACATTACCGATTTATAACTAAACAGCCCCACCCCACTACGTAGTGGTCCCAGTGACCAAAATGGTAAAATCCCTGAAAAGCTGAGTCAGAGGTGAATCTTTTATCTAGGCTTTATCATGTCATAGATGGGTCTTTCTCAGAAGTTGTGTACCAATACTCTGACATCAGTACCACAAAATCAAAATGCTGTCAAAGTCCTATAATACAAGCTTCCTCAATGTGTATGTCCTTTTGAAAATAAACATATTCTGACATTTCTAAGTAGGTCAATGATGATCACACCCAGTAAATAGCAGTATAGCATGGAAACCAATCTGACTCCAAAATCAAATATTTTCCACACAAAGCTTGACATTCTTATGACATTTCATATTCCACTTGCTTTATAAACAGTAGTAATAATAATTTGAAACGTCATTGCTATGGTTTTGTCTTATTTGTGATGATTAAAGAGAAAAGCAGAAAAATATTAGCACGGTAACAGTCCAATTTTACACAAATGTTCGGCTAAAATTTCAATGTTCAGGATTCATCTTTTCCTATACCATAACTGGGTCCCTATACCATAACTGGGTCCATGCAGAGTGTCAAATGGTGAAAATAGTTCCTGTGCTGTATCTGTACTCAGTGTTTGATACAGTTTCATAGTACTTGCAAGTGGAAACGAAATGTTACAATGTTAATGACTCCAGAAAAGGTTAACTATTTCATAATTTTTATTACAAATAAATGTCTTCAACTTAATGAAGACATTGTATATGACCATTTGAAGTGAAATGTGCTGTTGTTCAGAGGTTTTCATTAAGTTTGTGATGCTTTATTTTCAATGCTGTTGACAATGTAACAAATTATTTAGCTAAAATATCTCCCACATTATTGGGCTAAATGATGAAATCTAAATATTGACACTCCACGAATGGGTTTCTTTGAAATGCATTTCAAGTAGACTACCTCAAGTGGAACACAGTTTCTGAGAACGATCCATATACTTTAGAAATGATGCAAATCGCAGAGATCTTTCTACTTTCTCACTTTCATCTATTTATATATAATTAAGACTACTTACTTCAATGCTCGAAGGGTAAAACAAATGCCACTGTCATAGAGACAACATTAAACTACCCTATAACAGTAATTTGTGCTCTTTGGTTCTTTGAAAGCAAATTTCTCTTGTTTCTATCAAATAGTTCAGATCTTTCTCTGCAATTTCACATTCACCTTTTTTTTATCAGCCAGCTGGAATTTCTTGAATTTATTTTGCGAAAATCCATGATCTGGTAAGTACCACCGGTGTCAGCGTCTCACCTCCCACAAGTCTGGTTCTCCACAAGAAATATGTTTAACTCCAATACATTCTTTAATATATGCGTCAATATTCTAAAAGTCAGAGAATATTGTTCTCCACAAGCAATATGTATTCTCCTGTATTCTTGGGTTTAAACTCATAAGAATAACCGCTAAAAAACAGATAGTGATAATCAGGTCGAACAAGCGACCAGAAGTAAACACGGCGATGTCACCGAATCGGTTTTTCGCCAATAACTTCTTTAATATATTCACCAATATTCTCAAACTCGTAGAGAATATTGTTGTACACGTTTCCTCCAGTATTCTTGGGTTTAAAGTCATAAAGCCAACCAAAGTTTGCTTTCGTCACTCGAATCCGCGCATACGCAGAAGCGATATTTGGGAAATGAGACTTGTGGGAAATAAGACGCTGACACCGGTGTCATGGTATAAAACCCCTGCCAGATCGCAGCCCCTGCCGTGGCTTCTGCGCATGCGCAGAAGTTGTAAACAAGCTCAGCTCGGCTGCAGAACGAATACACACTGCCAGTGTCTATTAAAGATTAATAGAAATGCACAACCCTAACCGTATAAATTTAATATAATCTGTTCGTTGGATATGTTTTCTATATATGTTCCAGGGGGTTTGTTTCTAGGTGGTGTAAGTTTCATAGATATTTCACTTTTTCTGTATGAAGATTGCACTGACACTCAGAATATCCCAACTTTCACTATTATCTCTGTTTTTAATACTTTCAGCATAAATTGCTCTTAGGTTACATTAAATACTTCAGATCTTCCTCTTCAATCGCGCATTAAGATATTTTTAATCGATCCACTGAAAGTTTTAAAATTTATTTTACAAAAATAAATGCTTAGTCAACTGTCTTCACGGCAGGGGCTGCGATCGGGCCGGGGTTTTATACCATGACACCGGCACTGGCACTGAGAATATCCCAACTTTCAATATTATCTCCGTTTTTAATACTGTCAGAGAAAATTTCTCTTAGGTTAAATTAAGTACTTCAGATCTTCCTCTTCAATCGCGCATTAAGATATTTTTTATCGACCCAATGAAAGCTTTTAAATTTATTTTGCAAAAATAAATGCTCCTCATAGACATAGACATAACATTGCTGCAGCACAAATCACTGCGGTGTTTTACCCTTCGCGGGCTACTTTCCCCGGTTGTAACGTCACGCCGACATAGAGAATACAGTAACTCCGGCAAAGAGCAAGCACATGTCCCATGATGATACTTGATAGGTCACAGAGTAGTGAGCGAGGACGTAGTTACTAGTGTAGACTACTGTAATGTCAGTGTTGGTAGACAAATGTCAGGGAGAGAGTAGGCCGGGGGCCAATACCGGAGAGTGGCATCCTACCTTTGGGTATATTTGGTACATAAAGTGAAAAACACTGCGGCTATGATGCCCCATATCTCTGGGTATTTTGTCATCGTCCGCCGAACTCTGCTGATAGAGTGAGAACGTGGCGAAGTGGTGTCAGCATTAGCCATTCGCTTGTATACACGTAGTTGTCGCAAATTAGTTCTGATTGTTGGTAGTGTGCCATTTGTTGGATCTCACTGGGAAAGTTTGCGACAGTTGATACACTAGATGGAACCACATGTTTGTTACAGCTGGATGTTGCTAGGTGGCGTCACTGTAGGAAACGGGCTGTGTTGTTGTTTTGGGGAGTTTTCAGTCGCATTGGTGCGCTGAAGGCTGCAAATCTGCAGCACTGAATGGGCACCACTGAAAGCAGTCCCATGTGGTCGGGAGTGGGCTTCCGGTGTGTAGTGATCAGAGGAATTGAGGGGTAGGGGGGAGGGGGGAGGAAGGAAAAAGGCAGCCTAAGAGTCCAACCACAGTCCTCTGAGAGGGCCGGGGGAGGCTGGGTGGTTGGTGTAGTTTTGCACCCCAGTAAGACCCTAGGCCATACCAGGATGTGCACCGACTTTTAACAGCGCGCACTCATGGCAACTTTATAGTGCTGCCCCACTGGGAAATCAGGCCGCCGGCGCCATGACCCGATGTCCCACACAGTCACATTATCCTGACACTGTGCGCCCAGTCCCTGTCCTGATTTCATAACGCCAAGCGCCGAGCAGCAACAGGTACCCATTTTATAAGTCATTGGTTTGACTCGACCAGGATCCAAACTTCAGTCCCTCCAGATTCACCAGTATGCGCCATAAGTGCGGCCAAGGCCAGAGGAAGAAGTGAAGTGAGGATGGGATTAGTTAGGCAGAGGGTGGGGTTACCTGTTTGTTGCAGTGAAAATTAGTGGTTAGTTAGTAGTTGCACCAAGTAGCTATGGCGATGAGGTGGGGCCTGCAAGTCCCCGATGTCATGAACTGGGCGACCGACAGTGTTGATGATGTCTGCATTCTGGCGGTAGAAGCGAGCAAGTGCATTCCAGGATGACTTGGAAATCCTGGAGAGGATAGCCTGAGCGGCCCTATTGTCACTGAGTTGGCGGTCAGCATCCTCCATGAAGTCGCTGATGGCAGATCTGTCGATGGCGCCACATGAGGCGAGTATGTGGGCCACATTAAAGATATTAGTTCCGCAGGGACAGTGATGGAGGTTGGGGACATCAATCCAACGGCGGTAGCCAGTCCTGAAGCGGTTGATGGCGACTTGTGTAGAAGCGGGAAGGCCGACTGGATGGGGGATGTTCGTTCTGACCAGGGTGTACCAGAGCCAGCTTATTGAATAAGGGTTCCGTACTTGTTCCTTCTGTGTGGCTCGTTCCCAGAGTTTGGTAGTGGCTCGAGAAGCGGCGGCGGCCAGTTTGGTGATGGATGGAAGGATGGCTGTCTCTACGTCTGCTCGGTTGGCACTGGCTAAAGCGGCACAGTCGGCCTGGTCATTACCATACAGTCCTATATGCGAGGGGACCCATAGCAGGACTGTGTTGAGGTGTGCCTGATGTCTGGTCAAGATTTTAATCTGGATTGCATCGGCAAGGGAGTGTCGGGCATTTCGGCGGTCGATCTCTTTGATGGCATTCAGAGAGTCAGTAATGATGATGGCACTTGAGTTGTGGAGGTCTTCGAGGGCCAAGTGAATGGCGGCGAGCTCGGTATCGAGAGTGGAAGCAAAGTCTGACACCCTGGTGGTGTTCTTTGTGTTGGAGAAGGGGATGAAGATTCCGGCTCCTGCTCTACCTGATGTTGGGTTAAGGGAGCCATCAGTGTAGACAGTCTTTGCGAGAGGAAATTCCACCTTCGCCTGAGTTATGGCCCCGAGAGCCAGGGAGTGGAGTTCTGGGGTGGTGTAAGCCGCCTTGGCAGCAACTAGGTTGGTGGTTCGGGTTTCCACTGGGATGGAAACCAAAGGTGGCTTGTGAGGGCTCGGGGCGAAGTCTGCAATGTGGAGTCCATGGGAGTCCTTGAGGGTGGTGATGGCGTTCTTGAGACGGTAGGAGATGTGAGGGTGACCGCGGGTCCCATCTCGGAGGTAGGCCCCGTCTCTGCGGATTGTCTGAGAAGGGTCCACAGCGAGGAAAGGCTCCTTCTCCATAAGCATATTCAGCGCTATACGGAGCGACCCAACCAGCCACGGTTGAACTCGTTTGAGCCCGTTTGAACTTGTAACACCTGTTCAAAGGCTAGGGGACCAAGCTGGAAACTGAGCGATAATAGCATGCGCACATCCTATAGACTCGGGTTGAATAATCGAATACGCTTCTCCGTGCTCAGGTGGAAACAATTATTTCATTTTTTAATAACCAATAAAATCTAACAGCATCGTCTGCGCATTGTCAATGGTCGTGAGCAATCTTCATACAGAAAAAGTGAAATATCTCTAAAACCAAACCACCTAGAAACAAATCGCTTGGTACACATATAGAAAACATGTTTACCGAAAAGATTATCTTAAATTTATAAGGTTAGTGACACTGACACGATAGTGACAGTATGAGGCAGCGATTTGCAGCGATCGGCGACGGTTTGAATCGGGCTGATGTTGACACATGCGCAGACGATGCTTTGACGCATGCGCAGATGCTTTGACGCATGCGTAGAAGCGATGTTGAGAACTGAAACTGGTTGAGAACTGAAACCGCGACAGTGGGTTACTGCGGTCGGGTCGTTTTGCACACAGCACGTGTATTTCCCGACTCCACTCCTGGTGTTCGATTTGAAATTCTGACAACTCGGGTGACCGGAGCCGCCCGCGTCGTGTTAATCGATTACCACCCAAATGAGTGCCAGGGGATCAGGCTAGACCTCTGTGAGACAATTATTATTTGACTAGTTTATTGTTCAGACATTATCACATATTTATGTATCTTTTGCACAGATTAAATTGTTTGAAGTATATTTGAAATTGATCTACATTGATTTCTGTTTAAATCACACAATATCACTACTTACTGAATGGGAAACTCATCCTGCAAGGGTATGCTCGATATGACCCAGTGGTAAGGCGTTTTTGCTCCTTTCGTCCCTGTGGACCCTTCTCAGGAAAGGAGCAAAAACGGATGACCACTGGGTCATATTGAGCATACCCTTGCAGGATGAGTTTCCCATTCAGTAAGTAGTATTTTGTGTGATTTAAACAGAAATCAATGTAGATAAATTTCAAATATACTTCAAAGAATTTAATCTGTGCAAAAGATACATAAATATGTGAGAATGTCTGAACAATAAACTAGTCAAATAATATTTGACTAGACTGCTAGCTCTGTGGAGGTCTAGCCTGGTCCCCTGGCATTCATTTGCTCAGGCAGAGGCACAGAAGTTTTCAGCTATTATCGCTCAGTTTCCAACCTGGTCCCCTAGCCTTTGTACCGGAAATAAGTTCAAACGGGCTCAAACGAGTTCAACCGTGGCTGGTTGGATCGCAACCATGGCTGGTTGGGTTGCTCCTTATAGCGCTGAATATGCTTATGTGGGGTCTCGCATTCTCCTGTTTCGAGGTGTATGCAGATGCTCTTCAGATAGGTGGCGCTACCTAATGGAGAGATTCGTAGCCTAGCCTGGTCCCCCGGCCTTGGTTTCAACAGGGGTCGCCACTGTGGATGTTTCAAAGGCCAGGCACAGAGGTGTTTTTTTGTGGGTTTTTTTTTGTGACAAGTTTTTTATTCTGACCATAATGTATAAGCTCCCATGAGGGTGCTTGTTTTCAACGCTGGACAGCTGTGATACTGGATTGGTCTGGTCCCGCACTCATGAGTGTTTACCTGATCTTTCTCGGGGCAACCTTTTGCGGTTTTGGGTGTTAGTAGTTTCTATAATAATTTTTTTTAATTTTCAAAGTTTTTTCCTAACATTTATATGATAACTTAGCCTTCTATGTACATCCACGCAGATGACATACAGCCCTGCGGGAGAGGATCCCATCCCATTGTCGTTTGTTACAGCATCCTTTCACCCATGCCCTGTCCTTAGATAGTACAGCGCCAGAACACCCCTGCACCCTTCAGGACTGCGACTAGGTGGGATGGTTGTGTTGTATGGTTAGCCATTTTGTATTTCAGGGTGAATGGGATGCATGACCGTGGCCTGCCCGGTTCTGCTTTGGTTTGTGCCAGTACACATACCCAGATGGACTGCGCCCTATGGTGATAGTCATTTCGATTTCCTTAGTACTTAGGAGGGCTAGTTTCCGTATTTGTAATATCTACCATCTTTTCTGGCCTGTCTTTTGCTTTTTGTGCCAGAACACAGCAAGCAGTGACTGCACCCTGATTGCATTTTTTGTGTAATTCTATTGTTGGATATCTTTTGTGCACCTGAAGGCATACTTTGAGGGCTCTATTTTGTAGCACCTGTAGTTTGTTTAATAGTTTTGAATTTCCTCCCATGTATACTACATCGCCATAGTCAAAGTAGGGGAGGATCATGCCTTTATATATTTTAATTGGCATGTTTTCAGTCATATAATATCTCAGTTTAGCCAGTAGCCATATTTTATGGTTTACTTTTTTGATAGTATTTGTTATGCAGAGGTCATAATTTAGGTGTCTGTCTAGATCCACTCCCAGATATTGGTAGTTGTCTACTTGTTCCAGTTCGGTGTTTCCCACAAGACACTTTATTTTATCGTTACTCATTAGCCTGGTACCAAATAGTACTGTTTTTGACTTGCTGTTGTTTATGGTTATCCTATTTAGTAGGCACCACTCGATTAGTTTTTTTAGTGTTAGATTCAGTTTTGTTTCTATTTCTTCGGTTGTTTTGCCTGCAGCATATACCACCGTATCATCTGCATATAGTTGGATGTTTTCAATTTCTAGCCAGCTGTTTAGATCGTTAATATATATGAGGAAGTGAAGTGGCCCCAGGACTGACCCTTGGTATGTATGTATGTATGTATGTATGTATGTATGTATGTATGTATGTATGTATATGTGTGTATGCTTGTTTTGTTTGTTTGTTGTTGTTTTACATCCTAGCAACATCTAAGGTCATATCAGGACGGGTACCGACTTGTGACAGTGCACACTCATGGTGACTCTATAGTGCTGTCCCACTGGAATATTAGGTCGCCAGCACCATGACCTGATATCCCACTCAGTTACATTATCCACTCAGTTACATTATCAGTTACATACATACATACATACACACCTTGTATATGTGACGTCCTATACACAAATAGCCTGAACTGAGACTACTAACCATGTGTGCTCTCTGTGGCCTAGTGGTTAGAGTGTTGAACTTGTATTCTGAAGTTGTTTGGTGGTGTGGGTTCAAACCCAATACACTCCAAAACCTTTCTACATTCAACAACAACAACAACACTTTTTCATCTATATGTGTTTCTCATTGAATTATGCAATGTAATTGTACTAACATATATTTTACATTAAAGCAAATATATTTCCTGTTTGAACTACTCTAAAGAAAATTGAAAATACCTCAGTTTTACCCTCCCTTCTCTCCACTGACCCAGACATTGTCACAACAATCTAGGTCACTCTACTGTACACCACCAAGTGGAAAAGTTCAGTACTAAGCCTGCACCACCCCTGTGGCACAAATCTGAACTATTCCGAGTTTGTTTGTTTTCAAGACGATGTATAGCTCGCCACTTTGTACTACAAGTTACTTCAAACTAAAGTGGAGTATCTTATAATGATCAATTTAATGTATTTATCTCATAAAATGACAGAAACTCAAAGCCATCGGACTATGCAACTTTAATGGGATGATCTAAGTCCACATTTTATAATTTGATCTCTTCTTGAAAAAATCCCACTCCACTTCACATACATATAGTGAATGTTAGACAGGAAGTGTGAACACTTATTTGTCTCTCATTTTTGCTTGAGTGCAAGTAAATAAGCAACACAAGGAATAATTAGTAGCATGTGGTGAATAAGGGGTCAAATTTCCCTGGATCATCAGGCCATACTTTTTCTAATCTGTTCTTATAATGAATTTATTGACTCGGCATCAATAACATTTTGTGGGAGACTGTTCCATATATTTATGATCCTGTTTGAGAAACTGTGTTGCCTTAACTTTGAAATAGCTCTGGGTTTTACTAGTTTGAGAGTATGGCCCCGACTGCCTTCTCTTTTATTCAAGGTGCCACCCCCCTGCGGTCCGCCTCACCTGGCTAGGCTTCGCCATCGACAGCGAGGCCATGACCATCCACATCGCACCCGACAAGGTCGACGACCTCATCCGGGACTGCGAGGCCCGGGTCGCCCACCCGACCCTCGGGCGCCGCGATCTGCAGAGTGTCCTCGGGCGCCTCAATCACGTGGGGAGCTGTGTCCTCCCCACGAGGAAGTTCATGGCCCGCCTCCCTGCCGCCCTCCGCACCTGCTACGGAGCCGCCTCCATCACCCTCGGGGACGACGCCCTCCGCGACCTCAGGTGGTTTGTGGCCTACGCCCGGGCCACCAATGGCCTCTGCCTCCTCCGCGCCCCTGAGGTCCACCGGGTGGTGATAGAGTGCGACTCCTGCCTCACTGGCGGGGGGGCCTACTCCGCCACTCACTGCTACGCCCGAGGGTACTCCGCAGCCTACCGAGAGCGGTATCCCTCCATCCACCAGCTCGAGGCCATCAACCTGGTGGTCGCCCTCCACGCCCTCCTCCCCTGCGACGTCGCGGGGGCCACCGTTGTCGTCAATACCGACAACCAGGCATCCGCGGCTGCCCTCGAATACGGGCGGGCCCGCGATGCGGTCCTCGGCCATATGAGAAAGTATGAGCAGACTTGTTTGAATTAAACCATAAAAACTACCTTATAACTGTCGATTATTACACAAAGTATCCAGAGGTAACGTTGTTGAGTGATACGTCGTCTGTCACAGTCATTAAGGCGATGAAGGATAATTTTGCTAGGCACGGTATTCCTAGTCAGGTCATTTCGGACAATGGTCCGCAATTTAAGAGCCATGAGTACAGGGAGTTTGCACAACACTATGATTTTAAAGCTGTGTATTCCAGTCCACAATATCCATGAAGCAATGGCCAGGTGGAGAGGTTGGTGCAAACGGTAAAGGACATGTTGAAGAAATGCGAAAAAACAAAACAGACTTTCAGTTAGCTTTGTTAAACTATCGAAACACTCCATTGCCCGTCTTGAACGCATCTCCGGCTCAGCTGCTCATGATCAGAAGGCTGAGAGGGAGGTTGCCGATGGCGGAAGAAATCTTGATACCCGAAACACAAAATCCGAAGAAAGTACAGACAGCGAAAAGACAACAAAGCCAGAAAGTGTTTCATGACAAGAAATGCGGTAAGCCGCACCAGCCTATGAGAGTTGGGGACAAGGTAAAGTACAAGAATAATGCAGGAGAGTGGAAAAAAGGAGTAATTTTAGGTTGTACAAGTGTCTCAGGGAGAGAAAATCATATTTTAAATGAGGTGGGGAATATGTTGTACAGGAACAGGGTTCAGATTATAAGGGAGCCCAAGGGGGGGCAGCCCGAACCAGTCGAGCAGACACAAAGTAGGTCAGCGTCGCTGCCAAATGTAAACAGCGCGGCTAATCTAAGTAGGTCAGGTCAGGGGATTAAGCAGGCGAACAGGTTAGACCTGTAGTGAGTCAGTCACGTTGAATGTATACACACAAAAACATGTGCATGTTAGGCTTAAGTATTGTATTTTTCAGCTGCATTTGGTGTGTGTTGTAATATAATGGACAATATATCATATGTCGACACTGTGAGGTCTAGTTTGCAACTGTCTTTATTTAGAACATTCTGTAGTGACATCACTCTGTGCCACACTGGGGGTGTTCGGATAACAACACAACTGGAAGACACATACATTACATCTCCCTTTCAATGGAACAGAGGAACAAAATTCAATTAATGGTAACATTTTGTATATATCAACTACCATCGATAGCAACAGGTCCTTCTCGTGTTATTATAACTAATGTCATAACGCCATATCCCCCTCTTTAAAATAATTCCTATCGATAACAGAATGGTACCAGGTATTGCGAGGATAAAATGCCATGCTCAAATTTACTAACATTCCAGAACAATGTAAATGGCATTGTACATGAAGACCTAATACATATAGAGATATTATACATACTAAGTTTAAGAAGAGAACCATGAAACATGTAAATGGGAAACTATCGACTGTAGCCCATCATACAAAAACACAACCCATAAAGTAATACAACGAATACATAGTCAGGGTCAGTTGTCACTTCTTAAATGTAGACTTATTTTGTCTCTTCTTCATATGACCTGAACAACGAGCGTATTATTACGTAACGTTGTATGCAATTCATAACTGAACATAACAAGGCACTTGCTAGGCAGAACAGAAAGTGGCATAGCAACAACAGCAAACGACTTATATAACATATGAGACTCAAATATTCAATATAGTATTTCATGAACAACATTTCCCAAAATGTTCAAATTAAACTCATGCTTCATATAACAATTTCATCCGTGAACATTTCGTCATATTTTTGTTTTTGTTTATAAAAGCATTGAGTCAAAATTCATTTGATAACATCTTTGACATGCAAGACAACTTAAAAGCATGTATAAACATAAACATACAAAATGCATACTCAGCTGGCTGCATGTGTCGTTTCTTATGTTATCATGCGTTGTGTCCATTCTTTGTTTGACCTTAACTATGTGTTGTTATTAATTATTATACTGCTTTTCTGGCATGTCAGTTATTTAATTATAACAATTGCATCAGTGAACATTTTTGTTTGTTTGTTTAATAAGTATTGAGTGAATATTTATTGGATAACATCTATGACATGTAAGACAATTTAAAGCATTTATACCAACACACAAAATGTATACTTAGTTAGCTTCATGTGTCGTTTCTTATCCTTGCATGTGTTGTGTCCATTCTTTATTTGACCTTAATCATGTGTCATTCTTACTGTACTGCTTTTCTAGCATGTCACTTGCTTAATTATTACAATTGCATCAGTGAACATTACCTACAATAACAGTAATGAGTCAACAGCTATTTGACAAGATCTATGACAAGTACGACAACTTACAGCATTGACAAAACATCACCAAAAAGCATACTCAGTTACCTTCATGTGCCATTTCCTATGTGTGAATGTGTTCTGTAAAGTCTTTGTTTGACCTCAAATGTGTGACCATGGTAACATACAGTAACAATTTAAAGTTGCACAGTCTAACCAAACCATTCCTAATTCAAAACATCACAATTGACATACTCTGTCTTTGTTTGCATTCTTTGACCTTTTCCACATATATATATTTCAATAACATATAGATATATTTATTAAATATATTTATATAAATTATTTTATTTTAATGCATATGACATTAAATTCAACGTTACAAATATCAGTATATCCGGTAGATTCTGCATATTCGGCTTACTCTGGTTTCTATATAACCAATATTTTACACAAATGTATATTTTACACAATTATTTCGTCATCCACAGGCCTTGTCATTGTGAAATTGTTGTGACACACTTCATTCAATTCTGACATCCGACAATATAGTGGTCATGATATCCACTTTTAACATTTTTAAATATATATTTAGTTGGTTAATATATATATTGCTATTCGTTCACCATGGGAACGGTGTGCACCAATAGGAATTCCACCTGCATACGACACATATAACACATATATGCATGTAGGTACTACGTTTCATACGATACAACATTTTAGTTTTATATTTCCATCATTAATAACAAGCCCATAGGCATAGCATAGCAATCTTATGATGGAACAAAATACCAATATTATGGTGACACACTCAAATTATTACAGCCTGCATGAAATAATTTATATCGATATAGATACTCTAGCAGTACATCATATCCTATAGTGTGTTACAAATAAGGTCTACACCTGAGTATGCAGCTTTAACCAAGCAGACTGCCAACCGCTACTTTGTCACATACACATACTTGAACCACATTCTTTCATGACTGGCCCAGCGCTGCTTGGGGGCGTTCGGATATCAGCATACCTATATTTTCATGTCGATGTTAAAGATTTAATTATGCAGAAATAGAAGTTCCTTTACCTTGAATTGTCTCATGTTTCATCTTATGTCAATTCATATATGATATTAAGTCACACTTCATGTCTATCACATGCCTCCATTGGCATAGCGTTTGGTGCTTGCTTCCTGGCACTCCGACTCACTTCTCGAGGAATCTCGGTACCTTGCCTGTTGCTTAGCTTGCCTGACGTCCTGCGCGTCTTTATTCTGGTCATCTTCTTTATAGCCGACTGTCCCTGTCGACGTCCTGCGCATCTGTGCTTCGTAGCATCCGTGCATCTGTGTCCATGCCTCTTAGGCATCTGTGCATCTGTGTGCCATCTTCTCAGGCATCTGTGCATCGTATTGTCATTTATTCATTCCAAGCAATGTTGTGACGTCCTGCGCGTCCTCATTCCGGCTGTTTTCATTAGAGCCGTTCGTTTCCACCGACGAACCGTACATCCGTGCTTCTTGGCACCTGTGTAGTCGTGTATGTGCCTCCATGCATCCGTGCATCCATGTGCCATCTTTCCAGGCATCTGTGCATCGTCTTGTCACTCGTCATATTAAAGTCAGTGCTGCTTCTGTTGGTGCCCGGGGAGTTGCTGGCCGATGCGCCGCAGCTACTGCAAGTACGTGTTACAGTTTCTTCGACCAGGGTGTCGATGCCTGGTACAATAAATTTGCAAGACATGTTGGTTGGTGCCCGGGGTACTGATGCCCGGTATCCACCAGAAGCAATGGGCTTGAAAGCACCATTGCCTCCACATCTGACACCATGTAATATATGTTGATGTCGACACTGTGAGGTCTAGTTTGCAACTGTCTTTATTTAGAACGTTCTGCAGTGACATCACTCTGTGGCACACTGGGGGTGTTCGGATAACAACACAACTGGAAGACACATACATTACAGGACAGTGAGAGGACTTCAGTGCCATAGTGCGTTCAGACATTTGCTAGAACCTGTGTGTAAAATTGTCCGATATAATACATGTGAACCGAGGTGAAGTTACTATAATAAATTGCAAACTGTCTATATAATGATAAATGTTAAAATATAAAAACCCAAAAGCATATGAGGGATATGTGAAATTGGTAAACTATTATTCATTGAGCATAGAATTTGTATAATTGAATAGTCTTTAGAGGGAGTGTCACTTCCGAGTTTGACTAAGAATAGTCTTTGGAAGAGTCACCTCACATGCCCCCTCCCCCCCCCCCACATGGTATTGTTATGATCATTGACCACTGCATTGTACTCTGATTGGAGGAGTGAGTCATGTGACCACTGCATTGTACTGTGATTGATGGATGGAATCATGTGACAACGGCCATCTTGAATCTTGAAGAACCTATATAAGCCAATAAACTAAAGAGTCTCATTCTCTTACTTTCACTCTAACCCTGTTTCCTTCATTACCTGTAGTGCTTTCATTTGACCTATTTACACCACCCACACCCACCAGCCGGCACGTTTACAAAATGGCGACCACGACTTGAGAAACTACCGAGAATTGGTTAGTACTGACTATAGATAGTTTGTTGAAGACTTTCGGTGTGTTTCGGTAGCATTTTCTTTTTATTTGTTTTATGATACTACACATTTATATTTCTTTATTTAATTGTTAGCTGACTACTGTTATTTTTGAACGCACATGGTGTGACTTGAACGCACGTGGTGTGACTTCAATACACGTGTAGTTTCATTTTTGATGTTAGGAGTAGTACTAAAGTTATTTAATAGAAACTATATTATATACGTAGTATTTTTATTTCATTTAATTGGATATGCTATTTTAAATTCTAAATTTCTTGAGGTGGAGAAATATAAGGACTGAGACATAGACTACGACTGGTGGTTGGCTGGAGTGGATAGGTTGTTTTCTTCTATTTGATTCTCTATTCTTTTTACTTTTTGCAAGGCATAAATTGAATTAAATTACTTTGTCGACGAATTTCCGACGAAAGTGTCTTTTCTTAAGGGTTACATTAGTCTTTGACGTTGATATTACTGTAATATTATAGTTTTATCGTCTGTCTGAAGCCTCGTGTCACCGCTAGAATTGTTTCATTTTCGGACTACTTTCGGTAATTTTCTTTAACCTTGGAGTAAATAGGAGCGTATTAATACATACGGAGAGACTTTTCACTTTTCTACTACGTTACAGGTAAATTCTATCAGTTGGATATGATTCTTTGACTTTGTTTCTACCGCGCTTTATGCAACACACTAAATTTCCCATTGACCCGCTACAAGGAGGATTTCAATAGAGTGGAAAAAATACTTGACTTCTAGTAGGTTAACATATTGTATTAAAATATATTTGACTTGTGGTAAGTTGATATATTGTCTATTGTATGTAAAGACATTTGACTTGTGGTAGGTTGATATATCGTATTTGAATACATTTGACTTGTGGTAGGTTGATATATCGTATTTTAATACATTTGACTTGTGGTAGGTTAATATATTATTAAATATATTGTATTTAAATACACTTGTACTACACAATACACACTACACATTCACAATGCCTAGAACACGATTAAAGGAGGATGCTTTACGTGAACAATTTGGATTGTGGTTACAGAACCAAGTAGATTTGGGAATTTTGAGTGATGATTGTGATAGATTAGAAGCATGGACTAAGTTTATGGCAGATAGCATAGAGAGCATAACTGAAAAAATGAAGAAAGGGTACTGGAGGTTACTGAACGTGCTGAAATTGACTATGAAAGAGAAGAACGTAGAGAAAAACGTGAGTTAGCTAGTTTAGAACATAAGAGCAGTGAAGCCAAGATAAGAGCTCTAAAAGCATATGGAAAATCTGTGCCTATGCTGGACGGTACTGACAGAGGTGCATTGAGAGAGTGGGTAGATCTTATTGAGAGGATTGGGGTTCTTGCTGATGTTTCTGACCTAGATATAATTCGGTTTGCACTGTCAAATGCAACGGGCACACTGCATGAAGTGTTATTCACTGCTTTCACAGTTAAAGGTGCTAGGTCATGGAATGAGATAAAGGAGGAAATTGCTAGAACTTTGTTAACTGCTGATGAGAAAACGCACTTAAAAAGTATAGTAATGACTATGGTACAGAATGAGGGTGAGACAGTGGCAGCATATTGCCAACGGTTTAAAACTGCTGCAAGTAAGGGATGGAAACTACCTTCTGCTACCTTGGGGACTGACACCTTTGAAATTTTGTTATCAAGATTTCTTGATTCATTATTAGATGACAACACTATGTGGTACGTAGAAACCAATAGGCCTAAATCATTAGAGGAAGCTTTCACTCTTGCTATACTAAGTGATAGGTCTGTATTGAGACAGCAACGACATGCTCAATCAAGACTAACGGATTTAAATATGACTAGTCAGGTAGATAGTCTAAATTTTAATTCTTCTAAATTGTCGAAAAGAATTCCTGTTGAGAAAGTTCAGGCTAGTTCAGGGATATCAGAAGATAGTCAGGCTCTGAAGTCGCTCCAGAATGAACTGAAATCACTAAGGAAGTGTGTAGAACGCTTAACTGTTTCTGAGAATAAATGTACACATGGAGAAATTCACGCGGTAAACGTTGCGCCAGCGTATGGTGGCAATTCTTATGCACAGAGCAGACGTCTTGAGTCGCCGCGCGTAAACGTAGCGCCGATGGGTCAATTGACTAGTACATCTAAAAATAAACTCAGTCCAGTCGGAGAGCACACAGTAAAGTATGCGCTGTCAAAGCAACAGCGGGGAAGCAATGGCAAAGCGACGCCGACTGCTCACGCGCAGGCGTCGACGACTAAAATAGAACACGCGTATCAGACACAGCGTGCTAGTCGTAATACTTTAACGTGTTACATATGTAATGAACCGCATTTAATGAGAAACTGTCCGCAGTTGAAATTACTGCATAGTAACATTAGCTCTACTGCTTCGGGAAACTAAATAGCGCACTTGATACTCGTCCGAGTATTGCTATTGATTTTAATCAAGTAAAATTAACTGGTCTGGTAGACTCAGGTGCGGCTAAAAGTTTAATACATGTAAAAGCATTTCAAAATTTGGTAGATATTGGAATATCACATAAACAATTGTATCCAGGTAGTAGGCTGAGATCAATCTCAGGTCATTTAATTCCAACTTTAGGTATGACTTATATTTCTATTTATAGTAAGTTATGTCCTTTCTTTGTAGTTGAATCATTAGCTTTTGAATTATTAATTGGGACAGACATAATGGAAATGTGTAATGCTGAAATTTGTTACAGGAATAAATTTGTTTCCTTATGTGATATTGTGCATCCATGGAGTAGTTTAGAATTAATTGATAGAAAAATGGCAGGAATAGCTCTAGAAGTAGACTATTGGAAAAAGCATTTTCCCTTGATATTTCCTGATTCTAATGAAAAACTTAAAGCTATTAAGGTAATTGAGATGCATATAAGCACAAGTGATGCATACCCAATAAATCAGAGACCTTATAGAATACCTTTAAGTAAACGACATATAGTTGAAAAAGAATTAAATAAAATGTTAGATGAGGATATAATTGAAACTAGTTGTAGTCCTTGGGCTTCACCAGTTACTTTAGTGCCTAAGAAAGATGGTACTATACGTCTCTGTGGTGACTACCGTAAATTAAATGCAGTAACTATTAAAGATGCTTATCCTTTACCCAGGATACAGGACATTTTTGATCAGTTGCATGGTGCAAAAATCTTTACCACCATTGACCTTAAATCCGGGTATTGGCAGGTAATGGTAGATGAGGATAGCAGACCTAAAACAGCTATAAATACACACATGGGATTGTTTCAATTTAAGCGTATGCAATTTGGATTAACTAATGCACCTGCAGTATTCCAAAGAATGATGAATGTAATTTTTGCAGAACATTTAGATAAATGTTGTCTAATTTATTTAGATGATATTATTATTTATTCACCAGATGAGGAGAGTCATGAGAAAGATGTGACTACTATATTGACTATCTTACAAAATAACAATATGACTATTAAAGAAGCTAAATGTGAATTTGGTGTAAAAGAAGTAAAACTATTAGGTTACGTTGTATGTTCAGCAGGGCTGAAACCGGATCCTGAAAAAATTACTGCAATAAGAGATATGGCTTCACCGACAAGTAAAAAAGAAGTAAGACGATTGTTAGGATCGGCAGGATACTACAGACAATTAATTCCAAATTATGCTGATGTAGTTGCTCCTATAACTTATTTAACTAGTAATAAAAGTAGTTTTGAATGGACTATGGAATGTGAAACTGCATGGAATGAGTTGAAGACACTATTATTAGATTGTGTACTGTTGAAATTTCCTGATCCTTTTAAACCGTATAAACTGTATACAGATGCTTCTGAGTACAGTTTAGGTGCTGTATTAGTACAGGAGGATGAAAATGGAATAGACAGACCAGTGCATTTAATCAGTACTAGATTTTCTCCTGCTCAACGTAATTATCCTACTATAGAGAAAGAAGCATTTGCTATTATTTATGCTCTAGTAAAGTTAAGACCTTACTTATACGGTGCAGAATTTACTATCTATACAGATCATGCTCCATTGAAATGTTTTTTCACTAAAGAAATTTGTAATACACGTATACAACGCTGGGCAGTATTATTAGCAGAATTTTCAGCACCAATTGTCTATATGAAAGGTGTAGATAATGTCTGGGCTGATATGTTGTCTAGATTAAGACCTAATACTGAGGCAAAAGAACCAGTGGAAATGTTTGCTTTTGATTCACTTTTGGCTGAACAAGTAATTCCTTTTGAACACTATGAACTGTCATATAATGAGGTAATTAATGAGCAGAAAAAAATGAGAGAGTATACGTTAGGTGAGAATGAAGAAAAGAATTATTTGATAATGAATGATCTTCTTTATTCAACAGTAGCTCCTACTAAGAAAGATACATATCCTAGACTAGTGTTACCAAAAAAATACAGGAATTCTGTGATAAAAATAGCTCATACGGAGGTAGGTCATATGGCTATGTCTAAAACATTGAAACGATTACAGGAACATTTTCGTTGGCCTGGTATAGCTGGAGATGTCCATAAATTAATTACCAATTGTGCAAATTGTGTGGTTAACTGTAGTAAACGCACACGTGCGTATCCACAATCAATGCCATTGCCTAGGGCACCTGGTATTGTGATTGCTGCAGATCTTTCTGGTCCATATCCAGTTAGTACTAGTGGTAATAGATATTTATTATCTATTATAGATCATTGTAGTGGTTGGGTTGAATATAAAACATTGTCAGATAAATCATCAAAGGGGATTCATGATTATATATTTAATGATTATATTCCTCACCATGCAATACCTTGTATGTTTATTTCAGACAATGGGTTAGAATTTAAAAATAAATTGATTATGAATCATTTTAAAGAATTAGGTGTAGAGGTAAGACATACAACACCTTATCATCCACCGTCAAATGGTATGGTGGAAAGATATCATAGAACCATAAAAAGCATTCTAAGGAAATTGGTTAATTCTCGTGCTAATCTATGGGAAACCTATTTGCCTGAGGTGATATATGTGTATCGTACTGTACCTTCTGATAGCACTGGCTATTCTCATTTCTTTCTAACCTATGGTAGACATCCAGGTACGAAGCATAGTTCTTTACTGTATCGATCGACGGGGACGATTGATTCAAACTTAGCTTATCGTGTAGATGATTTGTCTGTGGCGTTAGCTAAAGCTGTCAATAATCGAAAAGAAAGTCGAAATTATAATGTTGCTCGCTTGAGGAAAAAGGCGAATGCAGTAAAACTAACTCCTGGTGATAAAGTTGTTTTATTTGTAAATGAGGCTGGACCTTTGGAGAGGAAATACGATCCAGGTTACATAGTCGTTAGATCACGGGGTTCAGTAGTGACTGTAGTAGGCCCGAATAACGATCGTAAAGTTGCTAACCGTGATAAAGTTAAATTAGTTGATTCTAAAATCATTTGGGATGATATTGCTCCACGATTAACTAGAACTGAACGAAGGAATGGTATTTCACAACCTTTGCCTTTCGATCCGATTATTTCTGATCAAAATCGACGCACTAATGAATTATTAGTGAATAAAACAAAAATAAAACCTAAATTATTACATTCGAGAGAAATTGGTACTGGTCCACTTACGCGACAGCAAGCGCGGAGCGTAAATCCAATATTTGGTAGTATGACGTCAGATAAAAGAATTGACCAATCATAGCAAAGAACACTGCGGAAGGATCGGCGAATCCGCAGACGTCTGAGTGCTTCGGCTCATTCGGCAAAAACTTTCTTTGTTGCTGCGCCACTAATAAATAGCGATTGCGCCAGGCCTAACCATTGCGTTAATACGAAGCAAATATTAACAATAGCGCAAGTCGACAGCTCCAAAGCTAATCGACAGGGTTTTCGAGGTCTAATCATAAGAAATATTTATGTTCCTTACTAAATTAGCGCCAAGATTAACGGGTTGTATCGTAAGTTACGCCACTATTTAAGTTACTAAATACTGTGGTATTACAGAGATACAGTGAATGGTATTGACACCGTAGTAGCATTTCCATAATAAAGTGAATTTGACACTTGCTGCTTACCAAATGCTACGGAGCATTTCGGGTGGAATAAGCAAAGTCAGTGAATACTTTAAGGAAAAATGGTGCCATGTACTAATGTATTGTTATTCTATCGGGACATAGAGCGAAAAAAGTACACCGGTGGTGACTGAATGTCTTACTAACAAATAACAATTTCATTTATTTGCCATTGACTATTCTATTTATCTAAGTTAAGTTTTAGTACGCCTACCAATTACGGGGTGAGACGTAAAACAGGTGTTAATTAATACTTTGAGTTTAAACTGTTTAGCTACTGAAAAGAACTAAATTTCGTCACACTAACGACTGAAATGTTATGTTCATAGAAACTAACACTATAACACTTTCGCTAAGACTTTGAAGATGTTATGTTTGTGAAAGAGGTAGATCTTGCATATGTAAGAATTGACATTATTAAAGCGGATAAATTGCAAATAACCAAAGATGTTATTTAATCCAATTTAGAACACACCATTGGATTTGCATTAACTTTTCTTAAGTACAAAAATCATGATTCATTGGCCGTGAAAAATCTAAAAACGCTTAAAATAGCACATTGACTTGCATTACCGTATTGATTCTATTAAATTCTCGCAAGCTAAAAAACTATTTTTCCATAAATATAGGTAATTTATCGAACCTGTACCTCTCGAGTGAGAGAAAAGACGGCTGCGTAAGGTCGATAGAGCAATTCTATTCGACGAGCGTAAACTTTTCGCGAGTATACGGTAAGAACGATAAGAATCGGCAGACGGGAGCCGGGAGTCAATTTCTTATCGGGTGTCGACGGCGACACGCGTGAAGCGATAAGGCTAAATTGTTTTGGCTTGTATGAAGCAGTAGTTACAGATAATTCACCGGCACGTGAAGCGTAATTACACATAACATGATTAACATGATCGATTTGTCTTAAAATGTCGCTAATCTTCGTGGTGGTTGACGGGGTTACACAGAATCATTTCGTCATTGACTGGAACTGTGGTAAGGTTCAGGTCTTATGTTTTTGTACTAATAAATGCGTAACTCGATAACTAAGATACTTAGAAGCATAAACTAACATACTTAAGACATCTAAAGTATCTATTATATATTGTTATGTGTATTACAATACAGATAAGTTGATTTAACATTATGAAATAAGACATTTAAATTAACTTGTTAAAACATTTTTTATTTTTTCAATAAGAAATTTATTCTATATGTTCATATTACTTAATAATTTGATATATATTATAAAAGTAATTATTTGTTTAACAATAAAACTAAATAATGTTCTTAATTGTGATTCATATGGATAAAAAACCTAAACAGAAAGTTGATACTTGTAAACTACAATGTGATTTAAACTACTTTCTGATCCATATGTTCCAGGCTGATAAATCTTCAGTGAAATTGGAGTAACTGAGTTGCTATACAATGAAGGGAAGTAACTGTTAGTAATAATGATTTTCACCTATGTACAGGACTGATCGTTGGATTGATTTCAATTGTGAGATCGAATGTATAAATACTTTTGTAGAAGTTCTATTCTAAGTTGAACTTTTCAAAAATATTCCGCTAAGCAAAAACATTAGTTGAACGTCGGGAGATTTTAAGTAATGTCTGACGTGAAGATCTTTTTCATTTATGTCAAAGTGATCTGCAAGATTCTTCCTATTTTTTGTTCTATTGTTTGCTGAGCGAGACATAATTTGCTTTCTACTACTTATCAAGTGGAGAAGATACCTGGTGAGGCAACAGTAATGCCTAGGGTATTGAATGAACTAAATTATTTTTACAAAAGCGACTGTTCGTTGGGAGGTCAGCTAAAATAATCATAGGGATTTCACAATTTTTTTTTACAAATATGTTATGTTAACTTAACAAGAGCAAGATGACAAATCTTAGCTATGAGTAAACTATAATTTATTGATATGATCTTCAACATTTATTTTTGACAAATGATCAGTATTGGTTTGGATAACATGAGTTAACACTGTTAGTCTTAAGAATCTGATTATTATTTTTTCATCATATAACTGATTTGCATTATCAAAAGATGAACTATTAGGGTAGTTATCTATAATGATCAGTATGATGTTTCACATATCTAGCTTGAGGTAGTGTAATTGATTTTCAGCAGGCTACACAGCGAAATGGGAGTAACTGATGGTAGTAAGACAACAATTATGAACTATTGGGGAATGACTTTCTCACTAATATAAAATGGCATGAACTAATTACTCTGTAACTCCATTACTTTATAGATAGCTGCATTTATGTTCATTTGTTATTTTGAATTCAATAGGACTGAAGAGTTGAATATATTTTTGTAATATGTTGCTTAACTTGAGGAAGTATGTTGTAACTCAGCAAGGCTGAAGAGTAATTAACATATATATTTTTTTGAGATCATAAGCCACTTTTTGCAATATATCATACTATTGTTATTAATTAATTAATATTGCTAAAGATATATAGATGTTGTACTATATTACACTGCATAAAACGTTTTACTATTGATGATATGAATGATACAAGAGGTGACTAACAAAATTCTTTAAGGTTTGACTGAGAGTTTCCTTAAATATTTAAATTTTATTTTTTTCAACAAACACAACCAAATATGAAACTTACCTGGTGGATTAGGCCACATAAAAAACTTGGTTGTTGGTGTCTTCCAGGAAATGTGTAATGCATACATTCTATCTGCAGCATCTTGTCTCTTGAGATGGGCTGTAGTAGTATCGCCTTATATGCTACATATTCAGGAGTTTGGTCTCTTGAGATGGGCTATAATAGTGCCACCCAATATGCTACATATTGTGGTACGACATGGTGCTTGTTGGGAACAGGACTGTGTGGCCCACTCCATAGAGATGGAGTCAAGTTTTGGGGATTCATAGGGTTGGTATGAGTTCATTTTTACATGTTCTCATGTTGTCAAAATAGAGGGACACTAACCGATGTTATTCCATAGGGATGGAATGAACTTGTGTTCAGAGGGTGGGAATAACCTAATTATTATGTTCTCATGAACACATCATACAATTTCGAAAAT
This sequence comes from Branchipolynoe longqiensis, assembly GCA_030323885.1. Lineage (NCBI taxonomy): Eukaryota > Metazoa > Annelida > Polychaeta > Phyllodocida > Polynoidae > Branchipolynoe > Branchipolynoe longqiensis. The sequence continues at coordinate 11,805,474 of CM059192.1, read as the reverse complement.
AAAATCTAATGATTTTGGATTTTCGATTAAAAATGAACTGAATATGAATGTTATCATCATTGTCATGAAATATCAAAGATAGAGGTTGTCTGAATTAATTAAAACAATGCATAAAATACACTATTACCATCATTGTCAGTAAATGACTTGGATATTTATTCATTTGTAAAATGTGTATGGAATGTTCAGTGTGCATGAGTTCGTATATTATTCATTTGAAAGTCATTTGACAGGTATGATGTAGATGTTGCATGTGTTTATAGTTATTCATTGAAATTCATTGACAAATGATAGATTAAATATTGCATAATTCATAAAAATTCATTTAAAGCTAAATGATATAATGTAAAATGTTATCATAATGTATTGAATGTCATAGTCAGAGGTTGATAAATGGTTCATTTGTAGTGCATGGTTATGATTGAATGTTATCATATATTGTGGAGATATGTTGATTGAAGGTCATGAACTGCATTTACATTAATTGTTATGACATGTATTTCAGATGTAAGTATCCTAGGCAGAGGTTGTCTACACAAAAGGTTCTTTTGAAAGTCATGTACATATGAGGGTTTAATGTTGCATGCAAAAATCATTGAGTTTCATGACATAATTGATGAACATTATCATGTATTACACTGTTAATTTGTTCCATTGACATTGACATATGATTGAACATTGCATATATTATTAACTATTAACTATCTAAAACTATCATTGACATTAATTTGTTATAGGGACCTATTGATGATCTTTTGATACTAGATGTATATCATTAACATTTTTTAATGTTGTGGAAACATATTAATGATCTGTTATACTGAAGAGTTATTTCATTGACATTATTAATGTTGAGGAGACCTTAATGATCTTTGTACTGGAGATGTATATTATTGACATTACTCATGTTATAGGGACATATGAATGATCATGATTTACAAAATAACAAAACTATATTCATTTACCAAATGATATAAAATAATTTATGAGGTTATAGATTTAAATTTAAAATTTGAAAATACTTCGAATAATTTTATTGAATATAAAACATAAAATTGATATGTTGTATCAGTAATTTCTATGTGAAGGAGGAAAGAAGTCATCCATTGCCTTCTACGAACTATAGGATCACCAGAGCTGAAACATTGACATCAGTACGGACAGTCGACTATGCTCAGTGTGCGAGGAGCTGCAGCATATACTGATGGTCACTATATTCTCAATATATGTGACTGAGTCAATGATTTCGCGTCCACAGTACGAGGAAATGCTAGGTTCATGAGGAGAACTAAAGCATATGCTGACCAGTGCTCCATTAGTCTTCGAGAAGATTGCAACAATAATATTGACATTCGATGAACTTCGTACGCAGCACTATCAAGCGTAGCAGTTCTGGAGAACTGTACCACAAGCTGATCGTCAAAACAGAGTTCGGCGGGAACTTTGACATATGTGACTGAGTCGAGGATTTCGCTACAGCAATATGATGGACAATGCTATAGTTCAGTTATAGTTGGATCGTGTTGGTGATATTAAGCAACGCAGACGGACGAGTTCACATAGAACTAACACAGAGACAGTTATATTCAATATAAAATTGCCGTTTCGTGGAGAAAACGCCGTAACATCGACAATCGACGTCAACAAATACAGAACATTCTAATACTACTATTCTATACGTTAAACTTGAGCAAAAGCATGTATATCTATTATTATTTAATAATATAGATAAGTATTATGGTTTTGAAGTTCAAAAAGAACCACTGTCATTGCTTTGTTTACATTATGCCGCCAAGTTACGCTATCGTATATGTTGAATTTCTGTTGATGCGATTATATTTGTTAATACTGATAATTGATGCTTTATTTTTGTACAGGAGTTACAAAAACACATATTGATTCATCTTTTGCCATTATTTCGAGATAAAACAACTTAAAATTGGTGAAATCGAAGATTTTGGTCTAGATTTGCAAGAAAATAGTTCCTGAAACTAGGTCATCGATTCAAACCGCTTAGGCCTTGTTTTCTCATTGACTTGAGTTCCGTAATGTTAATCCTATGAGAACCTGTCGATCAACCACGTGTCTACCATCGACGTCCCAGGTTTCTTCTATTTGACAGTCGGTAAAACAAAATGCCTGGTAAAAGCGCAGCGATCTTGGAATATTTGACAGCAGATACCAAATCCGATTGAGCACTAATGTAAGATCGATGCTAAGTGACTGGACTGTGCCTTAGAATCGTTGCAGAACGACCTCTAAACCGTCACAAAACTAAAAAATGCTCGGAATAAGCTAAAAATGATGGCAAATGAATTGTATGCTTCTTAAGACATCATATAAGTTATCAGAGGGGTAAAATAAGACTTGAAACATAGTTAAAATTTAAATTATGAAAATAAAATATAGAATTATTTTATTAAATACCATAAAAAAAAAATAATGAAATTTTTCGGAATTTTTTTTTTGCTCTCAAAGTCAGATGTACCTTATCTATTAGCGCGACTATTTCAGACTCAATTTATTGCTTAGGTTGATAAAAGATACAGAAGATATTAAAGAGGATATAAAGGTGACAACGTAGTACTGTGCACTTCTTTCTATACTGCTGGGCAGATGGTAAGAAGTGGAGCGGCGGAGTACGTTGTAAAATTGTCCGATATAATACATGTGAACCGAGGTGAAGTTACTATAATAAATTGCAAACTGTCTATATAATGATAAATGTTAAAATATAAAAACCCAAAAGCATATGAGGGATGTGTGAAATTGGTAAACTATTATTCATTGAGTATAGAATTTGTATAATTGAATAGTCTTTAGAGGGAGTGTCACTTCCGTGTTTGACTAAGAATAGTCTTTGGAAGAGTCACCTCACATGCCCCCTCCCCCCCCACATGGTATTGTTATGATCATTGACCACTGCATTGTACTCTGATTGGAGGAGTGGGTCATGTGACCACTGCATTGTACTGTGATTGATGAATGGAATCATGTGACAACGGCCATCTTGAATCTTGAAGAACCTATATAAGCAATAAACCAAAGAGTCTCATTCTCTTACTTTCACTCTAACACTGTTTCCTTCATTACCTGTAGTGCTTTCATTTGACCTATTTGCACCACCCACACCCACCAGCCGGCACGTTTACATGTGGTTTAAGCTAAGTATACATATATATATGTTTTTATCATTGTAATGTTCATTTTACTGGGGATGTTTATATGTAGTGATGGTCATATAAAACATTGCATGTTTCAGAAATACTTTGAAGGGGGGATGTGATATATGCATAATAGACGTCTAGACACGTCTGTAAATACGCTAATGAGATGACGTCATGGAAAGTTTAGCCGGCGGTTCAGTGAGCCCTGGATGGGAATAAACCATTCAGTATCCAGAAGTCAAAGTGTTCAGACGTTGTACTTTCACAGTAGTTACCCAATCTTGCAGCGCAATAATTTATTGTGTTGCGACGAAGACACTCAGTCTCCTCTCAATTCACGAAGATGACTAGTTAGGCCTACTCCCGAAGCACCGTCCTTATGACAGGCTATTCGAGGTAGGGATGAATCTTCTATTTAGAAGACGACGAGCAAAGACTGCATTTATGGCAAACTCATCGCCAAATATCGGCTCCTCTGAACTGTCCTTGCTCCCTCTGTCTCCGACTGCATGATTTCGGCTGAGCTCGCTTTTGACCTAATATAATTCTCCCTGTGCCAACCACCACCTACAAAAGTTTATCCGATGATGGCAATGGCAAGAATTAACAAACGGGAAAGCGCTCTAAATCTAATTCACGATATGGGAGGCACCCAAGATCATTAGCCGTGTTCACACGGGGAATGTAAATCGATTCGTAGAAAGCGACTTGCCTAGTTCGCATCACATTTCTCGTGTGAATGGGTGTCTGATGCGAATTAGGGCTGATTCGATTCACGTGATGCGCATACTGTAAACCACCTAAGCGAGGTAGTCTACGTGAATCGATTCCTGTGATGCGGATAATTTTGCCCGTGTGGACGCACTGATGCGGATTAAGCACCTCACACTCATGCGCAGTCGAGACCTTAGTTTGTTGACTTTCCGGTCGATCAAAAGCACATATTATATAATTTAATTAATGAAACCGCTATCTATGCACAGATATTTTTTTCATCATTTATTTTTAGGGTTTCACTGCCCAGCAGAAGTTTTGACCGTTCCAAACCAATACGATTCATTAAATACATATCTAGGTCGAACCCACACTCTCTGGTGCCAGAATCGTCGAACCCAAAATGGCGCTGGTTAGACTGGACTTGCTCATGCGCAGCATTCGATTTCCGGCCGAAGTACTGCCCGTGTGAACGGGCCGCTAATTCGCCTCACCTGATTCGATTTGCCTGATTCGCATCACATTTTGCCCGTGTGAACACGGCTATAGAAGCCAGTACAAAGCTACATTAATAATAAAATAAGTAAATACCGGCAATGGTGGATAATGGCATATTTTATAAGATCTGTAAGAAAAGATTAGCTTAGTCGGTGAATCGCAAAGTGAGAGAATCTATGAAACACATGTTTTTGTTTTTGTTTGTTTTTGTTCAAATTTTTATTCCAATTGAATAACATATTTTTTTCAGCACCGAGGCACTGGTCTTCTGGCCTTAACAATTATAGTGCATATGAACTATTTATGGATGAGATGATGAGATGGTATGAACAATATAGACAATAGTAGGTTAGAATGAGGCATTACAAATATAGTGGGGATCTTATTTTGCACATGTAGACTGGAGAATAGCCATTTACCTTTAGACTATATCAGTGAATTGATGATCATACCTGTGAGGAGACATTAATATAATGGGCATGACTTGCTGATACAGGTAGTCATGGATTTGGGATTGTGCATGTTGCCAGTAACATGAGTAATTCAAGACGCTGGAGACCGTGCTGGGGTACCAGGATAACTTCATAACGTAGGACTAGCATTGGACGCATTCGACTGGGCCCTTTCCATCCGTAAAAATAGGCTCCGCCCACCTGCTCAGTGAACTTGGTTTTCGAATGTAAACAGGACCAGCCGAATGGCTTGTATTCGGAAATAAAACATGGCTGCTCAAGCATCGTACTGTGTTCTGTCAACCTTGTATTTGGAGAGTTCTTCGAGTGAGGAATCAGACGATGACATGCTGCTTTATGAAGCTGTCGTGTCGCACGTAGCAAAGAGGTGTAAAAAGTAAAATGATTTTGATGAATTTGTCCTCTTCCCGTACTGTTTCGTTCAAATATTCATTGTTGAGCGATAATATAGCATAGGCCATAGCAGCTGTGTGTTCACAAAGGTAACAACAAACCTGTCTACCTTTCAAGTTTCTGCCAAAATAATACTATTAGGTATGTTGACATCCACGTGAGGCGTCGCCGCCGTTGTCGGAGTTTGAGTGCCCTGCCAGTTTGAGCGCCCTTCTGTTGCTTCTGCGCATGCTCGGATTTTTTATTTGCCTTCAAACTGCAGCATGTCGCAGTTTGAGCGCCCTGCCAGTGGTTGTTGTGCATTAGTGATTAGATATAAAAGTTTGTTGTTTGTTGTTGTTGTTTTACATTCTAGCAACATCTAAGGTCATATCAGTGCTGCCTCACTGGGAGACCCAGATTAATTCTTGTTCTAAATATTAAAATGCCAAATCTGTCAGTGGTTGTTGTGCATTAGATATGGCTATGTCCATAGAACATTTAAAAGTTTGTTGTTTGTTTTACATCCTAGCAACATCTAGGGTCATATCCGTATGAGTACCAACATGTGACAGTGCACTCATGACGACTTTTATAGTTCTGCCAGATTAACTAAAAACTTGATTCAAAGAAATATATAACTATATAACTATTGTTTTAAATATTTTAAACGGCTTGGGTAGTCACATGCATACCAATTTAGAATATTTTTTTCTTATCTGACTATAATTAAAGAGCTTAATAACACTTCTTAGCTTAAAAAAATTCATTATGGATAGACTACATCACGGTTCCAGCGGTGCGGCGCATTGTGGGATGGGTCAGAGCAAAACAACCCCCCCAAAAGCACATGGCACATGCTAATACACTGCGTGCAGCTATGAAATGTGCTACTTTCAGCTCATCTCAGCTCTTGTTTGAAACATAGAATACTAACTAAAAATATATATATAATAAATTAAGATATTAATCTTTTATCCAGCATCGCATTTACATCAATATAATCAGCACATCTTATGCCATGTACATTTAGATTTAAACAGATCTAGGCACTCAGACTAGTATTAGAGCCACAGCCAGAGTACTCAATCATTGTCAATGGCAGTGAGTAATCTCAATACAGAAAAAGTAAAATATTGATAAAACCACACCACCTAGGCACAAACCGCTTGGAACACATATAGAAAACAGGTTTAACAAAAAGATTATATTAAATTGATAAGGTTAGGGTGTGGGATTTCTATTAATTTGGAATAAAACTGACGTTTTTCAATGCGCGTATAGGCAAACTCAATGGCCGAATGCCTTTGCTTTGCTCCCAAGGCCATTTTCAGCGCATGCGTAGTCGGAACCCTGATGTAGTCTATTGAAGTTGTGGAAATGTGGGTACCTTGGGTTTGGGGGGGTTGAAACTGGGTAGAATTTGACGCATGCGCAGACGATGCTGTTAAATTCCGCGCATGCACAGAAGCAACAGAAGGGCGCTCAAACTGGCAGGGCGCTCAAACTCCGACACCGTGTTGTCCCCGATCGCTGTGATCGGGAGTGCGTGAACTGGTCTCGACATGTGTACCAGAACTAACAGAACGTTTGTTCAATACATCAAAAAGGCGCCATGACTGATGAATAATAATAATCTAATTTGCCATTCAATGCTACGTTACTTATTTTAGCACACAAAGCCACTTGTGGATAATCTAGTATCTAGGATGGATATTATTACTACCACTTATAATCATAAAGCAATTCACCGTCTATGTATGTAAAATACATCCATATGTTAAGAAATGACAATTTGGTTCATTTACAACATTTAAGTGAAAACAGAACACATTGAGTTGTGCTTCCTACTATATTACAGGGCCTATTACTAATGGCTGAATATTGATAATAATATAAAAATTATAAACAGCTTTTCATTATATTCCACAATTTTGGTTACGACGGAAATCCATCTGTAGACGGACAGTTAACACTCATGTGAATAGTATATTTGAAGGATAATAAATTGTTATTAAATAATAACATAGGTGGGCTGAGATCGACATGAGTTTTTGTGTAAGCCATTAATGGGTTATGCCATTTGTTAATTTGTCAGCAGCCCTGGAACTTAAGTTTGTTAATGCTGTAATTCTATACAGCGGGGAAAATCCAAGGTGGAAAGGCCCAAATAGGGTGCAGGGTTGAACCCTTAATCTTGGTATTGTGAGTCCAGTGGCCTACTGGGGAAGCCCCTGAACTAGCAGTCACATTTGCTCGGTGGGAAAGAAAGACCCATGCACCCTCCGTTTTCTTTTAGTGTGTGATGACTTATTTACCCTGTCCCTAATGCTTAAGCTCAATGACTTGCAGCTTATTTTCATTGCTGTATAGCTTTTGTCTCAAGGCTTTGTCTATTCCTGTTATTAATTCGGTTATTTCTGTGGTTTCTGTGGTTTTTGTTTGGTATGCTATAGCCTATGCACCGTTCCAGTTTTTGTAAAGACAGAAAACATGTAAGCATACTTTATGAACATATACTGTATTATTTAGTTTATATATCTAATATATATTAGAAATATATATATAAATTTAATTTATGTATATACTATTCGGATCTTCCAGACACACGATTCACACTACTTCCCATATAACATATAACATAATGTAATCGACCTACACGTCATGAACGATGTGCCACATAAATCGTAATCGGCACTATTATGTTACGCTTTCCAGATGTAAAAGGCCAAGGCACCGGCAACGGAACTATGTCCAGAACATCGCTGGCCAGTTTAGGTTAGACGAGTTTAAAGTTTTCTTTAGAGTCAGTCAAGGGAGTGTGCAATGTCTTCAAGAGTGGATAATTAGAGTTTGTTGTGATGAGAATGTGGTTGGGATCACAGAGAGACATGGAAGTGGAGGTTCACCACAAACTCCTCTATATACTAGATTACTTATGACCCTTTGGTTTCTAGCTAGTCAAGATAAATATGCAGCAATTGCAGATCGATTCGGTGTGTCCGAAAGCACAGCAAACTGCTCAATCCGCAACTTTCTACACTTCATAGTAGACTACTTATTGGACAAAATAGTGTTGTGGCCGACAGAAGAAGAAAAGCAAGAAATAAGTGCTATGTATGAAGACTTGTACAACTTTCCAGGAGTGGTGGGGATGATTGATGGGACACATATACGAATTGATAAACCAACAGAAAGAGGCATGGACTACTACAATAGAAAGGAGTACTACTCCATAATATTACAAGCAGTGTGCCGGGAAGACATGCGTTTTACTAACGTTTTTGCTGGATGGCCCGGAAAAGTGCATGACGCTCGAGTCTTCAAACGATCACAGCTGTTCGAAATTGGTGACCAGATTTGTGGAGATAACCATGTTCTTGGAGATAGTGCTTATCCAAATTTAGGTTGGGTTATGACACCTTTCCTTGATAATGGTCATATGACGCAAAGCCAAGTACGTTACAACAAAGTCCATTCTATTATTCGCTCCAACATAGAGCGTGCCTTTGGTCTATTAAAAGGACGATTTCCTCGGCTGCAGCACATAGTGCAGGGAAACGTAACAGCAGTAATGAGAACAATCCTGGCAGTATGTGTCCTACATAATATATGCATCATGAATGAAGATTTTTCACAAGAAGTGTTCGAAGAGGATATGATTCCGATGCCATATAATGAAAACTTTGGTGCTGATATTCAACAGACAGGGGCAATTAGAAGACTTGCAATTGCTAGAAGGCTATAAAAAGTAGCAAATCAGGCCACAACATTGTATTTTGTATTCTTTATACCCCTAGCACACTACGACGTAACGAGCCAACGTGACCCTAACGTGGTCATATTTTGTCATTACGTTGGGTTACGTCATGATGACGTCAGAATGACGTCGAGCTACGTCACATTACGCCGTGTTACGTCGAGTTACGTCAAGGTTTTGGACATGTTCAAAACTTTCGACGTAGCTCAAACGTAAGGGTTTACGTTCGCCGTACGTTCTGTTCACGTTCAGTGAACGTCAATGACATTAAACGGACGTTATTCCAATGCTGCTCACTACGTTCAACTACGTTGACCCACATTAAACCGAGTGCAAATGCCTACGAGGCTTAATGGGAACGTCAGGAGAACGTCAGGAGAACGTGCATTCAACGTACGTTCAACGTCTCATGATGTAGCTAACGTCACGTAACGTTCTTCTGGCGATGGAATAATGTTCATAACGTTCCGTGAGCGTAGTGACATTGTCCCCTCTCGTTGAATGACGGTATCACTACACTTTACCGACGTTACGCTCTCGTCCACTACGCTGCATCCACGTTCAACTTGTGCGCCGAGAAGTTCAACATTTTTCACGTTCTCCCTATGCTGACGTCATTACGTCGTAGTGTGACAGGGCCATAACATGTTTATTCATTGCTTAAGATCTTGTTATTAAATGGGCTCCAACCACCACCACAACTGTCCTTTCCTCGCATATATTTTGTTATTTAGGTCCGGATTTTAGAAACACTATACTTTGAACAGTTATTAACCTTTCTTGCCAAATCCTGTAGCAAAGGTGATTGTTCTGGGTCAAGGCAAGGCCCCATAATTGGTTAAAAACTGTAGACATCATTTCCAGTAACCAATAGGCATACACTTTCAATGATAAACTGTCAGGAACAGAGCATCATTTCACTTATGTAATGATTAATATTTACCAGGACAGTTATCTTCCACACATTGTTCCCTCTGTGGAGCACCACTAGTTCGTGGAGCTGCAGTAAATAAAATATTAACTATATCAAACAAACTGAAATATGAACAATATCAAATTATGTATGTTAAATTCCATGGAAAAGGACACCTTTTTACTATATCCAGTTACAGCACCTTCTGTTAGTAGGCAACCCTCTTCAAACAGCTTTAAAAGAACTGATCAAGCTGAATGTCAACAACTATTAAACCCTACCACCCTACCACCTAATACACGTGACAAAACCAATGAAATATACGAATGACAAACCTATAGTTGAGGAAGACAATTTAAAAGGAATCATGCAACCATTATTTGCATAATCCAAATTTCACTACTAGGTGTATCAGCAAGTCATGGCCATTGTATTAATGTCTCCTCACAGTGACAGGTATGATCATCAAATGTAATGACATAATCCAAAGGATATGGCTATTCTCCAAACTATATGTGCAAAATAAGATCCCCACTCATTTCCACCTACTATTGTCTATATTGTTCATGCCATCTGATCATTTCATCCATAAATACTTCATATGCACCATACCTTTTAAGGCTGAAAGACCAGCGCTTTCGTGGTGAAAAATGTTTTTATTCAAATGTTTTTATTCAACTGTAATGCAAATGTTAAGAACAAAACATAAATTATTAAACAACAAATATTAACAGGTCAAAACATAGTTGGTAAACAAGAACTTGTGCTCACTACTATTCACTTCTTCCATGTTCTTTCTTATTGTTGCCAACAAATAATCACTTTCTGGACCTGAAAAGGAGATGCATAGTTTAATTAGTTTAATTTCACTTATTAACTATCAACGGCTACTGCTGTAGGTTTCGCTGTACCAAGCCCCTTACTTGTGGGACGATAATGTCTAAATTATATCTGGCTGTGGCTAAATTATATCGGGTGGGCTGTGGCTAGCAACCCAGTGACCTGGATGTTAGAATACATATTTTATCCTCTTTAATCACCCCAATGGATGCAAACATGCATGTACATACCTCCTGCTTGCAAAATGTTCAACTGTGGCCGAGTAACCACGACTTTGTCATTTCTCCCATCGGAATAGTTGATTACAACTTCCTGAAGATAACTGTTATGGTAAAAGAATAAGCAAAATAATTATCAGGTTCACCAACAGAATAAATGGTTAATTATTTCTATTTTGGTATAAATTTCAGTCACAAGTATATGTGTATGCGGGGGGCGGGCATGGATATGTGGGCATGGACATAGATTGAATTGAAGTGTGGATGTAATTTGTTATGTGTCTATTTTTGTTAATGTAACTAGTGGTGTGCAAGATTGGACTTCATCAATAGCCTTTGATAATCATATCAATAGCATTTAATCAATAAATAACGTTTTCAGTTACAACAAATTCAACCACAACAAATCATAATATAAACGTTGGCGGATACATTCGCACTATAAATGGTGAAATGCGAGCACTATATATATATACATAGTTATTTGGTTTATTGATTTTTTATGTTCTCGTGAAGGTGATCAGTTGAATGCAGGTCTAGGTGAGCCAATACATACTGATGCACTTAATAATCATTTGTTTCTGCGTAGAAGGCAATACTGAGTCAATTTAACAGAACCTGGTACTGCAGAAGTCTATGGTGTCAGTGTTTTCACTCAAAATATATAATATAAAAAGTTTACTATTTAAATGGACCCTATATAGGCTGCTGTGACACAAACCGTATTCTGACAAATGCTCTCCAAGGATACCTTTGCAGGTTTTCAGTTTATGTAACTGTATAAGTTGGGGAGAGTGCTGAAATTGGTTGTTCCTGTTCATGCTGTTGTGTTGTTGATATTTCAGCAGGACTGACAAGGCTTTTACACAACCATATAGGGGAAAGTGTTAGAATTTACCATCTATTGCAAAATATGAAGTTCAAATGTTCATTTCTTATAAGCAGCTACTTTGTGTGTGAATATTTGATCCATGTTCATACCAAAATAGTTCTGTATTTTCTATTAAATTAGAATCAATTGCCGTTTTCGCAGTTTCAGTTCTCAACCAGTTGCAGTTCTCAACATCGCTTCTGCGCATGCGTCAAAATCTAGCAGCATCTTCTGCGCATTGTTAATGGTTATGAGCAATCTTCATACAGAAAAAGTGAAATATCTCTAAAACCAAACCACCTAGAAACAAATCGCTTGGTACACATATAAGCCGTGTTTACACGGGGAATTGTGAAGCGAATTAGACAATGCGATTTATATTAAGCGAATTAGTGGCGCGTTTACACGAGCGAGTTTGAAAGTCTGTCGGCGACCGGGAACAAGCAGCCTTAGTTCTGCCTGTAGCCGGCAAGCACTGTTATATTTGTTGAGTTTACACTCGGCGATTCCGCGCCGATGAAGCTGCTACGTTAATATCGCTTTTAATTTAGGGTTAATTTAATTAAATTTCATTATTTGAGTATGTAATTCTGTTAAATATGATCGCATTCAATAGATTTCGGCCTAATCGGTCCCTAACACTGCCGGGCACCAGCGATTGTTACAGCTGCGCATGTTGCCGGCAAGCACTATCCCTGCCCGGGAACAAGTGGAATCGCTTCATATAAACCACCTCTCGTGGCGATCTACAAAAAGCTCATCATATGAAGCGAATCAGCCCTAATCCGCTTAAGCGGTGCGTTTACACGGCGAATGTGAGGCGAACTAGGCAAGGCGAGTCATATGAAGCGAATTAATTCGCCCGTGTAAACAGGGCTCTAGATAACATGTTTACCAACAAGATTATATTAAATTTATAAGGTTAGTGACACTGACACTATAGTGATAGTATGAGGCAGCGATTTGCGGCGATCGACGATGGTTGAGAACTGAAACCGCGACACTGTCTTGCACTGAGCGTATCGGCAAATTCTATGGGCGCAGGCACGTTTTGCTCTCGACGCCGTTGTCACTCGGAATTACCAACGAGTTTATTCTCGATGTCAGACATCCGGGCACTTTTTGCGCTTACAACGCGCGAAGGGTCAAACAAATGCCACTGACACTGTCATAGAGACAACATTAAAAACCACCCGAACTATCACAGTAATTTGTGATTTTTGGTGCTTTGAAAGCAAATTTCTCTTGTTTCTATTAAATAGTTAAGATCTTTCTCTACAATTTCACATTCAGCTTTTTTTTCATCAGCCAATTGGAAGTTCTTGAATTTATTTTGCGAAAATAGTTTTTGAGGCCATGATCTGGAAGACCAGTGCCCCGGCGCTGACAAAATAAGTATTCAGATGAATAAAAATATTTTATAAAAAAAAAAAAAGGCTAACACTGGCACTGACACTCAGAATATCCTAACTTTCACTATTATCTCTGTTTTTAATACTTTCAGAGGAAATTGTTCTTAGGTTACATTAAATACTTCAGATCTTCCTCTTCCATCAGTTTACATGAGTGGTCATCCACCAGAACGACATGAAGCTAATAAGAAAACAAAAACATCACTCACCTATTCATATCAGCCATGTTGAAATACACCACGTGACCTTGTGGATGGCGCCAAAACACACATCCGAATACACCATAACACGGTTTGGCGGCCATCTTGACCTAATTCGTGTTCGCAGGTAAACAAATGCACGCGGTATTGATTGTCAATGGCAGTTTCGCCAGTTAGCAATCTTCATACAGAAAAAGTTAAATATCTCTAAAACCACACCAGCTAGAAACAAGCTGATTGGAATACACATAGAAAACATGTTTAAAAAAAAGATTATATTAAATTAATGAGGTTAGGGTTCTGGATTTCTATTAATTTTGAATAAAACTGACTTTTTGCACTGCGCGTACCGGCAAACTCAATGCATTGCCGATGGTCGTGAGCAATCTTCATACAGAAAAAGTGAAATATCTCTAAAACCACACCACCTATAAACAAATCGCTTGGTACACATATAGAAAACATATTCAACGAATAGATTATATTAAATTTATAAGGTTAGGGTTCTGGATTTCTATTAAATTTGAATAAATCTGATGATTTGCACTGCGCGTACGACAAACTCAATGCATTGCCGATGGTCGAGAGCAATCTTCATACAGAAAAAGTGAAATATCTCTAAAACCACACCATCTAGAAAAAAATCGCTTGGTACACATATAGAAAACATTTTCAACGAATAGATTATATTAAATTTATAAGGTTAGGGTTCTGGATTTCTATTAATTTTGAATAAAACTAATGCTTTGCACTGTGCGTTCTGGCAAACTCAAGGCTATCAGTCTTTTTTTTACCTATAACCGGAAGTGGCCTCGTTCTCGCGAAATTAGGACATGCCCATATAAGGCCAAACCGTGTTATCGTGTATAGTATGGATAGAAACCCACTTCCGGTCCCAGTCGAATAGGCATTTGTTCGGAAATATTTTGATATTCGGATAGAGAGGCCCAGTCGAATACGCGCATTCCCTCGTAAGCTGGGGGAGGTTGCCACCGGTAACTGGTGACTTTCACGACGCTGGAGAACGTGCTAGGGTACCAGGATAACTTCATAACGTAAGACTAGCATTCCCTCGTAAGCTGGGGGAGGTTGCCACCGGTAACTTGTGACTTTCGCGACATTGGAGACCGCGTGCTAGGGTACCAGGACAGCTCTGGTGGGGTTGCTAGGGTTCTCCAGGACAGAAAATAGTAGCATTTATCCTTGGATACCAATGATTCCTAGTGAGCCGTTGCGACAACGTCATTCACTGCTGTAACGCTGTATAGTACGGTTCGGATCCTTGAGTGTAGTCTCAACGGTTAAGAAACACTATACGGTGGAGTAAGTTGATTGTATTCAACCGAAGAGAGAGGATACACTTTTGCTTAAGCCCCTGTCACATTACGGCGTATGGCGGGAGCGTATTGAAAACCTACGTAGGTCCTGCGCGTGCCGGCCTATGATGACATTTGGTGACCTTTCGGGTGGTTTTGAGCGTATGTGGAACCTACGAGGAGCGTACGAGGAGCATACGAGGAGCGTATGAGGAGCGTATGGGAGCGTGCTGTGACATTTTTTGACAGTATGGGCCATACGCCCTCATAGGTCGAGTTTTTTTGAGCATGCACAACAAAATTTGGACGGACGGATTTATGAAAGGGTATGGCGGCGTATGCCTCATACGCTTCACATAAGCCGGCATCTGGCGGCATCTGGCGGCGTATGAGTAGCGTATGTGTAGCGTATGAGTAGCGTATACGGCGTATGCCGACGTATATGACGTAACGCGCCTACGCCGCCATACGCTCCCGCAAAAAACCCTAATGTGACAGCCCCTTTAGACAGTTCAAGAGCGGATTTCTCCTCTCATCCAAGCATTCCGAAAATACTGCGACGGAAAATCAAATATTCAGTTGTGATGTTCCAATTCAACTCGTACAAGCAGACAGATGAACCGATGGAAACGTACATATGGGAGTTGGACCAGGACGATATGCGGGATCCAAGGTATTGGACAGCTGCTTGGAGTCACGGTTGTCACGCTGGAGAAGTTCTTGAACAGTGACATCGACGATGAATTATCGGTTGACCTAGAAGTTATGCCATCAGCAGCACCCTCGGCATAGGGCAAACCGTCGTGCATCCCGCAGCACTGTCAGCGTGGCCAGGCAGCTGCACCACGCAGCACCTTCAGCTCAGTCAGTACTGGCTGCACAACGCAGCACTGCCAGCGTACCATGTTTATCTCGTGATGATATGGGGCAATACTAATACTGTGTGGTTCCAGTGACAGGTGTGGCGGTTTCAGCGCCCGGTCAGTTTCAGCGGCCTGTCGTGGCTTCTGCGCATGCGCGGATTTTCGCACATTTCGGCGAGCACTGCTATTTGTTTTGTTTACTGCTACGTTGTTAGCTGCTACGTTAATATCGCTTGGAATTTAAGGTTAATTTAATGAAATTTCATTATTTGAGTATGTAATTCTGTTAAATATGATCGATTTCGGCCTGATCGGACCCTAACACTGCCAGGCACCAGCTGAGCTTGTAGCCGGCGAGGCCACGGGTGTTTTGCATATGTCTTAAAATCCGTGCATGCGCAGAAGCCACGACAGGCCACTGAAACTGACCGGGCGCTGAAACCGCCACACCTGTGGTCAAGTGAACAGGATATGTCGTTGGGAGGTCTACAACCCGGCGCCATTGTGGCAGTCGGTGTAGTAGGAAGTTACGTCGTTCGTCATAGGATTCGTCGGATACTTCCATCTCGGGAGGACTTACGGAAGGACCTGCTGCGTTTGGTATGGTCGAAGATGGGCTCAAGGAGGTAGAGAGAGATTCCTATCTCGATTACCCGTCGATTAAAGATGTCCAGCGGGATATGTACGGGACTGGGCGTCGTTACCTGGTCAAGTCAAGTGCTATTTCACCTCAAGCTAAGTGCTCTTTCACTCTTTCTGTACATCTAGAAATCATGCACTGTTTGTACAAATAATTGCAGTACATTTGACTATTCCGATCCTGCCTGGTTATAAATATGTATGTCCTGTTCAGCTGCTTTAACCCATCTGTGCTTGTATTGGATAGGCAAGTATTATGATTCTTACTTCATCTTCCGAATACCGGAAGTTAAGTATCCGGGGAGAGGACAAGCTCGCGCATGTCCGGAAGTAGCCTCAGTACGCAACTCGGCAGCGGAGAAAGCAACAGCGAGTTGAGGAGGAACATTAGAAAGGTAAGTTGTTGATAAATTGAACAGTTTATTATTACAAATATTGGTACAAAGTTGACAGACTGTGCATGCTTTGACTTGCTGAAAGTTCTCTGTGAACTTATACGATTCTAACTCTGTCATTACAGATCGTATTGACTGCGAGTGTGCGTGCCCTGAGCACACACTCGGCCGAACACGAAAGCCCAATCTAACCGTGGCGAGTAAGCGGTGTGGTCGCTATATTGAAGCACAAGTCTGGTGGTGTGACGAAGTTAATGGCACGTATGATGTCTACGGATGAACCCACACCCCAATTGTCATGCACTCAAGGGTTGAGTGAGAATGATTCTGAGGCGGTGGAAGGGCGTACAAAAGCAAAAAGGAAGAAAATGGCTGCGGGCGAGGTGAAACCAAAATCGCGTGGGAAAGTGACGGATGTAGGTCAGACAAGCCAAACGCAGTGCGGTGCTCAAGCTTCGGAGATGGATGAATTTAAAAAGATGTACCAAGAAATATTAGAGATGAGAGACGAATCAAAGAGGGAAAAAGAGGAATTAGTGCGCCTGAGAGAGGAGGAAAAGTCATGGAGAGATAGCCAAGATGGAGGCGAGGAGTCCTATGTGGGTCATCGCGATGACGCGCAAGAGACGTATGTAGGTCAACAAAGCGGTGCGTGTCGGGACGTTTGGGATTACGATGACGAGGAGGAAGCACACAATATTTACGGTGCAGATGAAGACGACATTGATTTTGAGTCGATAACTTCTATGAACATGGTGGACCAATTAGCGGCTTTGAAGGCAAAATTTGAGAAAAACTCATCAAAGCAGGGCGCTAAAGTGGACATTGCTAGTCAGGGCACTGTAACAACAAAACAAGTTACGGCATCGCCGTTCAGCGTTTTAAAGCACCAGTAAAACCAAAGCAGGTAGAAACGACGGCTGTTTCAAAAGAAAAACAAAGCGATGGGGCAATAAGTAACACCACGACAAATCCAAAGAGAAGGGAGTTTAAACTGGATACGGGACTCCATGAGGGAGCTCTGTTGACTAAGTTGCAGGAAGAATACAAAAATGTCAAGAAACCAGTGGCACCGCGCATTACAATAAGCGAGAGTATGGCTGGGATTACCCACCACTACTATGAAGGCGGTGAGGGAGGCCCCAAAACTTTAAAAACATTAAGGGAAATTTCGCATCAGTATACAGGCTTAGCAGATGTCCCAGGGGCCAGGGTTCAGGCCTTGAACGAGGAGATCAGATTCGCTGAGGGTCGAAGAGACGGCGAAAGTTCGCTGCTTACGGCGACAAAAGGAGTTGTGGGAGCACTGACAGCTATTGCTCCGGTAATGGACATAATTTTACAACGAGGATCTGCAGATCCGGAACTTAATGATCATGCACTACATATGTTAAATGCGATACGTATGTTAGTTAACACGCATGGGCAGATGCGAGTCGACAGAAAGCAAAGTGTGAACAAAGTCGTGCATTTCCGCCTAGGGAAGGAACTCATAAAACAGAAACAAGACGTTTATGGAGATCTGCCGGAACCAACGGAGTACCTGCTCGGGGAAAATCTAGGTGAACGTAACAAACAACTCATGAAGTCGGTCCGAGCTGCAGACAACTGTATGTATGCGAATACGGGATATAAAGGAAAGAGGCGTCAGGACTTCTTCCACCAAAACCGTGGAAACCATAGCTCCCCATACAACAGGTTCAGGGGAACTGGACGGGCAAGGGGATTTCGCGGCAGGGCGACTTCCACATGGGGATCTAGGCAGGCACCACCAGAGAAGTGCTTTGGCAGGTCAACTGAGGACTACGCCCAGTACGGGAACACCCCAAGTGCGAGTAAGGGGCGTGGCCAGGGAAACCCCAGCAGAGGAGGGGGTTTTCAGAAGTGAGTCATCCTATCCAGGTGGGTGACTCAGAGACTTTGAAGCCTGGTAAGGAGCACTTGTTAAATGACCAAATATTTACTGCAGGCAATATTGTAAACTATATACATAACTGGTCATATCTGACGTCAGATAATTGGATATTAAATTGTGTAAAAGGAATTCTAATAAAATTCATAGAGCCTCCAGTACAGGAGAGGGAACCATTCCCCTTTAGGATGGATAAACGAGAAAAAGAGTTTGTAACTAATGAGGTAAAATTGTTAATTGAAAAGAAAGTGGTAAAAGAAGTGGAGGAGGACCCTGAACAATGGGTGTCGAACATATTTCTTAGGCCTAAATCTAATGGCAAATTTAGAATGATCCTGGATCTAACAGAACTAAACAAACGTATAGAGTATAAACACTTCAAAATGTTTAATTTAAAAACTGCACTAGACCAACCAGGCATGTGGATGGCGAGCGCTGACCTCACAGATGCTTACTATTCAGTCCCAATTGATAAAAGACAAAGAAAATTTCTTAGATTCCGACTAGGGAATAAACTACTCGAGTACCAGGTGTTGCCTAATGGACTATCGCCAGGGCCCCGTATCTTTACAAAATTGTTAAACCCATCTATGCACAATGGGGAGAGAACGGACATGTGGGGTTCCCGTACCTAGATGATAGTTCTGTCATAGGAAAAACTAGAGAAAAATGTCAGAAAGCCATTGAGGAACTCACTAGAACATTCACCAATTTAGGATTCAGAGTGAATAGAGAAAAATCGGTTTTGACGCCGGTGCAATGCCTTACATTCTTAGGATTTGACATTGACTCTGTAAATATGTGGGTATCATTAACGGATGAGAAAAAAACAAATAATTTTATCAGTTATAGATGAAGTAGAAAAAGCACCACAGAATAATCTGACCATACGCCAAGTAGTGGGATTAATGGGATTGATGGTATCATATGCACCAGCAGTTGAGTATGCGGGAATCGATTTTAAGACTTTAGAAAGGGATAAAATTAAGGCGTTAAAAAGAAGTAAAGGAAATTTTGAAAGTACAATGTGGATCTCAGACGGAGGTTATAAAGATATGGAATGGTGGAGAACAAATTTAAAGAACCAACGACTAATCAGGAGAGCAGAACCAGACTTAGAATTGTTTACAGATGCTTCGCACCAGGGGTGGGGAGCGCACACGGATGAACAAACGGGGGGAAGATGGCATCCGAATGAGTTGACACATATTAATGCATTAGAACTGAGAGCTATAGCCTTTGGCCTAAAAAGCCTATGTAAAAGAAGAAATATTCATATTAGAGTCAGAACAGATAGTACCACAGCGCTGGCATATGTCAAAAACATGGGGGGCACAAATTCAGAGGATTGCCTAAGGGAGGCACTGATAATTTGGGAATGGGCCCAAGAAAAGGGGAATTGGTTAACAATTACTCATATCCCGGGAGTAGATAATGTGCTGGCGGATCTTAGATCAAGAAAATTTAAGGACCACCTCGAATGGGAATTAAATCCAAAGATTTTCGAAGCTATTTGTGACCAGTGGGGAACACCAGAGGTGGACATGTTTGCATCACGTTTAAATAGGAAAATAGACAAATATGTGAGCTGGGAACCAGAGCCAGATAATTGGAGAACAGACGCTTTCTCAATGAGCTGGTCAAATATGTACGTTTATTGTTTTCCACCTTTCAGCCTCCTCCCCAGGGTGATAAGGAAGATCCAAAGGGACGGGGCCAGGGCGATAGTGGTGGCTCCTCACTGGGCCGCACAACCGTGGCATCCATTACTACAAGGAGAAGCCAGGGACAGAATCGAGTTCCAAAAAGGGGAGCGGAACCTCTATGGAGTCAGCGACCAGAAAAACTACGCAGCTTGGCTAGGTCTAACAACATCAAGGTTAACGGTGTACCGCTTCTAGGTCGAACGTTAGAAGGGTACAATTTTGAGAGAAAGTCATTACAGTTTTTAGTCATACATGGAGATTGTCAACAAGAAAGAACTATACTACTCATATAAATAAATGGGCCCTTTGGGCCATAGAGAATAATGTTAGCGTTATGAACCCCACGTTGGCGGGAATAATTAAGTTTTTGAGAACTTATTTTGAGAGTGGGGTAGGATATGGGGCAATTAATACAGCCAGATGTGCGCTGAGCTTGATCTTGCCCAGAAGGATAGATGGAACTACAGTAGGGGAACACTACATAGTGAGGTGGTTCTGCAAAAGTTGCCATGAGCAGCGACCACCGCAACCTAGATATGATAGTTTTTGGAAAGTGCAGGTGGTCCTAAATTGGATAGAAAAACTAGGATACAATGCTGCAATGAGTTTAAAACTTTTGTCTTATCAGGTAACAATGTTATTATTACTGGTGTCCTCTCAGAGGGGACAAACTATTCTCAACCTATCTACTGATAGGATGAGGATAGAAGAGGATTCAGTTGTATTGAAAATGAAGTGTCTGTTAAAGCATAACCAGCTGGGGCAACCGCTGGATGCCATAAGGTTTTATGAATATAAAGAAAATCGCAAACTGTGTGTAGTAACAGCTTTAAAAAGGTATCTAAAAAGGACGGTGAAAGTAAGGAAGTACTCTACCCAGCTGTTGTTGTCCTACATTGGACCACATGGACCCATATCAAGAGTCACTTTGGCAAGATGGACTTTGAGTGCGCTAGAAAACGCTGGAATTGATACGTCAAAATACAAAGGACACAGCACACGAGGAGCGTCAGCGTCCTCAGCTAAAGCTCTGGGGGCTAGCCTAAATGCCATAATGAGGAACGCATCTTGGCGGGACAGCGCAAGCTTTGCCAGGTTCTATCACAAATCATTAGAAGATCCGGGCGAAGTACAGAGACT
The DNA here is from genome assembly GCA_030323885.1 of Branchipolynoe longqiensis. NCBI lineage: Eukaryota > Metazoa > Annelida > Polychaeta > Phyllodocida > Polynoidae > Branchipolynoe > Branchipolynoe longqiensis. The sequence continues at coordinate 11,784,065 of CM059192.1, read as the reverse complement.
GATATTGAAAAGACATTAAAACACAATATGGAAATGACTAACTATGATAAGAGTGGTTATAAAAGATTAATAAAAATGTAAGAGAAAATACACTTGAATAAGTATGTTAAATGGAAGTTTATAACTACCACATTTAAAATAAACACTTGAAATAAGAAAATGGGTGTTTTTTAACAAAACTTAGAAAAAGCCAGAAGTTCAGAGGGTGTTATAGAGGAGTGAGAGGAAGAAAGTATAAGGTGGAGAGGTCGGAAAGCAAAAAACCAAGCTACGAAGACTCTCCCCGGATACTTAACTTCCGGTATTCGGAAGATGAAGTAAGAATATTTTAGTATTACTAGACTTACTTGTAAGTTGAAGTTTTACTAAGATTCTTATGAATCTACGAATACGAAGGTAAGGATCAGGGGCCCGCCCACCCACGCCTTATTAAAGAATAGAACCGCAAATACTCGAGTATAAATATCAAATAAGGTTCTGTGAACAGGGTGATGGGATAAGGGGGGGGTTACTGATCCAAGTGAATAGGTTTTTTGTTCCCTCCAACTACGAAAACTGAGGCTACTTCCGGACATGCGCGAGCTTGTCCTCTCCCCTGATCCTTACCTTCGTATTCGTAGATTCGTAAGAATCTTAGTAACACTTCAACTTACAAGTAAGTCTAGCAATACTAAAATATGTGTGCTCTAATTAACGCATATTATTCTATAATCTGTACTTTTGAAGTGCTTTAGCCCATCAGTTAACCCACAGAATCGGCCATCGAATGTCAGGTATATAAGGATAGTCAATAAAATCAAACAAATATATATATATATAAACAAAAAAATAAAATAAAATAAATTGATCAGGGAGCGTAGTGTTATAGTTTTCTAAAATTAATGTTATCGATTCCAAAGCACACAGTCCCACACAAGCTCAGGCCCATGATGCCTCCCCCGTTCTTTCAATTACTTACGTTAAGCCATTTGGATATAACAATTGTGTTGATTTAAGTGTTACAGTTAATTCACATACTCTTGGTTGCTTTGCTGATCACTATTCTTTTTCGGGTAAAAAACCCAGTTACTCAACACAAATGTCCCCTGGCATATCCACAGCTTCAGCCTTCGAATTTTGAAAGTATCAGGCTAGCTAATGATTTCTTATAGGACACAGGTACTTTTCCTACTTACCATGCTCATGTGCCACTCACTCGCACTGGAGTAATACACCTCAGCGTCACACCTTTCTCCAACTTACTCATCCACTTGAGTCTCCGGCCACCTCGGTCAGCTCCTTGTCCCGGGTTTCCTCTGGCGCTCCAATAGCTTTCTCAGGTACACAGCCTTGGATTCTTCGACATATCAGGCACCCGGTTGATCGCTTGGTCGAGGACCCAGGTACTTTTCCTACTTACCATGCTCATGTGCCAACTCACTCGCACTGAATTAATAGACCTCAGGGTCAAACCTTTTCAGCAACTTACTCATCCACTTGAGGATATTTTTAGGTTTCGGATAGTTTTAGGTTTGTATGGAGTGATATGACCAGAAGATTGATTGCATATTTAGTTATATATATACAATTCGTATGTCTTAGGGTTTTGAATTAGCAGACTGGAATTTACCAAATGTATTTCACTGTATTAACCATGCCTTCCACCATAGCTGTTTCATCAATTGCTTGTAGGACTGTCATTTAAATGTAAAAAGTAACATTATGCAAGTAACCAAGAAATATGACCCACCATATTTGTGCTACTGGGAGATGGTCGGGTAGTTTATTCTAACATTAGAATATTAACATGTCAGTTTATGTAATGCACATACTTTTCATTACCTCCCTACCATAGGCATAGCTGAACATACAAAAACTGGCTTAGTCACTGTTATTCCGAATTTATAGGTATATAGAGAATAATCATATTATAAGTATGCCTAAAATGAATTATTTTATATGGATATCTATTCTTGGAACGGGCGAAAACAACGTGTGAGATGGTGGCCAACAGTACAGAAGTCATCCGCCAGCTCATGAAAAGACAGGGATGACACAACAAGAAACGTCGCGGTGCATTATACCTCAGGACAGAGTAGGTCTTCTGATACTTGCTGAGATCCAGGGATCGATACACCAAGAAACGGTGCGGTAAGAAAGCATTACTGACATTTGTTTATCACATGTTCAATGACAGTTCATCGGCCGTCTCATTTACATTTGGATCCGTGCCAGTCGCGGAAGGCCGGTCTTCATGCTCTTCACGTTTCAGGGGGTTGTATAATAATGAGGCTATAGTTATTATTAGGGTTTTAAAAGCCGAGGAGTTCTCAGTACAGAGATAATTATTGTGATGAAGGATTAGACGTGATAGGAGACATAGTAGGTAGTAAGGAGTTAAGGAAGAAACAGAAAGTGGTTGAATTGGTGCTAGGCGGCGCACTTAGCAGGTTTTACGTATCACAAGAACACAATCTTAATGCTACTGAAATGTGTTATGGCCAAGGCCTATCAAAATCTTGGTCAGTATCTGTTTACTGTAGATCTGCTTAATGTGTAACTGGTAGTCTTTTGACCTAGGAAGATCGTCTCTACTTGCCTCTCTCTTCCTAGGTCAACATTTTCAGCTGTCAAACAGAATACTTGAGTTGTAAATGCAGGGCTAATCGCTGCTACTGTGTTGGCCTATTTCGCTTTCTTACATCAATGCAACTTGTTCTTTACTCTGAGGTTGGGTGACGTCGACCATGCTCTGCGAGGGCCGGATGTGCGAGAATGGATGAAAAGTCTCCTCATACTGGTCAGGTCTACCAAAACGGCGAAGCTGGGGCAAGATATATATACGGTCAAGCTGCCGTGTATACCCAGGTCCTCGTGCTTCCTAGGTCATCACGTTCAGCTGTCTCGAAAGGTCGGATGAAGCAGACCTTGATACACAAGATACACAGCCGTCGGACCCAGCGACCCCGCCTTCATGCACAAAAATGGAGTTCCTCTGATGTCGTCAACACTACTTAAGGCAATCCATCTAGCGCTGTCCGTAACAGGACACCCGTTCCCCACTCAATAACGCTACATAGCCTGAGGAGAGAGGGGGGCCCAAGCTAGTGCCAAGGGAGGAGCGTCGGAGAGGGGAGTGAGAGAGGTAGGTCGTTGGAAATCTGATGCGCTGTACCAGTATGTGAACCGAGCAGAGTTCTCAGAAGCACCTCAGACACTCTCAACCTTATTTGGCTGAGTGTCTGAGGTGCTTCATCTGGTTGCTTGGCTGACCATATCATTACAGTAGTGACTGAATGTGTAAAGCTCCGTCCGTACACCAACTGCAGATGAGTCATGTTAGGATTAGGCGTAAGATAACTCGTGATTAGTTGCTTAGCGGCTCAAACTCAGAAGTATATATGAAAAAGTAAAGTATAGACAAATAAATACGTAAATTGGTTATATGACTTTCCCGATCGAGCTGATGTACTGGAACTTGCATTTGTAAGATTTAACTGACCATGATGCATTCGGTACTGTAGTTTCTTGTCATCGTCAATAACGCCAACTTACCCGAACAACAGGATCTTGACACCATTGACACAAAAAGGTTCAGATAACTTGTTTACTTTCAGACAAAAATTAAGATTGCTGTGATTGTGAGTTGTTAAGGTTAAGAATTACCTGAAGCCCTGTTACCTTCAGTACTGTATGTCATATAGTCCCCTGGACTAGACCTGAACTTTGACCTGCTCGACCTTGATATAAACAACTCAAACCTGATCTTGTTTCCAGACTCATTAAGGTCGTTGTGTTTGTTATCCGCACCGGTTAACACTTACTGAAGACATGTTACCTTAAGTACTAAGAGCGTTTCGGATGTCCGACTTGGTTGTTACTGCTGCATAAGAGTTAACAATTGTGCTTCTGATGTCAGGCCTTCCTTTAGTAAAAAATAAAAGGTACTGTGCACTATTTTCTGTCTCCGGCGTCTTGAATTATGCAAATCATGGTTGCACGACTCATTTAAATTGTCTGCGTCAACTATAGCTTTGTCAGTAGTATATATTTTATTGGTCAGGTGTTATAGGCTGGTGGGTATACTTTGGTAGTTGTTATTTCTTTTACTCTTTTTTGCCAGGGGTGGGGGGTGGGGGGGGGGGGGGCGTTCAGAGAGGCAGAGGGAAGGGAGTGGTTTGGGACTATGTATTTATTTCGGTTCTCAACTTTTGTGGTCTACCCAGGTAGATTTATTAATGAATGGCTATGTTGGTTACTCAACCTTTAATCTAGATTTAAATTGTAAGTAGGGTGACACCTGCATTTAGAGCTAGAACAGTCCAGATTTAGATTCAGAAAAAAGTTAATTTTGAGGTTAGTTGTTCTTATTTTATTCGGATTAATGATTGCTTGTGATGCTTCATAACACAATGGGTGCATCTATGGTTGGTCTAGGAGTGAACATACCACAAATTATGACAAGTCTTGCATTTAGGCTCCATGTCTAAATAACTATCGGTCTTGAACCAAATTTATCTAAAGTTGCTAATATACATAATTGTTATCCATGTTCATATTGGACTTCTGACATAGCGACTTTATATTGCTGCCCACTGGGATGATGTGCTGTAGGGTAGCCTACCACTGGGCTACGTCTACTAAATATCCCTTTTAGCCACCTTATCCTGACGTTGACTTAACCAGTCTTTGTCATATCACAGAACTTATATGGCGCCGGGAAAGTTAGTGACATGTATCAATTTCCTTAACCGTTGCTTTGACTGAACCGGGTATCAAACATCACGACCTTCCGCGCTGGAATCAGACTCTCTACCCATTCGGCCATCCCGTCAAGTCAGGTCCAGTGATCAGGTGATGATGCTATGAAACACACAAAAAAAGCCAAACGCCCTTGTTTTTATATTCTTTTTATTATATAAATAAGCATCTTAAAATAGTATCATTGGGCAACGGAACCAGAATTAACCCGACAACAGTAGTAATATTATGTAACAGCTATGATTACTAACATGAAGTAACACGGGATGGCATTCATTGGCAGGGATATCAGATATTATGTAAAACAAGAATGCTGTGTCTCCACGACAACAGTCAACAGCGTTAACTCTCCGGTACCAGCATATATATGTGTTCGTGTTTGCACCATAAGTAGGTCTACCACGGGCATTCACAGGAAAACATACTTTCACTTACTAATTGATTTAAACACTAGGGGTTACCCATTTACAATGGAATTAATGTTTATAGCAATTCAGCTACTCATTCTCAATGAGACTTAAGCCATGGTCACACGGGTGCTGTTAATCGATTCGTAGAAATCGACTTGTATAGTTCGGGTTACATTTCGCGTGTGAACAGGCGTCTGAGTCGAATTAGGGCTGAATCGATTCCTGTGATCCTGATACTGGAAACCCCTTGTGGAGATGCATTACGCGAGTAGATTTCTGTGAGTCGATTTATTTTTCCCGTGTGGACGCTCTGAGGCGGATTAAGTACGTCACACGCATGCGCAGTCGAGAGCCTACTTTGTTGACTTTCCGGTCGATCAAAAGCGCATATTATATAATTTGGTCTATGAACCTGCTAGAGGTGCACAAATATTTTTTTCATCATTTATTTTGAGGGTTTCACTGCCCAGCAGAAGTTTTGACCGTTCCAAACACATAAGATTCAGTCCATACATATCTAGGTCGAACGCACTCTCTCATGGTGACTTCGCCTAACCGAAAACTGGCGCTGGTCAGACTGGACTTGCTCATGCGCTGATTTTGACTTCCGGCCCAAGTAGTGCCCGTGTGAACGGGCGGCTAATTCGACTCCTGCTATCCGCCTTGTCTAAATCGCTTTAGATCTTGTCCGTGTGACCACGGGTTTAGTCTATGGGTTGCAACAATTCAGGTAAGCCTACCCATCATTTCATTTATTGTAATGGTTGTATTATTTCCAGTATTCATTTACAACTAACTTAAAGAGCATATATATCATTTTACACAATCAAAGGGTGCATACTCTGATGAAGCAGTTCTTTAAACAAAAAAAGACCAAACACTTATTTACATTTGATTATAATGTCTCCAACTTAGACATTGGTGTATTAACTAATGATTTGGGGTAGAATTGGAGGAATAATGAGTGAATTTATTAGAACAGGCCTTTGCAAATCCACTCTGAAGAAGCAATAGGGCATATGGCCTACACTTATAGCCGCCACTCACTTCAACACATATTAATCTCGTGATTTAGTATTTCCATAATTACAAGTACCACAATCAGTCTCGCGTGGTCCTCGTGAGATCTGAATTTGAGTCACAACTAGGTTTCAACTGTGCTTGCTAAGATTATTTTGCACACTTTTACTTCAAATATCTCAAATAAATTAGCTATACATTTGTCATATGAACAACCATTAGAAAAAGTGTCGGAGGGCTGGGCCCGTATTCATGTAGGCGTTATTGACGATGACAAGAAACTACAGGGTAGCTGTGGGGTACACGCTAGCCATGGGGTAGCTACCTCAGGGTTTAACGGGGCCAGTTAATTATGTCAAGTGGTATTCACCAATGTTGTAGCCGGTGCGGATAGCTACCCGTGAGTTTATTTATAGATTTGGGAATTCCCTCCAGTCGACCATATGAATAACGCCGCCAATGCGGCGGCGGCGTGAATTTCGGTTGGGATTTTAGGGTTAATTTAATGAAATTTCACGATTTGCCTATGTAATTCTGTTAAATATGACAGCATTTAATAGATTTGGGCATAAGAAATTCCCGCCGATTCGACGGCGATGGCGGCGGCCATTTTTACTTGACGTCGACAGTATGGATATCGACGTCGCTGTGGCGGTGTCAATTTGTTTACTTTATATTCGTCGATTCGACAATATGAATAACGCTGCCAATGTGGTGGCGGCGTGAATTTCGCTTCGGATTTAGGGTCAAATTGATAAAGTTTCACTTATTGCGTATGTAATTCTGTTAAATATGACAGTATTTAATAGATTTGGGCGTAAGAAATTCCCGCCGATTCGGCAGCGATGGCGGCGGCCATTTTTACTTGACGTCGACAGTATGGATATCGACGTCACTGCGGCGGTGGCGATTTGTTTACTTTATATTCATCGATTCGACAATATGAATAACGCTGCCAATGCGGCGGCAGCGTTAATAACGGTTCGATTTTAAGGTTAATTTGATTAAATTTCACTTATTGTCTGAGACCCTCACACTCACACTAACCGGCGCGGCTAGCAGTTACCTGTGATTTGTAAGTGGGGTAGCGTCGCCTAGGTTACGCTCCGCGGTTAGCGCTGGCACCGGCTCATGAATGCGGATTTTCCAACGTTAGCCGGGTGAATTACCACTAGCCGCGGTTAGACCCCTAACCCAAGCTCATGAATACGGGTCCAGGGCAATGGAAATAACCACTTAAGTTCTTAATCTAAGAAACAAAATATTTCCTTTTCATAACTTTTGAATTGTACAATAAATTAAATCATGGATATAAATGAACCATATAAGTCTAATTAAATAAGTTAGATTTGATAATATACAGTGGCCGCTATCTTTTTCGGTTGTTGTATTCTCGCTCAGTTCATCCGCTCTACACCAATTTAGATATACACTCAGCGCTGGAACCAGTAACTTGGAGCCAATGGGTGATCGCCATTCAGGTTCCTATACCCCAGTCACACGAGAGGCAGCGTTCGCTGCCAACCTCCCTACTCCCTAAAGGACGCCAACCACCCAGCGTTCCATTGGATACATTGATTCAAATACGTCTTCGGCGCCATGTCGGCGCCATGTCGGCGCCATGTCGGCGCCATGTCGGCGCCATGTCGGTGCCAGGGCGCCAACCATTTTGAATGGCGCCGCCGGAACAGGGCGTAAGGAGGTTGCACGTGCAGCAGCAGCAACCTCCTTGCGTCCAAAATTCCCGAAATGGACGCCGGGAGGTTGGCGTCCTCGCGGTGACAGCACTCAATCAGGGCGTAAGGAGGGCGCAAGGAGGAAGTTTTGACGTCGGTAATCGATCGTTAGCGAACGCAGGCCTCGTGTGACTGGGGTATATTACATGTGTAGATAGATACCGGAGTGAACAACTCATGGAGACAAAGCATTGCAAATGGTAAACCAACAACAAACATCACAATAACCGCAGTCGTTAAAATGTGAACATTCATGAAAACGGTGAGAAACAACTTTGAACCAGAGATCTACGAAAACCAAGACCTGTGATCACATAGCTTAAATAATTCAGTAAAAAATTGTTTAAACAATTCAAAGGGGAAAACATTCTTCCTGTAAGCAATGCTTCGATTTCTAAAAGCCACAAAATGCAATATAATAATGGTTTCTACTATCAAATATAAGCTACATTTTAATTCCACACGTTTCGCAGTTACGTACGGTTTCTGCCACATTTTGCAACGCCAAAGGTGAGTTGTGAAATTTATAAAGCTCACTCGATTTTTAATTGCCATTACGATAACGTGGATATTGAATGGTATTTTTTCTCCTCACTTCACCCTTTTGAGGAATATTGTTAAAAATCATGAATACATTTTGAAATGTCTCATAAATTGGATATATTTCTTAATAGAAAATTTGTTAGACAGAAGATACGTGGATTGCTTCATCAATACAGTGGGACGACACTTAATGGCTAGATCAGCATACTAAATAGACTAGACCAACATAGTGGATATCATATGGAAGAACTATACAATGTTCACTTTACTAAGACTAGATGGAATTAAAAGAGCAGACACATTTGAATGATTCTATAACAAATGAGTCAAGGCAAGTCCATTAAACTGCGTTCCACTGTACATTAAATATCCATCATTATGGACTGCCTAACAATAATTGTCAACCTTAACCATTGTTACATTTACAATATAGGGGCCCACTCATGTTTGCTAACCCTGTCAAGTTAATAATCACACGCTTATACGAAATGGCAAACAGACTGAAAGAATAACAATAAGTATGCGTAGTAATGTACACCATAGTGAAATCCCTATTATTTTAGATTATCATATTTACATCATTGGAGGTTCACGGGTCAAGCGTGTAGCATTAAAAACATACGGGGTGGAAAATTACTCAGTTGGTCAGTCTTAACATTGTTAGAGCAAAAAGAAAATACAAGAAAATACTCGAAAATTGAATCCATTTACCTAATGATTCATGTTAATAAGCATACCTGTATATGCCTATTTATGTTGCCTATCGGGTAATTCCTATCTCATTTGTTCGTTCTCTCTGAGTAATATATTGCTAATGATAAAGTGATCAATAAGTAGAGTAGGAGGAAGTGGTGGGATACAATGCACGGTCAGCTATAAATACATGATGTGGTGTGATACCATGACAAGAGCTATAACCTATTTCCTGCTGTCTGCCTTCAATGATAATGGTCACTCTTCAGACATATACTTATGGTGTGATGTCATATTCAAGCAAGCAATCTTGATGTGCTTGGAGAGTAAATGCAACAAGATCATGTATGACTCATGCACACCGAGCTTCGATAATATTGACTCAATTTCAAATGCATTTATGTGAAACACATAATTTTCGCAGCATTGCCCCAGCAGAAACAGTGAATAAATGCATTGTTCATCGCGAAATTAAAATGAAAAAATGCAATGTTCCAATTGACATTGCCAGCCTTTGGCTATATGTTGTTGCAAGATACTACATACTACATATATGGCGTTGCCAGCCTTTTCATTTCATGTCATTGTTTCTAACTTGCAATATGTTTAAGAAAATTTAAACATGTTGCGAAAATATAGGATTTGACAACAATTGCATACCCCTGTTATTCATGCGTGCATGGAATGCAGCGGACCATGACCATTGGACGACTTTCTTTTGGAAGACTGGAATGAATGTCAACACAATGATCTAAACGGATATGAGTCTTATCATGCTTTTTTGTTGTTATTGGTATTATTACCTTTTAAGTTCCTTGCATTTTCTAAGATTCATTGACATTGTTTTGTTCTATTAACATGGAAGAGAGTAACAACTTGCATCATTTCATTCCAGCCGTTATACAAAGGTGACAATTGTTCGATGGCATATTGTGTTAATTTTCCTATATTGCCATAATTGTACGAATCAATGGACAGAAAATCAACGAATAATTAATGACTTTAGATCGAGTTGCTGGAATTAATAATGGAAAATGAGCATTGGATACACGTTGAAAAGGACCGATCAGTGAATGATAGTCCAACCCTGGAGTTACTACAGAGAAATCTAAGTTATATATGCCATGTACCTATATACACATATACACTCAACCAGACTGAATCCCCTTATACTATATAATGGGTCTCTCCTGGTCGCATCTCATAACAATGGAGTTCTAGACACAGTTAATAACAGTTAATAACATTTCGATAATATGCATCCTCCAAGCTTAGGCTCAATCAATACTAACACACCTGACCAATAATTTATAACGTAACCAATGGGCTATAACTACATATATACATTCATGCATACATCAGTAAACCACGCTTTTGTCCGCCTAGATGATGCTGACTTTAATACACTTATATAACCAGTATGCTTAAAACCCACAAAAGTCTCAGGATTTAAACACAAATAAGCATTAAAGGACGACATGAAAACGCCTTCTGCTATTCCAGGATATGTAAACATCCTTACTTTTGTATTCAAATATCTTCAGTCACATATATATATATATATATTTATATATATAATATATATATATGTATGTATATATATAAATATATATATATATATATATGTACATATATAATTATATATATGTCCTATGTATATTTCACAATGCTGACTGACAACAGGTAACATTTACAAGAAACCTATGCACCGTGTTGCCTGCAACTTCATGCACCAGACTCAAAACTACATAACACTATAACAGGCACTCTGTCTACATTATCAGGGGTGGAACAATATTACCGACCCCTACTGAAACATCATTGCTAAGGTTGGGAAGGTTAGTAAGCACACCGTGATATATTCTGGAGTAGAAACCCTTAACAACTGCACAGCTATCCTAGAATAGTGATTTTTACTGACAGGAAACTTTTGTGTTATTTGCACTCACACTGCAATAATAGTGGTTGGGGGGGGGGGGGGGTTGGACAATATGAATAACGTATATTTTTATATTAAGAAATATATAAAAGAAGTCTTATTTATTATTATTGCACACATTTACTTTGATACAAATCTGGCTTCTGTTCAATAGAATGGTGGAAGTACCACATGAAGTTAGTAGATTATCGGTTCATACCGAATAACAAAAAGTTACGTAATCAATGCGCAATTAAAAATGAGACCTGATTTGTTTACCTCTTTCGAAAAAGCAAAATAGTCCGCATGGGTGGTGGCGGAGTGATTTCTAATGGAACTCAGCCTTCAGTGTCTTTTAATTATAATATTCTCCGATGTTCTCCAGTTTTACGGCCTCATTTTAGAAACTGCGCCATTCCATCTTTCCTCTAAGTATATTATATTAATATTATTTATTTTCATTTATAACAACAAATTCGATAAATGTCTAATGTCCTTATTTCGACAGTCAATGTTACTTGTGCTGATTAAGAAACCACTTGTATCTGATAGGCGTTATATTAGTGTTAGCAACAATAATCCAAAGCATATATATATGTATATATATATATATATATATATATATATACATATATATACATATATATACATGCATTTGTATCTGATAAACTGTCTGTCAGTGCCAGCGATAATAACTAAAAGCATATATATACACGTATGTATACATATATATCATATATATATATATATATATATTTACCTCACACTGACGGCCTGCTCTGACCTTAGATGTTGCTAGGACGTAAGACAACAAAGAAACAACAAACACACCTCATGCTGAAGCTGTACTTAGGCTCAATGATATATCCAAATTATTTTCTTATGTTGGTGTAAGGTAGGAAAAAACAATTTTCTTCTGTGTTAATTAACTAGCCACCCAGCTGTTGTCGGGTGGTTTAATCCAGTATATATTCATCAAAGCACGCCATTTTCAATGCCCTTCCGCGATTGTTTGCTCAAATATACAATCAAAATGGCACAAGCTGCCAAGGTGCCACCCATTAGGGCAGCTTGCTTTCCATTATGATCACGGTTTATTGGCCTAGAAGAACCCAACCTTTGTGATGTGGTGCTGCTTTACCCATACATATGGTTGCTCTTTGAATAACCACCAACTTTGACTCATTCACCACGCCACCTACCGGTTCATCACTGCACTAATCCCGCCATCTACTTCCATTCAGTGATTTAATTTCATGGGGTTCAATAGTTGTATTAAAGTATCAGTAATTTTTATATTTAACAATTGATTTCTTTGGCTTGTAGGAGTAAGGCATTTTAATGTCGGATGTATGTTAATTATAGAACTATGCTTTTGTAAAATAGATATGCTGATATAAATGAAGGTGGCGTCCTGCTGCAGGTGGGTTAATATGCATTACCTGATGCCCTACAATACCTCGATGAAAGGTCATGACCTATTTAATATCCAGCTTAGTGGCTTCCCACATCAGAGATTATTCACACATATATGCCAGACAGTCTGTTTCAATTCACTCATCCCGAAAGTTCGTCAGTACCTCAATTACGATTAGATTAAGCTGGCATGCGTTTAAATATGTATTAACCATAGATGAGAATCTTCCAGACTTATCTGAAATTCCGGATTTTTGATCTGCCCGGTTTTGTTCTGGATATGGTAAAGATTTGTGACCATTCCGGGTTTTGCATATCCGTCGATAGGTTTTCCATCACTTTAGAGCTCCTAAAAATTCATAAAATATTTTCCTGTGTTTTTTTTGTCAGGCTATTCTCATCTATGATTACTCAAGAAGAATCCCTTGATGTACCCATGAACATGTGACATCATCAACAGTTGTGTAGTGTATCGATGGTTACAGTGATCTCATATTGTTTTCACCATCACCTTTAGGTCAATAAATCCCTGAATAACCTTTAGCGCACACACATACTAAATTCTACAATGTGCTGGGAAAATAGTCACAAACACCGGGGAAGCGGATTGCATATATTATCATCATAACTCCCATAAATGCATGGTGTATGCGAGTAGGAAATGAACTCGTCCTCGCTTCAATAAGTAACTGTTGACAGCAGATTGCAAATGCACCAAGTATTGAGTCTCACTATTGACAATATAAAATTAGCCACAATGTATCTTGGCCTGACTGTTATGTCACCAAGCAAGCCGAACAACGATGTGGACCATGTATGCCTTCTGTACCGTAACATTATATCTCACAGAGAGTTGATCATAATTAATACACAAGACACTACCAACCTGGGTTCACCATTACCTAACCATGGAACATACAGTTGGTAGAGAAAATTGTGATTGTGTTCCCTCTACCCCCAACAAACAGATTTTAAAAAAAGGTTTAGAGAAATCTTAAAGCTCAATTTCACAACTTTAGACGAACACTATAAGAAGATCCATGCAACATAGATATTGATTAAATTTCGGAATTGTGCATGGCTAACTCATGGCACAACAAAGAGTTGATCGAACCGCCATCCTACGATTTAAAGAACTAACACTACTGGCATCACCTAGCGTATTGTCCCACACTGATTCCCTGCCTCGCAGCTTTGAACCCCAAACCCCACTACTATCACCACCTGGCGATATTTCCTACTCTTCAATGTGCTCTGGTGTCACAACTTCTCCCGGTTCAAACTGTCACTCACCGCCTAGACATGAATCTGCGAGGTCAGGCCAATCTCCAGTTTGTGCTGCCACCCACCCCACAACTAAGGAAGAGACTTTAATTCATAGGCTTGAGCCACTGACTATTTCCATTCAATCAATAAGTCTATACCCATTTTCTGTTAATTTGTACTCAGGATAAAAGCACTATTATACGACTCTTTGCCTCGTCCTGAATTGATATTCGTCAAATAAAATATGTCTTCTGTACAATGGCGCCGACTGTAGAAGCCATGAAGTGGTGATGCCCACTAGTATGACAGTCAAAGAGTATTGCTGCTAGTTAAAGATCAACTTACACTTACTCCACCTATGCATGTATCATTTTGTACCACGGACGCAGGAAATCAATCTGATGAATAAAGGGTACTAATCATAAGTTTTAATGCTGGGTAACTGATATTCTCATAATGCATTCAAATATTTGGAAGATTTATTAAGTCAGATTTTGCTATGACGAGGGTCAAGGTAATACTCTTTAGCAGGTGTAACAATTCCATTCATGCTTGTCTTCACTCAAAACAAGCTCTCTATATATATTAGCTTACAACACCTAGGCACAGAAAGGAGTTTCAACCACACATATACACAAGTTAGTTACCAGACGGCTCTTTCACCCAACGTATGAAGATATTCACATGCATCCCAGGTAACGCATTACCCAAACCGTTCACATTTATTCAAGACCAGTAAATCTTGAATTATAAGTAGCAATCATCAAACAATGACAATCAGCTAATATATATATATATATATAGATTAGTTAGACGAATCTTACCTGGGTATAGATGATGGATAACTGTTGTTTTACCGAGGTATAAGCCTCGGATAGACGTGGGCTAGGGAGAGGGAAGCACATCCGGTCCAGCAATCTTTACCAAAGCACATCCGTGTCAGCAATCTTTACCTCCGCTACTGATTCATGGATTGATGATCTAACATAAATATACTCGCCTAATGAGAGAGAATAATAATGACAATGGTATTAAAAACTGTGAAGTTTACTTGGTATAAGCAAACGAATAGACGTGGAAGGGTGTGGTGGGCGGGCCCTAGCCCACGTCTATCCGAGGCTTATACCTCGGTAAAACAACAGTTATCCATCATCTATACCCAGGTAAGATTCATCTAACTAATCTATTTTACCTCGGTATACATCCTCAGGATAGCCTCAGGTTAGGGAGAGGTTTACGTAAAATCATTTATCCTGTATCTCATGTTAAGTATTAATAACAATTTTAACATACATTTATTATCAATTGACAAGATAATTTGCGAAAACAAAGTGTATTCTCACCTCTTGCAGATCTAGTCTTTCAGTAGCTGTCGGGCCAGTGTGCTCGACTTTTCCAATCGTTTGTTATAGTGTGTTGCAAACGATCGTGCTGTTTTCCATCCTGCGTGAGCTAGGATCCGTTTGACGGAAATGCCCAGCAGTCATGCTTTAGAAACCATAGCACCTCGTGTTGAGTGTGAGGCATATTTGTCCGTATCTATGCCTGCCATTTTCAACATCGTAATTGTCTTTGAAACCTAGCGAGCGGTTATGCTCGCGAGAATGCCCTCTCATGAATGTGTGCTTAAGAGAATGTCTTACTAATAATTTGTCTTGAATGTTTTCTCAAGTCCTTAGAGTCTTGGATATATAAGCCCTTAATGGCTGTGCAACTACTCACAAAGCTTTGGTCTTTGTGAAGAACTAGTAACATTATGTGAAGACAGGGATCTCTAACCTGTTTGATTTTAACAGTTTTGGTAAACAAACATGGGGCCTCTTTCTTATGATATTTCTAGTGCTAGACTAGGAAAGGGCAACAATAGTCCTGTTGTTCTATTGTCTGGTTACCAGACAATAAAAGCAATTCCTGACGCTTAAACTATAAATGTTTTAGATCTAAAAGCCCTTGTTGGATGATCCATTGTCTTAAGGAGAGATCAAAACAACTGACTACATCCCAAAACCGACTATACTTCGGTTTGGGCGGATTTCTTTCATAGATTGATCTCAAGATCCAATGAATAACATGGTGTTTCCCTATTGTTTCATTATGTATCCTTGGAAGGATGACAGACAAAGCACAGTGAGCAGCATTAATTGATCCAAACCCCAACCCTTCATCTTCTAACATGCGTAGAAATCTGCCGACCTGGGAAATGGTGGGCTTCATGGGTTTGACCTTCTTGATTAGGCAATAGACGCCCCACTTTTTCAAATATGTAGTATACATTTTAACCGTGCCTTTACGCCAAGCATGGGAAACTATTCTCTGCTGTGTAATTTTGTCTAAGCCAAATTGTTCCAAATATTTATTTTAAAAAGGAATGCCAGCAACGTTGTCGTGGACACGTCCCCTGGTTGTTTTAGGGGTCCTTGGTGTGTCAGATTCCCTGGTGATCTTAGGAATCGGAGGCAATCGGTGGCGGTCGCCACTATGCCCGGTAGCCAAGGCTGTGTGTCCCAGTCGGGAACGATTAATATTGCGTGTGCTTTCTCCATCTTTAGCTTTCGGGTTACTCGGCTGATCATGCTGAATGGAGGGAAAAGATAGTAAAACTTATTCCCCCAAGTCAAAGAAAATGCATCTATTTGCCAGGCATCTGGCTCTGGATGCCATGACACATACTTGTCTATCTTAAATTATTACGTGAAGCAAATAAATCCACTTCAGGTTGGCCCCATTTACGACACACTGTGTTAAATATTCGCGGACTGAGGGACCATTCTAAATGGTCATGGAAATTCCTGCTTTTATGATCAGCTAATGTATTTTGTGTGCCCGGGATGTATGCCACCGTTAACCATACTTTATGTAGTTGGGCCCAATCCCAAATTTGTCTTGCTATTTCATTGCATGGTTTGGACTTTGTCCCACCCATATTCCGAACATACACCATTGCGGTCGTATTGTCCGTTAGAATACGAACGTGTTTATGTGGTACCTTAATAAGGCTAGCAAGGCCTAAGTAAATGGCCCGTAGTTCTAAGACATTAATATGGTCTGAGCTTTCATCTTGCAACCATCGTCCCCCTGTTGCCACTGTATTGCAATGTGCTCCCCAGCCTTCTAGCGAAGCATCAGTAGTAACTACTGTGTTGGGTTCATTCATCCTTATGGGGTTAGGAGAATTTTGAATATTATTAAACCACCAGTTAATATCATTCATTCCATCTTCCGAAATAAACATTTTCCTTTCGAAGTTGCCTTTAGTGCGAGCTAAGCCTAAATTCTTAGCTATTTCCAAAGACTTTATGTGTGCTTTGCCGTATAGAATAGCTGGGGCATATGCTATCAGTATGCCAACTAGCATGGCGACCTGCCTTATCTTTGGCCTATTTAAGGCCACTAAGTGGGTCGCTGTATCGTGAAACTTTATAAGTTTGTTATCAGGAAGTGAAACAGTCATTAAACGTGTGTTAATAATAAAACCCAAATATTTAAGCTCGGTAGTCGGGACAAAAACCGACTTCTTACGATTTAAATAAAATCCTAGCCTTGTCAAAAGGGAACATAGGTCATCAACAGCTTGTTGACAGTCATTAAACGATTGTGAAACAATGAAAGAATCATCAATAAGGGAACACAGTATGACCCTGCTTAGCCATGGCCGAAAAAATTGGCTTGAGTAGTTTTGTAAAAAGACATGGAGCACACGCTAAACCATTTGGCATACACGTAAATTGGAAAAGTGTATCATTCCAAATAAATCTTAAGAATTTCTGGTGTTCTTTAAAAATCGGAACTGTATAATAAGCATCTTGTAAGTCTACACTGGCCATCCATGCGTCAGGTGTAACTAAGTCCCTGGCGGTGTCAAGGGAAAACATCTTAAAATGTTGATATTCTACAAGATCATTTAACTTAGTTAAATCTAAAATCATGCGAATATCTCCATTAGGCTTAGGCCTGGAAAAAATATTAGAAATAAATTCTCCTGGAGTGTGAAGCACCTCCTCAATAATGCCTTTTGACTGAAAAAGGGCAACTTGTTCAGATAACGCTTGTTTTTCGACATCATTAAATTTATACGGGAAAGGTACTCATTGTTGCACTGGGACTTCAATAAAGGGAATCTTAACACCAGTTACTATGTCTAAAATGTTTACATCACTAGTAATTTCGCACCAAGTAGATAAACAATTAAATACGTTTCCTGCACAAAAGTTTCTTACATCATTTTGCGTAGATTCCGCCACCATGTCTGTTAACCCCGTTGTTTGAGTAGCCGTATTTACTTGCTGCCTGGGCGCGGGAAGGGTTGTTTCGGGGCAAACTCCTTCCGGAACGGGCAGTTGCCGTCGTTCCAGCCTTGCCTGTTGCCCCGACCTCTGCCTCGTGGCACATAGCCGTAGGAGGGGCCGGACCTGCCAGCTGTGGCTCCTCGTCGGGGACGAAAATCCCCTCGTGGTCGACGATAACGGAATGTGTCTGCTTTCCTGGCTGGTTCCAGGTTCCGCCCACTTTTCGATTCAGCCTCGACTTCTTTGAAGAGGTAAGGAAGTTGTCCACCGAACATCTTACCCTTATCTAAGGGTTTCCCTTTTATGGGCTTGGGGGGCAGGAAGAGTGTGTACTCTTTGCCATTGTTGTCCATGACTCTTTTGGATCTGGCCACTTCCTTTCCGGCCTGGGTGGTTACTGCCTTGAAGACATTTTCATATCTCCTGTAACTCAGGAAATTACTGGCAGCTATGAGTAAGGCCATGCCCTTATCCATGCCTCTGGCCAGAGACGAGAATTTATTCTCGGTCTGCATACGGTTAGCGACTGGGACGACCATTGCTAAGACACCTAACACTGCCTTATTTATCACTTCTGCTGGCTTGAATGTATTGAAGTGACCCTTAATGGTCTCACACATCATGGTAGTGGTCTTGACTTTCTTGGCCTTTTGGAGCGGACACCGCTTACGGACCTTGCTGCCAATCTTGGCATAAATGCCAGCCCTTTCAGTGTCAGAGTCCGACTCAGTCGAAGATGAGTCGGACGAAGAATCTGAAGACGAGTCTTTCTTCTTCTTCTTACTTTTCTTCTTAGGTTTCTTGACCTTCTTGCCCTTCGTGGCTTTGGTGAATTCATCACCTGACGAGCTCACTGGGCGCTTGCGCTTCCTAGTCTTAGGGCGCGGGGCCTCAATTGCCGAGTCTGTCTCTTCAAAATCGGAGAAATCTTGCCAATCGGAATCAACCGGCGGGAATTGATGGATTGAGTCTTTACCGTGGAGTTCTTTCATCTTTTGCTCCACCAACCTATTGACCTGCTGTGTGAGGTCCCCCGGGTAAACGATTCCATCATCACTCTCTCTGTCTGAGAGTACGTCGGCCCCCGGCTGTGGTGACGGGGGAGCTGTCCGATCAGGTGACGTATCGTAGCCGGTAGGCACGCGTCCCTCCGCAGCAGCGGGCGGCGGTTTGTTTCGCTTTGTATCCATCGGTAGTCTGTAACCAAAAAAGGAAACTTAATAACCGGAATCAACTCAACTGAACACCGAAGTGACGCCAGGTATACCTGGGTTGAGGATCTATGTGGTAATGAGTAAGGTATTTACACCGTTCTCAATACAGGCGTGGTAAGCTAAGTTTATCGTAGGTTTTTAGGTATCGAAACCAACCATACGTGGGGAAGGCTTCTAGAACCTCCCATCTCTCTGTCCCGCACACTTCTCCCACCCGCGGCTTCTGCGCCAGCAAGTGAGAGAAAATGCTACGAAACTCGGAGAAACGCCTCATTTAAAAGGGGAATCTATAAAAGAAACCCAGGATCATCCCCAACAACACCCTCTATTAGGGTCCGAAGGAATCTCCACAGGAGATGTGACCATGCCAACATCTCTACCCGTATCAAAGCGGGTTGATAGAACCATGGAAACAATACACAAAGGAATCCTTTGTTCTATCCGATTCAACATTTGAAATGCTAATCTTGT
Source organism: Branchipolynoe longqiensis (assembly GCA_030323885.1). Lineage (NCBI taxonomy): Eukaryota > Metazoa > Annelida > Polychaeta > Phyllodocida > Polynoidae > Branchipolynoe > Branchipolynoe longqiensis. The sequence continues at coordinate 11,764,352 of CM059192.1, read as the reverse complement.
CCAAAATGGACGTAAAAAAGTTCTGAACTTTCCAATCTAGATGCTATATTGCATCATACACAAGCTAAACCAAAATAATCACGATTACTTACAGTTATTAGCTTGTTGTAGATAAATCCAACTGGAGCAACTCATGAGCGTCCTCCGGTTGTGAGTGATTTATGCTAATTGCTGGACCGGATGTGCTTCCCTCTCCCTAGCCTGAGGCTAGCCTGAGGCTGTATACCGAGGTAAAATATATATATATGGGTCACTCTCCTCAAAACTGGTCAGCATGGGATGAGATTTTAAAACATCAATAAAAAAACTTCCTACTTATTTTTTCCCCTATACTTGTCATATTCATGTTCAGATTTGATGAAAGAAATGAGGGAAATAAAATAAACTGTGTGCAACATTGGTCCTTTTAGTTATGAAGTGTTTTTCTACCAAAAAAAACCATTTTACAGTCAGCCATTTGTAACATGACATATGGGACGTGTTTGAATCCTTATTAACATCTTGTATTGAATTGATATATCAAACAAAACAGTTCCCAAATCAAAAAGGAAGTATGTATTAACATGTATGCATGCTTAAATTATTTAAAAAAAAAATTTGATGTCTTCAGAAATAACATTACAAATTTTCGTCACACGTGTAACCGGTGGTGTCTGGATGCCACGCAAATATTGTACACTAATTATTCAGTGAATAAAGCATGGCTGGGAATTACTTTTTTGTATCAATATAAGCACTACATATTTGCCATGATTAATATGCTTCCAAGTATGAAATCATTTAATTCTGCTTAGATTTTTATTAAGCAGACTGTGTGGTGTCCTATACATGTGCTACACGTGTGACCCACATGTTATACTGCCATAAGACATAGCTTAATCATGGACTACCCCTTTATTTTTTATCTCATCAATTTATATTTTACATAGATGTAAAGGGGAGATTTCCAGCTTTCATTTGCAACCAAAAAAGGTTAAAAATTCAAATATTAGATTTTAACTCTCCATGTGACATTTCTGGCCAGTTTTCAGGAGAGTGACCCATATATATATATATATATATATATATATATACACACACACACACACACACACCCTGACAACGGTAGTGATACATCAATATAAGGATTGTATTAATCTGAGGCCCCAAGAACTATTTCTTGAGACATCAATATTTCCCAACTCATCTATAATTAATTAATAGTGATGCAATGGGGATCCAGATGCTTACACAATCTCACTGCATGGCCTTCCTAAGCAAATGGGTACTTAATTGAGAGAGGTTTGCTCTGTCTTATGGCCTGAATGCAATACTTTTGCCAAAGAACAAAAACATAAATATGGCACTCGGTAACTCCGTCTTGCATGAAATATGTTCAAACGTGGATTTTGGAATAGATATATTCAATTATGCCACAGTCATGTAGGCCAACAATCCACACATCCATTACAGATAATTCACAATACACGATATAAAAACCAAACATACTGGTTTATTACTTAAACAGATCCATCTTGGTAGTCCTGAGCATGCTTATGCCAATGCCACCATCAACATTCATTCTGTTACCATAGCAATACAATAGGCATCTTTTCAAATGGCTAACACTTGCTTCTGTAATATTTTCTCAGTCACAATGTTTGAATTTTTAAATAAAAATAATAAACTCAAATTACTGTTGGATCATACAATAATCATAATGCAATTATATTCCATTTGCTTGGTAAAGTATCGGCAAATACAATTCATGTGCGTTTCTGGATTAATATCTATTTATACCTTGATACCAAATATATAGAATTTGGTAGGCGGATTGCCTGTTGTTATTCCGGTTCAACAGTTGATAACTTTGACTAAGAATGGCTATGGGCCTAGTAATGATCTGCATCGTTCTTGCATCTAAAGCTGATAGAGTCGAGATTTGAAACAGTTCATGGTTTGGGTGTATACACGCATTTTAAACCTCTTTAAACTAAAACGATGTACATGGTGCTGTTAATTATTAGCAAAAATAAAAGGTAAATTTCCCATCAAATCTTGTTCTCCATTGTTCAGTTTCACTTGGATTATTTCCATAAGCATATTCAGCACTATTCGGAGCGACCCAACCAGCCACGGTGCGACCCAACCAGCCATGGCTGCGACCCAACCAGCCACGGTTGAACTCGTTTGAACTTGCTTCCGCTACAAAGGTATTCGGGGTCAGCGATTGGTTAATAATATATCAAAACAAATGCTCGCTGCCATAGAATTTTTACTCAAAATTAAAAGAAATAAAGAACAATTTGGCATAAACATGGTGCACAAATGCAATATTATTACTTTATTCCACCCAAACGACGGTCGTATAACATATTGCAAATGGCGGTACCCATAAGGGGCGGCCATTTGCAATTGAAAAGAACGGCTCTGATTGGCTCAAATTATGGAAAGATCCCATTATTTATTTAGTAGTTTCTTGTTCAGACATAGTTACACATATATATGTATCTTTTGCACAGATTAAAGTGCTGGAAGTATATTTTTAATTTATATACATCAACTTCTCTTTAAATCACACAATATCAGGACTTAAAGAATGGGAAACTATTCCTGCAAGGGTATGCTCAATATGACCCAGTGGTCGCCTGTTTTTGCTCCTTTCGTCGCTCTGGACCCTTCTCATTATTTCTCGGTTTGTCACTGTTTGTTCACACCGGGCGGAAGTGGTGCAGCCGATATCACACACTTCCGGTTTAATTCTGCACGCCGGTGTTGCAGTTTCCGTGGTACGCCAGTTTGCGAGGGACACATGGCTTCTGCGCATGCGTCAAAATCGAACAGCATCGTCACTAACTTTATAAATTTAATATAATGTTTTTGGTAAAGATGTTTTCTATATGTGTACCAAGCGATTTGTTTCTAGGTGGTGTTGTTTTAGAGATATTTCACTTTTTCTGTATTTTCTGTATGAAGATTGCTCAGGACCATTGACAATGCCTTGAGTTTGATGGTATGCGCAGTGCAAAACATTAGTTTTATTCAAAATTGATAGAAATCAAGAACCCTAACCGTATAAATTTAATATAATCTGTTTGTTGAATATGTTTTCTGTATGTGTTCCAAGCGGTCTCTTTCTAGGTGGTGTAATTTGAGAGATATTTGACTTTTTCTGTATGAAGATTTGCTCACGGCCATTGACAATGCATTGGAATGTACGTGTCCCTCGCATACCGGTGTACTGCGGAAACTGCAACACGGGGAAGGCACTTCTTTTTGTTATTGTTATTGTTATCGTGGTTATTTTCTTTTTCTGCCAGTTGACGGACCTGACCTCGCCGACTCTCGAATTGGACGAGATTTCGCAGTCATCCGGCGATTATGTCCCCCCCCCGCCCCAAACTTGTCTTGTGGGTTGGATTATAACTCAAACATGTCTCAAGTAAGTAGGTACATAGTCATATACTACGCCAATCAATCTCTTCCATGTTTTTGGGGGTGTTTTTTTTCTGTCAAATTTTCCATAATTTGAAAAATTATTGGATAAACTCCCATGTCCAACTGCCAACTGTAAATAGATAAAGGAAGCACCAGTCGTCTTCGACTGAAATTTCCCCTGCTTAATGAACTAATGTACACACAAAAAAGAAGAAAAAAGAAGATGATCCACACGTACATTATTATGTAAATCTGGCTTTCATGTACACTTTTGGTATAAGCCTAGCTACTCATTTGCTTGGCTTATTTTTACCATACAACCAAGTAACTGAAACTTCAGTTGTTTTTGTCCTATTTAAAGCTGCATAATCCGATGAAAACATCAAATTTTCAAAACCAAAACAATTATCAGGATCTGATTCTACATCCCTAAATTAGATATTTATGCACTTATTAAACATTTGTGGCCACATAGAAGGGAATACTGAGGCAATTTAATAGAACCAGTTACTGCAAAAACCTATGGTGTCAGAGTTTTGGCATGCTTACCAAAATTAATTTCCCATGTTTACACTTGAAATATCTTGAAAGTTAGCCATTTAAAATAAAAACTACTTAAAAGTAAAGTAAGGTACATTATAATGATCAACCTAATGTATTTATCTCAGAAAATGACAGAAACTTAAAACCATCGGACTATGCAACTTTAAGAAAGATAACTACCACGCTTGAGGCAGAACAACGATTTTGCTTTTGAGTTTCTTGTTTTTGCCATGTAGAACTGCAATTCATTCACACACCACACGGAACCTTCCAGAACAAACATCAAGCGGCGAGATGACATCCCAAAGAGAGGCTAATTTATGCAGTCGCCAACAATGTCCAAGGTTGCGTAAGTGGATTCAGACCCACACGTCAGCTCTACTATATATAAATATGGCACGGTACTGGCTATGCGCTTTTAATAGTAATGCCTTGTTTTTATTATCTTTTATTTGTTTTGATTCACATTCGTTGGTGTTCAATGCTGCGGGTGGAGGAAAGGAAAAGAGACAACACGATGATTGGACGTAGGTACTCCTGCACCATTGCTGATGTGTGCAAATACACATGGATACGATGATCATCACCGCAGTTATACGAGGCCTTGTGTATCAGTATAAACCTGCCCCTCTGATTCCTGCCTCAGGCAATACTAACACACCGGAATGAACTGGGATAAAGCTGCCGCAGGGGTAACAATAGGCCAGAATTATACTGGCCCCCACCAGAATAAAACAACATCCCTTTTTTTTATTTATGAAACTCTAATGCTCTCCAGCATAACTTTGCATTGTTTTTCTATTTAATTCACTAAATATGTGCATGGAGAGTGTTAGGGCTGTAAAAGGAAGTCTCATCGTCCTCATTGTAAACATGATCTAAAAACTGAGTGCCCCCGCCAAACTAACCCCCTCTTGTTTATGAAACACAAATGCTGTCCAGCAGAATGCTACATTGTTTGTTTTTCTACTTAATTAACTAAATATATGCGTGGAGAGTGTTAGAGTTGTAAAAGGAGGCCTCATCATCCTCTTTGCAAACATGGTCTAAAATCACCATCACAAATTACAGATTAAAGTACAAGCAAAGCACATTATGAGGTTTATGGCAGTGTGCAGGCTTGTGTGTTACGCATTGCATGCCGGGAATCCACATGGGGAAGTATAACACTGGAGAGGCAGAATTATACCGGTGTCAGATCGTCCCCCGTAGCAGTTTTATTCTGCGGGGGGGGGGGGGGGGGGGGGGGGGGTACAACTATTCCAGGGAGCAATATTGTCCATTTACACAGGGTCTTCAGTTGTCACGTGATCGCTAGAAATTACGTGACCTTATCAATGGGCGTCTGTTTTCTTTCGTGGAACCGGAAAGCAGCGACGAATCGGAGAACCAGCGCGGGCAGGAGGCAGCCATAGTATTAACTCCTCCATTTTGTTATTAATCTTCAAGCATTACTTAATGGCGACATTGAAAGGAAATGAGCCAGACTGGTCCCCCCCCCCCAGCTCCCCATCCCATCCCATCTCCTCGTCCTCCTCCTCAGCGCCCCTCCCTGTCCCTCCTCCCACATCCCCCCTCCCCACCCTCCTCCCGGACACTTCTGGTGACATTGTGCTCTGATGCCCTGAGGAATTCAGCAGTACTGGTTGGTTAGAGTGTGTATTGATGCATGTAGTGATGAACGCGAGGTATGGCCAAGCAAAACTCCCTCGGAATGGATGGTCGCGGTAATTAGCTGGGTACGCACAAGGTGGCGCCAATGGGCTGTGACAGTATGCTGTGTCATGAGTAACTTTGTGTAGTATCACGGTGACGCCTGAGGTCTCAGTAGAACATGGTCAACGAAAGCCACTGAAAAGAGCACACAAGTGAAGTTAATGATTTTACATACACACTGCTGACTATTTTGATGCTGCAAAAACAACTTAAGGCAATTCTATAATAATTACACAATCAGAATCAACATGTACATACATCTAGCTATTACCAATAATATCTGTCTACCTACCCATCCTATTCCTAACAGAGGGAAGAACTGCTCCAGTTTCCCTTAGTAGTAATCTAGAAATGGGACAGGCTGGCTGAATCATTGTGCATGTTATACGTAAAGGCCCTGTCACACTACAACGTTTCTCCCGGCGCGGCGCCAATGCGCAAGATATTTGCTAGGGCTCGAGACCCGTCCAACTTTTCGGCATTATGGGAAAAAATTTGACGGGTTGCAGCGTGCTAGTAGCGTGTTGGTGGCGCATCCGTAATGCCCCCTCCAACGCGTCGGGGCGCGTCGGGGTGCGCCGAAAGTTTTGTGCAAGCACAAAACGATCGGCGTGAACCGATGTGCGGCGACGTGTCCATTCACACGTTGCTATCACTCAACGTGTACCGATGTGTACTGACGCGCCGGTAACGCTTCCCGACGCATGCTGACGTTTCGCCCAAAAAGGCAACACGTCGGTGCGCATTGGTGAGAAACGTCATAATGTGACAGGGCCTTAACATGGGTAATTTACAGGGTGGAGACCTCCCCCGCCCTTACATAATCCGCCAGAAGTGGCGTGCCCTGGCTCGAGTTCCCAACATCCCTGCGCCCTCCTCTCGCACTATATACCGGATTAGCTGGATTAACTCCACCGGCTGCCCCTAGCGGCATCCAACCTGACCTGACCATTTCGAATTTCCCGCCAAATTGATCAAGGGGTCCCTCCCCACCGATTTCAACTCAGAACTTCCACAGCTCCGGTCAGAGAAGCACCTAACTTCCTATCACCTACACGCCACGTAACGCCACGCCACGTAACGCCACGCCACGCCACGTAACTTCTACACAGTCTACCTGTTGCTACCTGTGTCTGCTTCGGATTGTCTGTACGGATTCCCTAAACTACAATTGATTGATGTGAGACGACAACGAAACTGTGAGCTAAAACATTCATAAAAAAGTCTACCTATCTACACCTGTGTTTCAACGGTCGGTCGATACGGTTTGACTGTCCATACGGATATCTACCTCATACGAGACTTTATTACTGACACTCATAAGTATTATACTCTAGTCGATACGGTTATCTCTCCAACCTCAACACAGTATACCTCCTACACTTTATTTTCGACACGGTTCACTGCTGATACCATCGTCCACACGGTTTCGGAACCTGAGTTTAAATACTAAACTTTACTGTCGACATGGCTAACTGTCTATACATCCGTCCATACGGCTCACTGTCTATACTTGATACATACGGATTGTCTGTACGGATCATCTAAATACCTCATAAAAAACATTCATAAAAAGTCTACCTATCTACACCTGTCTTTCGACGGCCGTCGATACGGTTTGACTGTCCATACAGATATCTAGCTCAATCGGGACTTTATTATTGACATTCACTAAACAATAAACTTTACAGTCGTCACAGCTCACTGTCAATACACCCGTAGAAGCACCTAACTTTATCACGCCACGTAACACCATGCCACGTAACGCCACGTAATGCCACGCCACATAACTTCGTACACAGTCTATATGTTGCTACCTGTGCTTGCTTTTGATTGTCTGCACGGATTCCCTAAACTACAATTGACGCCGCTGGGGCCAACCAACCGATAGCCACCACACATGATGGCGCCACCGGTGACAACAACAATGAAAACAGCTTCCAAGAAGCTATGACAGGTGGCGCCACAAGCGCGCCAAATGCAAAATGGCCACCAACTGAAATCGCTGCTGGGGCCAACCAACCGATAGCCATGGCACGCGATGGCGCCAACGGTGATAACAACAACGAAAACAGCTTCCAAGGAGTTACGACACATTGTGCCACAAGAGCGCAAAATGAAAAATGGCCGCCAACTGAAATCGCCGCTGGGGCCTACCAACCGATAGCCACCACACACGATGGCGCCACCGGTGATAACAACAATGAAAACAGCTTCCAAGGAGTTACGACATGTGGTGCCACACGCGCCCCAAATGCAAAATGGCCGACTACACACTACATAGTCTTAGGAGGGGTGGGGCACAGGCCTGTGCAGCGGCTGGCAGCACAATCTCCAAGATCATGCAGCTTGGAGCATGGACGTCGGCCGCGGTCTATCACTATGTACCCAGAGCGACAATCGTGGACGGCCCCCGCCCCCTCCTGTAATTGGTTGAGGGGTCGGGTCCTGCCCTCTTGTGACCTGTGAATAAGGACACTATCATTGGACCTGACCCATGTAGACAATGTACATAGTGATTGAATTCTAACCTTCCTGAATTAAAAGATAATTAACCACTATTCACCTCATGACTCCGCCTTCGTAAATTAAGAGCACTGACTGAATTCCCATGTGGGAGGTCATGACTTCAAACCCCAACTGAATCGAGCGACTGACTTGCAAAAGTGTATACTTGTCGCTACCTAATCCAGTGCTTAGCATTAATAGGATAGGGCAACGACTGGTTGGCTCATCATCAGGATAATGTGATTGAGTGGGATATCAGGTCATGGTGCTAGCAGCCCAGTCTACCAGTGGGGTAACACTCTAACTTTGGCATCAGTGTGCACTGCCACAAATCAATGCAATGAGCAAACAAACAAGCACATTCATCTCTTCATGAGGTGAGACTTTGCTACGGCTGATTCTGACCACATTCACATGTGTGTCAATAACAGGGCCGGCTTTGGCTAACACTTTTACCATTACCTACGGGTAATCCTGGGTTGTTAACCACATAACAACTCTTATCACACGCATTACTCAATGTCCAACTCCAACCTATTCCATGTAGAAAGAATGAATGCCTCTTGGGGTGAACTGTGCCTATTTCAAACCGCAATTACACCGAAATAGCGTTGGTTATGTAAAAGAGGACTTTAAACGGCTTGTTGCTGAGGACTCTAATTAGCCGCTGACATTACATGCAGCGGATGCTTGAGGCTTTCTAGTAATCATTTCCGCCAAACTTCTTGCCCCTCCCCCGCAGTTGTAGTACTAACAAGGCCAATGAATGAGAGGAGCGGTTGAGAAGAAAGAAACCCGCTCTAAATGGGAATGCTATCATGTCAGCGTTCGAGCGCCAGCTGTGGGGTCGGGGGACAACATGACTGTAAAATACACAAGTAAGAAACACCAGCCGGTAATTTTATCATCACAGCTGGGTTCTATTTGAAGAATGACAATAATATGTTATGATGGTGCAAATACCTTTATTCGCTGAATAAAAATGATCATTTACCCAAAATGTTTTCATTTGTCTCCTCACAGGTATGGTCATCAAATCAATGATATAGTCTAATGGTAAGTCGCTGTCCTCCGGTCTATATGTACAAAATAAGATCCCTTAATATTTGTAATGTCTGATTGCTACCTTCTATTGTTTATATTATTCATGCCTTCTCATCATCCCATCCATAAATAGTTCATATGCAGCATAACTGTTCAGAATTGTAATTTACCTATTATATTTCATAATACAACTAAAAGTAGTGGCCAGCAAGTTGTATAGGTCACGTGACCGATACAACCAGTAAACATTGTGTTCTCTGATACCTGTCTTTGTAGTAAATAAGTCACAACATCTAAGGTCATAGTCCCATGGTGATTTTATAATGTTACTCCACTGGGACTCCAGGAAGCCGGCACCATGATCCGATAGCCCACGCAGTCAGGTTTTTCCGAAAATGAGCAAATCATCGTTGCCCTATCCTAGTAATGCTAAGCACTACATTAGGCAACGACAAGTATCAATTTTGTAGGTTTTGTTTTGATTTGGCCATTATTCGGACCCATTAACTTCCACGCGGAAAGCCAGCGTCCTTCCAATTCGGCCATTGCGACATGTGTGGCTTGGCGTATGGATACGAATGTGCTCAGCCTCATTTCATGTAGGCTACAATTAGTGTCAAGCGTTAGTATTATTCTATTTCTAACTGTGACCACCGTCAGACCAATGCTTTACCATGTGTGATGGAATTAACACACACCACTGTCTACCGAGTATATGTCATTCTTTGTCGCTTATTTAACAAATATAATGGTTAGAAAAGTAAATGCTATAGAACAGCAATTACTTGTAAACAAATTAAGGGGTGTCTTAATGCAAATCCTAAATGTATAAAACCGAAGAAAGAGTTTGGCTTATAGATTGTCTTTCTCTTCTCTAGGCTGGTTTCATGCAGTTAACGCTTCTATTGCTATACTGTTGACATTGCTTCTAATTAATCCCAATAATTATCTTAAATATATTCTAATATTTAAACACTAAGCCAGGGAACCATAATATATTGCTTATTGTGTCTTTAAAAATATGTTGTTGGTGAGCATTTAATGAAAACATGTTTGCAATATTGTTATAAATCATCTGTAAAAATGATTCGAGGGGACCAGGCTCCCAGCTATTCTTCCAGTTATTTATATAGAGTTCTGTACAATACTAGCTTTTTTTCGGATTTTATTCTGCTAATGAATTTGGGGTAAATAATACTTTTTGTTGCAGATGCACTAACCAAGCACTGTTAAATGTTCACATTTGTTTAAAAAATATAAATATAATGCACAAAAGTTGTCTTCAAATGCAACTTTTAGTCAACCAACCATGAAAAATGGCATTTAAGATGAGCTGACTATATTTGTAGTTCACTCCAAGTGTCCTAGGGTCTCTGGCTGAGTGACACCAATGGCTTGCAAAATGGCTACTTGTCACTAATACCAAGACAGGGTAAGGACTAAGGAAATGTGGAAAGCCAATTGTCCACAACTGAACTTTCCTCGGTTTGATCAACCAACACCAAGAATAGACTAAATAAAGACAAAAATAACTTACTTCTTCTAGGTCCAATACGATAATTTCTCGGTTTCCTTTCCGTCTAATAAATTGATCTGGAATATAAGACATTAAATAGCTGAACGTTCATTAGCATTCTGCAATAGCATATTGGTGACACTTTAGCAATGCATCAATCCTCCATATCTATATATAAGTAACACATACCGCAAGCCAATCATATGGTAATCAGCAACAGATAGACAATTAATGTTTAGGCTGCATCCTAAATAATATTCGTATAACAAGTTATACCTCAGAATTTATTAGACTGCGAAGAGTTACTAACATCAGACAAACTACTTCACAGGATCTTTCACTCCTCAGACATATAACTGGCTGTGTAGACAGTGGATTCTTGTAAAAGAAAAAGAAGAATAAATGTGATTGAGAGCATTTGTCGGAGTAAAGTTCTAGTCATGCTACTGTATATCATGCGACCTTAATGGGGCTATGTTAAAATTGAATAACATGGACTTAGATACGACTATACTAACATGTTTGATACTACTACATTAACATGTTTGAAACTACTAGACTAACATATTTGATACGACGACAGTAGAATCTTTATTTGGCAAGCATTCCAAAACTCTGGCACCATAGGCTACTGCAGTAACAGATTCTATTAAATTGCCTCAGTATTCCCTTCTATGTGTTGACAAATGTTTAATAAGTGCACCAGTATCTAAGTTAGATATGTAGAATCAAATCTAGGTAATTGTTTCGGTCTTGAAAATTTGATATTTTCATCGGAGTATGGAGCTTTAAGCTTAAGCATCACGATTATTTTTATAAAGCCAGAACACCATCAGATTGCATAGCACCTATGTGTGACCATTATGCAGGGGCATAGCTTCCATAAACGCAGGTACACAGCGGCTTAGCATCCCTGATATTACAAATATTAAAACATATACAAATAAATGATGTCTTATACCCTTTTAGTTTTATCCCATCGTGTTTTATTCCAATAGCGCTTATTCCATCTGCGTACAACCTGAAAGTCCCGCGATCTGCCCCATCTATGTGCCTAGTAGTTAGAAGACGGTAACTCTGTGATACTTACTATACATGGCATACAGTTTACACATTATATGGACGAAGTCCTCAAGTCCTAGTCGCCTTCGCCGCCCACCATACCGTCGGACTATGGACGATTGCACCTGTCGGCTGACGGAGAAACCTGGTGAGAGACGAGCAAACTAAAGTAAAATATAACAACAATTATTGCTTTAATTTAAAGTGCACTTGGTCTTAACATAATATTATATTCGCTATGTCTGAACCGAATATGCACATTCTGGAAACATTAAACTATATTGCGCTTGAGAATTATCATGAATAGCCAGGCTATTGAGGATTTTCGTCAAACGATTAGCACCACGTGATCAGTGCCTCGTCGGCCATAATGGTTGGATAGAAAGTAAAGCATAACACTGCCGATGCGGCGGCAGCGTTATTATCGCTTGGATTTGGAGTTTAATTTGACAAAATTTCACTTTTTGAGTAAGCTATTCTCATAAATAACATTATTTCAACCCCAATTGAATATTCATGGTTCTAAATAACATAATTAGATCATAGTAGCGAATATATTTGTGATTTTTGTTTTATTTACATACACTTGATAGCAGAATGAACTGCTTCTATCCAACCACGATGCAGGAGTTGTGTGATGCCTACGTCATTGGCAAATCCTCAATAACCACTCAGTCGAATGGACCTGCGAAGATCAGTCCTTACCACTAGGGTTGGACCTCAAATAGCCAGTACATATTACATCATGCATGGAAGGGACAGGACAGATGTCATAGGTCATAAGGTACATCCAAAAGGCTTCAGGTTCACTATTAGTAAAAATAGTCACCAAAACTCTTATTGAGGAACTTAATTGCTGTGATCTGCTTCTTAAAACCCTCCTCTATAGTGTTTGATCCACGGGTCTAACAATATTTCAGTTCTGTTTGATAGAGAAACCTCATCAATTCCCCTGCCTAACCAACTATAACAGCTGCGAATGGTCATTAGGGTTGAATCATGAATTACCCTAATATTAACATCATCACCACAGGGGCACTCTATCTCGATTGGACTATAGATAGATTTGGCAGATAATTGGATTTGGCAAAAGTCAGAAGGTGTAATTCAGCAAAGTGCATTTTCCACTCACCTATTGCATTGAAGAGTTTAGTAATCTCAAATGTATCGATGGAGCCCTGGCCATCACGGTCGAAGGTCTTGAATGCAGTCTGTAGAAACAAGGACAAAGTATGTCAAATACAGTAGCACCTCTCTCCAGCAACCTTTATAATTAGAGGACCTCTGTCACGTGTGAACAATTCTGTCAATGATTAAACTATAATTTGGGGGGGGGGGGGGGGGTCACATTTCACTGTCCTTCCAATAACAGGACACTTGCTATGGCATATCAATGGAACAGTCTTCCAGACCAAGTGGTTGAAGCACCAATGGTAGAAACATTTGAGAGAAGGCTAGATAGACATTGGAGAGGACACCCACAATTATATGACCTCAGGCCTCTGTCGACCTCCACATGTGTGCAAAAAATAGAAGTTATTTCTTTTCCATAATGAACTGGCTTTGGAGGTTCAATAGGGCTTAGATCAGGCAGAAGAGGATCTGCAAGTTAAGTTAATCTGTAAGTTAATATTGGGCAGAATGCAGAATTGTCCTTTGAGGACAAATACTACTCTATTGTATTTATGTGTAATGAATTGCCATGGGCATATACAATAATTCTTTATCTCATTTATCTTTTTAATATTCATTTACAAGATATGAAATTTCAATTAGAGAAATTGTTCTTGTCCCACAAGAACATGCATAATCATATTTCAGCTATTGTTTCTTTTAAAAAGGTCAACACTAATTGTCGATTTAAAATAAAGCAATATTAAAGATAGTTATAGGAAAAAGAAGAAATTACCTGCCAAAGGTTAAAGTCTTTAAACAGACCTCTGAAGTCCTTTAGGCGAACATAACCAACTTCTTCCACCTGGAGGGGTCAAGGCTTCCACTCTTATCCAAAAGAAATACACTGGAAATGGCATATTCTGGCAATTCGCTAATTAATGTCACTAGATCTGGAAACGTCAGTGAAAACTATCTTCTGATAAATTTTTCGAAATTCCATTATATTATATCAAGAGTGTGATGGGAAGTAATATTTAGTATTGTCGGACGATACTACAGGTCAAGCGTTCAAAACGGGTAAAATAATGGGACACATAACAAACTGAAAATGGAGTGGGTATTTTGGTGACGGTGTCCGTGGTCTGAGGGGGCGGGGCGGGGGCGGGGTGGGGGCGGGGGCGATGCCGGACGCCGGGGCGGGTAAGGGAGAGGATGGCCAGGGTTCGAACCTGGCGGTTCGGGTTTAATAGGTCCTATCTGCAGGTTGAAGTGAACCTGAGAGTTCGAATCCCGTGACCTACCAACACAGGAGGCGGACGCTCTAGTCATTCGGCTATCACGTCTGGGAGCCAGCTATAGCTAGCTTTGTTGCAGACACGACGTAAAATAACCATGAGCCAATCAATCAATCAATCATACTCTGCCTACACTGGATCTCTGCCTAGTGTTGGATCCTGGAGCTGTACTTCAGTGAGAAGGATACGTCGTGCATAGCTAGTAAGCTTCTCGATGTCTCGATCCCGATCTTCTTGGTATCTGCAGGTAAAGCCAGAGCGTTATTAACACTCAAGAATACACAAGGCCTTGGATTCCTTGTGAATGTGATCACTATTTTACCTTCACAACAGTCAATTATGAAGCCCTTAACCCCCCCCGCCCCCCTCTCCCCCACAACACCTATTCACCCCCTGGGAGGTTACAATCATAAATCAATTTAATAGAACATGTTGATGCTGAAGCCTATTGGATCAGCGTTTGGACAAGCACGCCAACATTAATTTAGCATGTTTTCACTTCAGATATCTCCAAAGTTAAGCCCCAGTCACACCTACCTGGACGAGTCCCGGATTTTGAGCCGGACCACCCCTGGACCAGTCGCCCGGACTGTCCTGGATAGCCCTGGATAAAATCTCTATTTTGGTCACTTTTTGCCTCGCGGTCACACCTACCCAGTTGAGCCACGGACTAGCCCCGGACCAGAGGCCGGATCGCCCCGGACTGAGCCGGACCACCCCCCGGACTACCGGGTGTGTCCATGGAGTAGTCCCGGACTTGAAGTGGACTTGCTCCGTTGCGATCTGTGGCTAATCTGTGCTCATCCGGCTTGTCCGGGTCTTATCCGGGCAGTCCGGGAGTTGTCCATGGCTATGTCGGGGCTAGTCCGGGTTAAACCATGGCCCAGGACGGTACACGGACTACCCCCGGAGCACCCCAGACTACCCCTGGATTACCCCCAGATCATCCCGGACGATGCCGGATCAAGCCCGGATCGCAAAATGCCCCAGACAGCCCCGGATGTTTTAAACATTTTAAAGCATCTGGGGAAGACCCAGGACGAGGCCGGACCAGCCACGGATCAAGCGGATCACCCCGGATCACAAAGGACAAGCCACGGGTCACCCCAGATCGCCACGGACCAAGCCGGATCACGGTCCGGGGCTCGTCCGGCTCCTGATCCGGGTAAAGATACTTCAAAGTAAAGTAAGGAATAATATAACGATCAACCTAATCTCTTTATCTCAGAAAATGCTAACATAATAATCATAACCATTGGACAATGTAATTTTAAATAAGACTGACTATTTGTACTCAACATTACATGAGCAAAAATTACAATAAAATGTTAAATAAAGTGAATTTATTATTATTGTTGTTGTTGTTGTTCGTCTTCTTCTTCTTCTTCTTCTCATTATTATTATGAGATTATATAATGTGATAATTAATTCGAATTACTGACGGAATTCCACCTTTATTCACCCATGGCGCCAACAGTCGGCTGGGCCCGTTTGTAAACTGCACCTCTGCTAACTCACCTTCCGCCAGCAATTATATATTGCGGTAATTAATTCGAATTACTGATGGAATTCCACCTTTATTCGCCTCTGACGTCAGGTGTCGGCTGGGCGCGTTCGTAAACTGCCCCCGCGCACACTCACCGTCCTCCTGCATCTCGTTGATGGCCTCCTTCAGCTCCTCGGCGTAGATCCGGCCGTCCTCCCCGGCGTGTTTCCCGAACAGGGTCTCTATCGTGTCGTCCTCAGACAGGTCCTGTTTGCGGGGAGAAAGGCCCGGAAAGCACGCGTAGCCAGTCAGTCAGGCACTCGGAACAGACAACCATGGTGATCTTGTAAACCTGACCTGCTGAATTTCCTTGGTATATTTTTGTTATTGTTGATAAATATATTTTATTATTTTATTCATCGGAACCACACACAAAACATGCTTCTACAGCGCCGATATTCTGGGTTTCCAGCAGGGGTTGTTTCAGTTATTTATATTATGTTTTAAAGCATTAAAGCACCAAAGCATTCAAACATTAAAGTTGCATAGTCCGATCGTTTTGAGGTTCTGTCACTTTTTGAGATAAAGATAGTAGCTTGACTGTCATAATCTACCTTCCTTTAATTTTAAATAACTATTATTTTAAATGGCTAATTTTAAAGATATTTGAAGTGCAAAAGTGCGAAAAACCATGTTGGCAAGCACATCAAAACTCAGCCCCCAACAGACTTTAGCAGTAGCAGGTTCTATTAAATTGACTTATTTCCTATGCAGAAACAAATGCTTAATAAGTCAGTGATGAAAGATCTCCGCGATTTCGCGGATTTCCGGGACTTTTCCTGTACCTACTGCAATCCCACAGCACGATCAACATATAGACACTACAATATGTTGTTTTACACTGTAGCACGTCAAACGCCGCAGCACTATCAGCATATACTACTAATACTTGCTTCAAACGGCGCAGCACTATCAGCGTATAGCCTGCTACTAATATGTGCTTTAAATGCCACAGCACTATCAGCATATACCAATAGATATGAAACCCGACTTCCAGGAATTTTCCGTAATTCTCTGACAATGCTAAACCTATGGGAGAATATCCGCATTTCCGCTTTTTTTCCCCAGAGACCACTTTCATCCCTGGTGCACCAGTATCTAAATTAGATACGTAACATCAAATTTAGATTGATTGATTGGTGGTGTCGGCAGCATAGGCCACATTCACGGCGAGTCAAATTGAGATAATTGCTTTGGCTTCGAAAACTTGATGCATTCATCGGAGACCCCAATAGCCGATGTTCACTTCTTGTGATGGGGGGGGGGGGGGGGGGGATGGGGGGGGGAGGTCGTTAAACAAACAAACAAAGGCATTCATCGGACCATGCAGCTTTAAGCACTTATTGCCTGATATAGACCAAATGAGCTTTGCATAAATATTAACTGAAGGATAGTCGAGGTTGATTTAATATGCAAAGACCTCAAATTATATATTTAGGTACTAAGATGTTAATTATAGGAACAACGATTGGAAAACTCCCTGAAATATATGCTTTTATGTTATAGGAGATGGCTAGTCACAAATATGATGCCTAGTTCTATGTGCTTTTAAGGCTGAACCAGTGCATAACATAAACGATATCATATGTAGTTGGCTTCAATGCTCATACATGGGTACATGGAAATAATTTGAATCACATTCACTTCAATTATAACGCAACAAATAAACATATTATTACACAATATAAACAGAACACACCTTAGCTGCAGACAGGACCTTAAACCACCAATCAATCAATCAATCATTACAATTGTGTGCCATGAAATAATCCTATGCGTTTACTAGCCATTGCTTCAACCAATCAGCAGTATACAAGCAGCATGTCTTACGTACAGCAAGCGCCATACTAACCCGTCCAGGTCGCGTAGGGACGTCTACAACACTGCAAAAGGACAGATCGGACACACGTTAGCCTTCAGTGGGCACGCGCAGCCTGCTCCAGATACATAATAGTTTGTTAGTTGTTGGAGTTTTACGTCATGGCAACATCTAAGGTCATATCAGGACGGGTACCGACTTGTGACAGTGTGCAGTCATGTTGACTTTATAGTGCTGCCCCACTCGTTTTGTTAGTTTGTTGTTTTACGTCCTAGTAACATCTAAGGTCATATCAGGACGGGTACCGACTTATGACTGTGTGCACTCATTGCGACTTTATAATGCTGCCCCACTGGGAGACCAGTCCACCAGCACCATGATGTGATATCCCACTCATTCACATTATTTATCCTGACACTGGGCTAACCAGTCCTTGCCCTATCCTATTAATGCCGAGTGCCAAGCCAGGAAGCGACAAGCACAATTTTGTAAGTCATTGCTTTGACTCGACCGGGAACCAAACTCCCGATCTCCCGCACGGGAGGCCTGCGCTCTACCGATTCGGCCACCACGTCCGGTGTCAGAGTTTCATTTCCCACCAGTTGAAATTCCCAAATATCGCTTCTGCACATGCGTCAGAATCCAACAGCGTCGTCTGTGCATGCGTACAAAATGAGCCAGTTTCAAATAGTGGCTTAACGTATTTGGATGCACTGAGTCATTTGGGGGCTCTGGTGATTGTAGGGCTGACGCTTAGGACTCTTTGGTGAACATTTGCCTCCACTTGCGTATAGTTTTAAAATGTCTATTTTTTAAAATGATTTTATCGAAAAAAGCTTCAAATTGATAGGTGTTTTGAACCTGGCATTTTTGTCTTTATCACTGTGAAATTAAGAGTTTTTTTGTGTCTTTTTGGCAAAATAGACAGGGCAGAAGAGAAGTGGAGAACTGAGGAAATAACCCCCCCCCCCAAACCAACCCATGAATAGATCAATAAAAGTACCCCCCTCCCCACCTCAGAGATATAAAAACAAATATTAAAACAATCCCCTCCCCTTCGCGAGATATTTACAAAAATTAAATACTCCCCCACTCCCCGAGATATTTGAAACAATAATTAAAAGAATGTAATAAAAGTACCCCCCCCCCCACACCTCAGAGATATAAAAACAAATATTTAAACAATCCCCTCCCCCTCGCGAGATAGAAGTGACATTTGGGAACTTCAACTGGTGGGAAATGAAACTCTGACACTCTGCAGTTTGCATTCGTCACTCGAATCCACGCATGTGCAGAAGCGATATTTGGGAATTTCGACTGGTGGGAAATGAAACTCTGACACTGGTATAACATAATGGTAGATACATGGGAGATTGGCCCGGCCCAACCCGGTAGGGTAATCTGATACCGACACCGGAAGTTGCTGTTCACCAATGTGAATCCTCATCCTTTCCATGCAGACCAGAAGGGATGGCCGAATGAGTTAGAGCATCCGTCTCCTGTGTTGGTAGATCATGGGGTCGTGGGTTCGAACCATGGTCGAGTCAAACCGATGACTTAAAAATTGATACTTGTTGCTTCCTAGCCTGGGGCTCGGCATTATTAGGATAGGGCAAGGACTGGTTGGCTCAGTGTCAGGATAATATGACTGAGTGGGATATCAGGTCATGGTGCTGGTGGCCTGGTCTTCCATTGGGGCAGCACTATAAAGTCTCCATGAGTGCGCACTGTCACAAGTCGGTACCCGTCCTGATATGACCTTAGATGTTGCTAGGACGTAAAACAACAACAAACAAATCCTTTCCATGCGTGTTGGGAGGGGATCTGGTTAGCGTGTTGTGATATGTCGTGAGATCCTTGATATGCTCCCTCCATTAGGGATTGCCCAGCTTTCATACACTCAGTGGGTGGGTTGGGGAGGGGGGGGGGGTGAAGGAGCTTTGGAATTGGAGGCAGTCTCACATTCCTGTGCACACCGGAAATATTCGGTTCGCTCTTGTGTATATATACATATCATAATATGTATATGTATATACATTTATATCAATAGATTTATATCTATACATTTATATCTATATATTTATTTATATATATATTTATAAATATATTAAAATATATATTTATATACACTTACATATAATTAAATATATATATATATATCCATAATATATATATATATTTATATTATATATTCATAATGCATATATATTGATATATTACACATATTTATCTACACTTATATATTTATATGTAAATCAGATAGTCATAAAGAAGATAACATTAAATAAAATAAACATATATAATATTATATATTATATATTACATATTATATATTATCTAATATATATTATATAGTAACAGTTATAGAGAACCTGATAGTCTTGAAAGTGAAATAAAAAATAAACACATAGGATTAGTATAACTTGCATCCATGATTCAGAGGCTTGCGCAAGGAAATTTGGTCAGCTATGTAAGTTCATATAGATGTGGGTTGGTCTCCAATTACTGGAATCAAAATTCAAGCTAAAAGTTAATAAATACTGCATCCTTCCCCTCCCTGAACACGAGTATTCCAAGTTCCTGTTGACTGCTCTCTAATGAAGTTTCATTTTACGCCATAGGCTACCACAATGACCCAATAATTCTATATACAGTATAACCCCGTTAAACCAAGCTCGGTTAAACCAAACGATCGGCTAATCCAAACCTTTTTTGGTGGCCCTGCAAAATACTACCATTTATGATATAAACAAGTCGGTTAAATGAAAGTCGGTTAATCAAAATTATCGGTTAATCCAAATAAAATTGTCAGACCCCAGCCCACTTCCGGTATGGTTAAACCAAACTATCCTGTGGTTATATATAAAGTCATCTGACACCCCACTGACTTTTTTATATGATAAATGGTAGTATTTTGCTGGGCTGCCAAAAAAATGTTTGGATACTGTATATACATAAAAATACAATAATCAAAGTGTCCACATACATTGTATATTACATTCATAATGCGCCCACATTTTTGCCAAAGCCAAGTCAATGTCGAAGCCAAAGCTCAGTTAAACCAATGATCAGTTAATCCAAACAAATTTCTAGGGTCCCTTCAAGTATGGTTTAACGGGGTTATACTGTAGTATGTTGTTTATAATGCAATACAGTTTTTAGTTTATACAATAAACTACCACAATCATGAAATAATCTTTCTGTATATGTACTTCATAGCGCAATACAGTTTCACATTTATGAAGTAAGGCGCAACAATGACCAGCTAATTTAGGAGTGATGGGTGCAATTCCCCATCTGAAAACTCTTTCTTCCTCTTCGTTTGAAAACCATATAAAGTGTACACATTCAAGTGCTTCCGCTTCCCTTGCGCCCATCCAGAAGCCAACCTCCCTTACGTGGCTCCATGTATGACGTCATACCTTGACGGCGCCCTCTTCTCAGTGAATATCCGGAGCACGAAGCGGCCCTCCTTATTGGGTAGAAAAGTGGACGGGATGATGACGTAGTTTCCGGGCGGAAGTAGGTGGCGCCCCGTCCGCTCTCGGAGGTTCGTGTACCTGTGGGTTGGTGATGTAACCGCCGTTAATCGCTGCTCACACAAGTAGGCTTGTATGTAGGGGTATGTTCGGGGCATTGCTTACCTTGTCATACGCAGAGGTCCCTAGCCACCCGATTCGGTGGAAGATCTCCCTAAAACATTGCAAAATAACCCCAATTTCCCGATTTCCCGCTTTTAATTCATAATCTCCTGGCAAAGAATCACTAGCTTGTTTAAAAAAAATAGTTGTATGTCGATTTTTCATCAAACGGCACCAGAATGCACCATTTTGTATCACTTTTGTTCTAATCTTTCCAGGGGAGGGCCCCAGACACCCCCCTGCCAGGGGGCGGCGACCCTCTCCCTGTCAGAGGGGGCAACCACCCTCCTGCACCATCCCCCCTCCCTTCGGTCACACTATTTCTCCATATTTACAATTCATGTATTAGGGAGATCTCCCTACGCATACTTATCTACTTGCCGCCTCTGTATACGTCACATCGTTCACTCGCCTCCCAGACCCGATTGTGCATAGTTGCGATGAAATGACACAACCGACTTTCCCCACCCACCGCCCTCACTGAAGGTAATTAAGTAGGGTTAAGCGCTAATGAGCTATCTTAATAGCCGACAACCACCACGTTGTTATTTGAGATTGAGTGGGGGCTTCAAACTAACTCAATACACATCAGATGTAACTAAACAAAATAAGACTTAATATATACGAAGCATGTCTCAGGGTCGTGAATTTCATTACGACTATGACTAGTATGAGGTTAATCCCAGGTGAAATCCACCCATGGGATCATGTGTGATCTCAGATGGGTATATCGTAGAGAACACTGTCACCTACTGAGTGGAATAGGAACTAATTTATCCAATGGTATAATTATTTAAATGCATGCGCCTATGATAACACTGTCTCTGTTTTTCTATAACTGGAGGGTTCAGGCACAAAAACTGTCAAATGCTATTGGGGCCGAAATGAAACCATGACTACCACATTTGAGCTGAAGCTGTCATAATTCTGATAATCAAATCCATTTTCTCGTAGAAGCTGCCACATCCCCTATATAAATTGATAGACTTTAACTGGAAAAGACAACAAGACATTCTATTTTACAGAGAACAATTAAAATGGATTTCCCGGTTTTTGTACCTCAACTCTTCAATACTCCATTCGGGTACTTTCCCTGAGTGGAAATCTGGATCGATGAAACGCCATCTATTTGTACAGCAAATCCAGAAACAGAGGCCTCCACATTTGATTGATTTTATTAGAAAATTACTTGGAATAAGGAGCTGCCAACCGATAATATGTCAGGTAAGATACTTGTGAAGACACCTCTTATTTCATTATCGTGAATAAGCTGACTTATTTGAAGAAATTATTGATATTTGTTGAGAATATTGGCATCGTCTGTACAATGTGCAGCCAAATGAGTGGTTCCAGATTCTGCCAATAGATGTCACTAGCTTAACTTGCTGTTTTTAAAATTTTTGATTGCCTGCATTACAGTAGCAGGTAAGTGGTTGCTTAGTATGGTTAGTAGTCTATGTTACTTTTTTTAAATTTTCTTGGTATATATATATTTTATTTTGTTCTACTCTTATTACTAGACTAGCCTACTCATATTTACATATCATAGGCTTTTACGTGGTTGTTAGGTGTATTATCTGGTTAATTTTGGTATGGTTACCTTCCATTGGCCGTCCCGGGGTGTATTGGATTGCCAATATTTAGGACGCACAGACTTCAAACTACAATACTTGAACTGCTCCCTATATGCAAAACGGACATGTTCTATGGGGGGACAAATGGTGGTACTACCTAATTAGGTAATTAATGTACCTGGCAGCTGAGATGAGCATTCCTATGTCCTCTTTGTCGTAATTAGATCCATCCGGCAATGGTCTAACTCCACCTTTCACCTAGAAAAGTAAACAAGGTGAGATGAATACAACAGTTTATGTCATGTATTTAAACTACTTATGCGAATATTATTATGTATGTAATTATACTGCTATTATTATTTGTCTTATTGTAACCATCTATTACCGAACGTGGTGCCCGAATGGGTAGAGTGCAGGCTTCCCGTGAGGAAGGTAGGGAGTTCGATTTCCGGTCGAGTCAAACCAATGACTTACAAAATTAATACTTGTCGCTATCTAGCCTGGCACTTGGCATTACTAGAATAGGGCAAGGACTGGTTAGCTCAGTATCAGGATAATGTGAAATTGGGTCAGGGTGCCAGCGGCCTGGTCTCCCAAGGGCAGCACTAGAGGTCAGGAGGTCTGCTACCAAGCAGCTCCCCTGTTTCCCTGGCTACACAACAACTTACAAGTGTCACACCAAAACATACAGAATTGATCAATAAGGCTCGTCGTAAATGACGTCATACATATTCATAGCTCCTTCATCTGGACAAATATACTCTTTGCCAATATGAAGGAGGTCTGCTACTTATTAGATCCCTTGTCACATACATCTTCCTGTATACTTCTGAATCATGGACCCTCACAGCAGATCTCAAACAAGAATACAAACCATGGAACTGAGGTGTTACTGCAAGGTATGACACATCTCATATAAAAGACCATGTTACTAACGAGGAAGTCCATGCCAAGATACAACAGGTATGTAAAATCGTCGGCTGGCAGCTGTATTTGTGTAGGCAGGCTAATATGAAATCACTACAGGCAAGTAGAAGTAAGGCAGAGTATAGAGTGAAAGGTAGAGAGAGCTTGCACCCTCAGGTTTATTATTATATAGTGGTTTTAGAATTCAAGATGGCCTGTCACATGACCAGATCCTCCAATCAACAGTAAGCATTCACATGTCCACCAATCAACAGTATGCATTCTAGTGTCCATGCCTTGGTTGTTTTGGCCTACCTGCCCTGTTGTGTCTGGGTGTACAGTGATCCGTAACTAACAGTTGGGGGGGGAGGGGGTTGTGAGCAAAGCTGCTAAGGCCCTATCACACTAACAGTAGTGCCCCTCTCACACTATCTATAGAATACACAATGTCTATTTAATTTAGGTAGAGGATAACTAGCACTACACAATACCACATGCATCTGGTCACATTACATCATTTACCTTATATATAACATTTGTAATCCCTTATAGACCAGTTCACATTACCCACCAATGTGTAATTATCGGAATATTGTACAGGCAGTTGGATCACATGGAGATCTTCTGACGATGGTAAAGAGATGCAAACTGCATAGTCATATTTCCCATTCATCAGATCTGGCCAAAACCATCGTGCAAGGCACAGAGAAAGGGGGAAGAAGATAAGCAGCAAAAGGAAGAGGTCGAAAGACAACATCAGGGAAGTGACAGGGCTGGAGTTCAGCAAGTCTCAGAGGACAGTGGAGAACAGGGAAAGCTGGGGAAAACTGGTTGTAAAGTCATCCGTGATGCCCTAATGACGCTCCTGACCCTCATGGTTAAGGGATTCATGATGATGATGGTGGTTGTAGCCAAGAGCCGAATTAGTGGTCTGCTGAGTCCCAGCTTTGGTATGTTAGAAGTCACATATTGAAGCGAATGCTACCAGATAGTTGCTACGGCGACTCTCTGCAGTCGCTTTGTTAGATATGTCGCCAGGCTTCTTAGCTCCTGAGTGTCAGTGACCAGTGTAGTGCCCACACATTGGCCTTTTAAAGCTGGAGGGGGGTGTGGGGGGCTTGCTCTCATGTAAACACGCCACCACATGGTCTGACATGTGCACTACTATGGCTTTTTTGCGGACCTTGTTACTGAGGGTGGTTCAGGAGGAAATTACAAAACCTTATTTGTCTATCACAACCAAATATATTGCAGCTATGTACATATGTAATATATATACATTACAATTTATTGCATGCTAACTGTCCCGATCTATATGTTGGAGCTTTACATCCTAACAACATGCAATGTCATTCAAAGACGGATAGCGACTTGTGCCAGTGCACCTTCATAGTGAATTTATAGTTCATATATATGCCATTTACAAACTTGTATCATGGCCTTAGATTCACAGCGTTTGACTACAGAAATTGATTTAAGCAACAATGATCGGAAAAGTGTTAGTACTACGTATAGCAAGCCTACACCCAATTAAAATTTAGAAAGTGGCTTATTTTAAAGATGATTGAGGCATCTAATTAATAAAACCAAGTGATGTCGATAATGAACATTTATTTTGGATTCGGATATATATATATGTAGTGGTCTGCACTGACCTCTCAGGCAAGGAGCTACATATACAGGTAGGCGTGGGAAGTGTGGTGATATCAGGGACCCTAGGTGGTGTAATGGTTAGCACACTGGCCCGGAATGCAAAGATATGTGGGTTCGAGTCCCGCTCTAGGCGCAATATTTCCCATTTTCATCACCCCATGACACTGGTTGCCGTGACCATGATCCTGTACAAGCTAAGCACTGTATAGTCGTTGAACCTACCCTGTGTATGTATGTGTAAGTGCATTGCCTGTATGTATGCAATTGTAAGCATTAAAAGACTTACAATTCCAGGGGGACAAGTGTAGTGGTCTGCACTGACCTCTCAGGCAAGGAGCCACATAGACAGGTAGGTGTGGGTAGTGTGGTGATATCAGGGACCCTAGGTGGTGTAATGGTTATCACACTGGCCCGGAATGCAAATAGATGTGGGTTCGAGTCCCACTCTAGGCGCAGTATTTCCCATTTTCATCACCCCCATGACATATATATATAAATATATATATACATATGCATATAGGCATATATATGCATATATTATGACCATGTATATCCATACATATGTATATTCACACACACACACAAATATATATATATATATATATATATATGGTTACATATATGCATACTAGTTGTGCATATGAGTTGCACATATATTCACCAGCTGTACCCCTTTTCTTACATATCTATATGCAGCTAAATATATACACTAGCTGTATATATATATATATATATATATATATATATATACGCAAGCTGTACACTCCCACATATATGCACATATAAATGTATATATATAGTTAATATGTACACACTAGCTGCACACATACAACTACATATAAACACTACCTGTACATATATATATATAAGTAGATATTATATACATTGGCTGAATATATAGTTAAACATACACATGAGCTGAACCCATTGGTTATACTTTTCAAAAGGAATTCTCATAGATGCATGCTATTCCACATTCCTCCGTTATGTAAATGTAGCTAGAGCATCGAGCCCCCTCCCCCCAACAAAACCCCCCCACAAAAAACCAAGGTTAAAAAAGTGCACAGTCGGCTGGACTAATGAACTGGAGGGTAATTACCTATTGATGAATATTAAAAACCAATTACATTCCTTCTTCATATTTTTGCGTTTTCTTTCATTTCTAACGCACTATAAATAAACAACGTATTGTCAACCGATAATTGTTTTGGATGGTGGCCGTTCAGGGAACAAGCCGTCACCACACATGGGCATGCATCTACCTATTTTTTTATACTAATTGACGAATTAAAGTAGTCGCAAACCCTTAAAGGCCATACTTAATTTAACCATAGTCATGAGCTGTAAGATATTGAGTTTGACCACGATGTAGTTTTGTTGTAAATGAGAACAATAGCCTTAATAAAAGGAACACCTTTCATCCTCAATCTCGGGTTGATAACTAAGCTTGTCATATTTTCAGGAACAAGTTAAATAACAATAGCCATATTCGATCAAATTGGCATCATGATAATTTCCCAAGTATATTGAGCCCGGTATATATATATATATATATATATATATATATGCACATATATACATATGTGTGCACAATGTAGTGATTATATTTCAGTGATGAGAACAGGTCAGACTTAAATATGCGGGTCATTGCTCAAAAGTCGGGAAACTGCCGATCGGTGGTAAATTGTCATATTGACAAGTGTCAAAATCGATCCCCAAAAGTCGGGAAACCGCCGATTGGCAGGAAATTCCCATCCCTCATACATGTATTTAGAATAGGACATTCGGTGGAAGTATCAATTTTGTAAGTCATTGGTTTGACTCGGCTAGGGATCGAACTTCCGACCTTCCAAATGGGAAGCCTGCGCTCTACTGATTTGGCCATTCCGTCTATTCGTGGAGTGCAGATAAAAAGTCTTTATTCAGGGAACAGTTAAACAACACCAATGCCCTTACACAGCCTGCACGCAGCCGTCAGCTAAGTAAGTACACAGTGGTAGTTCGGGTGGGTGGGTGGAAAGAAACACACACATTGCTAGCTAGCCGGAGAGTGAGATTCAATCCCAATAGTCAGGAGCAATGGCGGGTAGGGTGAGCCAGTCCCCTGGCCAATTGGATCCACTGGAAGGGTGGAGGATGGACTCACCAGTCCACCTGAAAAAGGGTCCAAGGCACCGATGGGGGGTCGGGTGAGGAGTGGCGCGGTGAGCTGCTAGGTCCTGTCATTCCTGCCGAATCACCCACAATTAGAAATTGGGACCAATAACTCAGGCGCTATGCAATATCCTCATGACTTCATACGGCACTAGTGCCATTCAGATAACTTACAGATCCTCCTCTGGCTGATCTAGGTCCTATTGCGCCTCTAATGCCAGCTCGATACGGTAACAAAGAACTAGTCTTTTGCACAAATATGGAGTTTGATGGAGCCCTGAAGTCATATAACTGTGGGTGTTCTCTCCCAAGTCTATCCAGCCTTCTCTCAAATGCTTCTAGCGTTGGTGCTACACCATCGCTGTATCATTGTAAGGTGTGTGTAATAGTAATAAAGAGCAAGCGGGACTTACCCTGAAGAGTTGGTAGCTGATGGAGAGGTCTATCTGGTAGTCGACTGTCTTCTGCATGAGTGCGATGATGACGGTGCAACGGCCGTCCCCATTCTCGTCATCAGCCTCCTCCACCGACACCATGTACTGAGGGTTTGTCCACAGCAAGTCTGAGCGCAAACAAACCAGCGGTCTGTCTTAAAGGTGCATAATATTATAGTCCCATGGCTTTGAGTTTTTACCACTTTTTTATTGTTAATACAGTAAAACCTCTCTAGCTCGACCGACCAAGGGATTGACTTTAAATGGTCCATTTAGAGATGTGGTCAGTTTAGGGATTTTTTTAATTGTTACAATGGTATTGTATGGGCGATCATTTGGGACCCAAATAAAGCGATCAATATAGGGGAGTGGTCGATCTGTGGAGGTGGTCGGTTAGAGGTTTTACTTATAGTACTTTGACAGTTATTATCAACCTTACTTTAATTTGAAGTATATATTATCATGAATGATTAATTTGAAAATATTTTAATTGAGAACATTCAAAAGATAATGTTGTTGTGCACATTGAAATTTGGAGAAAATATGCATCAGCAGTAACATGTTCTATTAAATTGACTTGGCATTCCCTTCTATGCAACAACAAATATTAAAAAAGTGTACCCCGTGTCTAACGTGGATATGTAGGATCTAATCTGTTAAGTATGATGGTTTCAAACAGTGGTTTACGCGAATGTAACAGTGTAAATCTGCATCTTTTTTATGTTTCTTTTGTTGCTCTTTTGAATGTTTATTTGTCCGTGTTGGATTTGTATTTAAATTGTTCATCATTACAATATCTACAGGATTGCCGCTATTAAAGTAGCAACCACATTTACTTTTCTATTAACAATTCGTTGATTATTAGGTAACGTATTCAATTATAGACTTTTGGTCTTCCTCTCTCCACTCCTCATTGCCCCATCCTAGCAATGCCGAACGTGAGGCGAGGTAGTGAGTGACAAGCACTATTTCTTTTTATAATTCTTCAGTTTGACTCAGTCGGGGATTGAAGCCACGACCTCAATAATGGAAAACCCATCCCCTACCAACTTGGCCACCTTTTCGTATTAATTCCACACCTGATCTAATAATGTTGTCATTGGCGCAAATCAGCTATGTACAACCAATAAATAAAAATAAACACAACACATGTCTGACTGAGATCTCCCCTACCGATCCCCATTCAAATCTCCCCTAATGCATCAGGACTCGGCCATCTTTAGATTGCAGCCAGGCTCAAGCTTAGATTCCATATACACAGTATGGGGCATGCCATTTGTTCGCATTCACATTCGCATTCGCACCGATCGGTATACTGAGCGATCCACTTTGCCGTCCACACATTTGCATTTGCATTTGCATTTGCAACCAGACATATGGAAGCACCACCGTGCTTTACATGCTTTTCCATTTTTTGTCGCATTCCCATTCGCATACCGCATATAAGGAATCTTAGCTTAACGCGGTTCTCAATGGGTCCTGGAATCAGAGGCCACTGCAGTCCCGACGAAGCCCTAATCGGCACGCACTGAGAACCGAGGCGGTTGACAGCAGGCGGAACCGGAAATCTCCTTTGATCTTGTCTACTGGAGCAGCTCCCAACCTGCGCGAAAACCACAGCGAGGCTGCGCACGTGCAAGTGCGCATGTGCAGGCAGACCACTGCTGGTTCTGTGAACTAATCGGCTATATTTGTTGTTGGATATATTTACTTGGCACCAAGAGTTGTGTATTTGCTGTGTGTCTGTGCAGGTGTGTGCTCAGTAATTAAAGGGTTGGCATGGAAGGCTTTGCATTTGGAAACTTTCTAACGTTAATCCAACAAGCAAATAATATGATTATGGTGGGTGGTAATTCGCATTGGCTAGTTTTTCTTGTATTACATGTGTTGATTAGGCAGCGGAACATTTCAATCATGGAAGATTGGTCTTCCTCATTCCACTGCTTCTCGCCATATATCCTACTATCCTAGTCCCACTGAACACTAGACTCGGTAGCGCTTATTTGTTGGGGTTTTACGTCCTGGCAACATCTAGGGTTATATCAGGACGGGTATCGACTTTTAACGATGCTCACTCATAGCAACTTTATAGTGCTGCCCCACTGGGAGTCCAGGCTGCTCGAAAGATGACCTGATTTTCCACTTAGTCACATTATCCTGATACTGAGCTAACCAATCCATGCCTTATCCGAGTAGTGCCGAGCGTCAGGCTAGGTAGCAACAAATATAAATTTTGTAAGTCATTTGTTTGACTCGGCCGGGATTCGAACTCCCGACCTTCCACACAGGATACCTTCGGTATTACCCATTCGGGCACCGCGTCCAGGCGGCTAGTTAGAGACAAGAATAAACTTTAAAGTTATTGGTTTCACTTATGGGCCTGTCACACTACGCCGCTTCTCGCCGGCGACCCGTCAACGTGTGGTGTTTTTGGGCGATATTTGGTGAAATATCGAGACGCGCTTGGGGCGCGTTATGCGCGCGTCGGTACACGTCGGTACATTATCTTTGACGTTGATGGTCGGCGGACAACGTCGGCGCGCGTTATTGGTCGCTGAGCGTTTTGAACATGTCAAAAACTTCCAGCGACCGGCAACGCGCGGGAGTAAATGGGTAAGAACGCTAGGAGGACGTTAGGCGCGCGTCGCGCTGCGTTGGACGCGCCGGAATAACGTTATGGGAACGCTAGGAAGACGGCGCGGCGCGGGAGGGTCGTTGCTCACACGTTGCTGTGTGTGTGTCTCTGTGTGTGTCTCTGGGTGTGTCTGTGTGTGTCTTGGTGTGCTCTGTGTGTGTCTCTGTCTGTGTCTCTGTGCTGTCTCTGTATGTCTCTGTGTCCTGTGTATGTCTCTGTATGTGTCTCTGTCTGTGTCTCTGTGTGTGTCTCTGTCTGTGTCTCTGTGTCTGTCTCTGTATGTGTCTCTGTGTCTCTGTGTATGTCTCTGTATGTGTCTCTGTCTGTGTCTCTGTCTGTGTCTCTGTCTGTGTATCTGTTTGTGTCTCTGTCTGTGTCTCTGTATGTGTATTTGTATTTGTCTCTGTATGTGTCTGTGTATGTGTCTATGTTTGTGTATGTGTCTCTGTATGTGTATATGTATGTGTCTCTGTCTGTGTCTCTGTCTGTGTCTCAGTATGTGTCTCTGTGTGTGTCTATGTATGTGGCTATGTGTCTCTGGTCTGTGTGTGTGTCTCTGTGTCTCTGTGTGTCTGAGTCTGTTGTTCTTGTGTTTGTTTTGTGTGTCTGAGTCTCTGTGTGTGTCTCTGTGTCTCGGTGTGTGTCTTTGTGTCTCTGTGTGTCTGAGTCTCTGTGTGTGTCTCTGTGTCTCGGTGTGTGTCTCTGTGTCTCTGTGTATCTGTGTGTGTGTCTATGTGTGTCTATGTCTCTGTGTCTCAGAGAGAGAGAGAAACAGAGACAGAGACACAGACAGAGACACATACAGAGACACATACAGAGACACATACAGAGACACACACACAGACACACACAGAGACACAGACAGAGACACAGACAGAGACACAGACAGAGACACAGACAGAGAGACATACAGAGACCCAGACAGAGACACAGACACAGAGACACAGACAGAGACACAGACACAGAGACACAGACAGAGACAGACACAGAGACACAGAGAGAGACACAGACAGAGACACAGACAGAGACACATACACAGAGACACAGACAGAGACAGACACAGAGACACAGTGAGAGACAGAGACAGATACAGAGACAGAGACACATACACAGAGACACAGACAGATACAGACACAGAGACACAGAGAGAGACACAGACAGAGACACAGACAGAGACACATACACAGAGACACATACAGAGACACACACAGAGACACAGACAGAGACACAGACAGAGACACAGACAGAGACAGAGACACAGACAGAGACACAGACAGAGACAGAGACACAGCGCGCCGATATACGTTACCAAAACGTTGGCCGCGCGCTACCAACACGCTGTGGGAACGTCCAATTTCCCCATATTTCCCCTAAATCTTTAACGTTTCTCGACGCACAAGATAGTACTTTCAACGCTGACGGGTCGCCGAGAGAACCGTTGTAGTGTGACAGGCCCATTAGATAGTGCATATTTTATTTTAATGTAATTTTTTAATGTTTTAGGTTGTGTTTCTGTTTTTAAAAATAAATAAATGTGATTCATGCAAATGCCATTTCTCAGCGCCGTTGCATTGATTTTTCGGGTTCAAAGCCAAGGGTTCGAATCCCATGACCTGCCACATGGGAAGCATGCAGTGAACTCCGTCAGCTTTCCTGACTGTTTACTTCTCACACCACTGCAAGGTAGGGCTGACATTAGTCTGTCTAAAACGAGATGTTGTCGTGGTGCAATATGATTGGTAAACGCTTTGTTCTGTCTGATTTCATGGAGCGTTTCTGCTAATGAAAATTGCTGTTAAATTTTCATTTATAGTCGCTCCTGAAGCAGGTGAAGTTTCTATAACAGACAATTGGTCTTCCTCATTCTACTACGCTTGGTCATTTCCTAGTAATGCCAAGCACTAGGCCAAGTAGTGACAAGTACTAATTTAGTAAGTCATTGGTTTGACTCAACCCCAGATCGAACCCACGACCTCCCGCATTGGAAGTGAACTCTCTTCTTATTCAACCATCCCACAATTGCTATTCTTCATTTTGTCACTTATTTTTCTTCTTAATTTATTTTCAAGACGGTGCAAAATAATAAAGCCGGTAATACTAGTGGTATTTATTATTACTCAAATAAGTGAAGTACATGTGTATTACACCGGCTGACCTAATGAATTGAGCACCTGGTTTCTATTTGGTAGATGATAGTATTTGAAGCATTAGGCTTTAAACCCTGGCTGAGTCAAAACCCTGACTTCAAAATCAATACTTATCACAACCTAGTGTATCATTCAGCGACACTTGGATAAGGCAAGGAACACTGGAATGAGGAAGATAATTGCTTGCGATTGATTGGTTGTTTTGTTTGTTTGTTTGGAGCTTACTATCCTGGCAAAATCTAAGGTCATATCAGGATGGGTACCAACTTGTGACAGTGCAAACGCATGGCAACTTCATATCACTGCCCCACTGGGAAACGGGGCCGCTGGCACCATGACCCGATTTCCCACCCAGTCATATTATAGTCCTATTCTAGTATTGCTGAGCACCAGGGTAAAGCTAAGATTCCTTATACGTGGTATGCGGCATGCGGCATGCGGCATGTAGCATGCCAATGTCGTATATGCGGCATAGATATATGCCAACCCCCAACATTTTTAGGGGTTTTTCCTCCAAATTTGTGAAGGAACAGTATTGTTTTCTATGGCAAACGCAGGAGTATTCGCATTCGCACCGATCGGTCCATGGGTCGATCCATTTGCCACATTCGCATCCGCATTCGCGTTCATATTCGATTTCGGACGTATGGAAGCACCACTATTCATTTACATGCTTTTCGATTTTTATTCGCATTCGCATTCGCATGCTGCATACCGCGTATAAGGAATCGTAGCTTAAGTAGCGACAATAATCAATTTTGTAAGTCATCGGTTTGACTCGGCTAGGTTTTATGTCTGCGATTGAAATTCTCCGTTTAATCAACGGATGTAAATTAAACCCCCCACAAAAAACTGTCATATATATGTACAACATCAATAAACCTTCCTATATATAATATATATATATATATATTTATACATGTATATATATAGATGTGCCCCAAAATGGCAATGTTTCATAACACTTAGCAGCAAGGTCCCTTCATTAGACTATTGATGCGCGAAAAGGAAGAGAGGAAGGCGGGGGTGGAAATAAAGGCGTTTATTTACGCCTCAGAGAGACAGAGTAACAGAGGCATGACTGTATAAGGAAGAAGATGGGAGGGTGGGTGGAGGAAAAACGGGAAGAGAGCTGGAAGGCGGCAGGAGGGCGAGTGCCTGAGGGAGGCCGGCGGGCGACCTTATAAGGGAAGGGGGACGGGCGACAGCAGGTGAGGTGTGAATGCTGCCGGCCCGGGGGAGGGCGAGAGGTGGCGAGCAGCGGGCGTCGGGTGAGGCGCGAGTGCTGCGCGACACGGGGCCGGGGGGAGGTGGCGGCGCGCGGCGGCATCGGGCGAGGTGGGAAAGCAGCGCGACAGCGCGGGGCGGGGGAGGGTCTCTTCCTCTCCTCGCATCAAGCGCAATGCACGCATTACGACCAATGAAGTTCATGTATATATGTACATAAAATTATATTTGAGCTACAGCTACTTTCAAAGTATGACAAACACTTATAAAGCCTCCTATTGTAGTCTTGACAAGCAAAACAACACCTAAAATCCTCCAGTGATGTGGTGCTGTGGGGAGACAATTTCCCCTTTGTCTAGAGCTCATTCTTGACATTCTTCCTGATTAGTCACATGCCAATTAATTAACATAGAGCCGGGCCCTGTCTACCAGCGTCATCTGCACCGGAAGCCGTCAGAGTGGCGCAAGGCTTTGTGGGAAGCTGATTGTACTCGGATGAACTGCTTCAATCATGCAACAATCTGATGGAAACGCTCTATGGAAAAATCCCTTTCTTGTCAGTATCAGATTGGTTACCTATGCCAGTATATAATACCCCACTGGCATGAATTCTTTATATATAGCTCATTCGTTTTCTTTTATATTAACAGCAGTTGATTGCTATAATCTACTTGCCTTTATTTGAAGTCATCATCATCATCATGCTGTCGGTCGCGATGTGACAAAGACTGCTTTCATTACTTGACTGCCGCTCTCCATTTAGCTCTCTGCTGTGAGAGTTGCGTCCATGAGTCGGTCTTACTGTCTCTCAGCTTCAGGTTTCTCTTGATGGTATCCTTGAACAGGAGATGAGGGCGCCCTCTCTTTCTGTAACCAGAAGACAGTTGAGAATAGAGGATCTGCTTTGGTAGCCCATCTGATGACATCCTCATGAGGTGTCCACTCCACAGGAGATTCTTTTTGATCAGAAGATCTTCCATAGAGGGCAGCCCCGTCCATTCGAGTATTTCCTTATATGTCACTTTGTCCTTCCAGGTTAGCCTCATGATTGAACGCAGATGTCGCATCATGAAGGCATGCAGCTTTTTCACCTGTCATCTGTACACTCTCCAGGCCTCGGCTCCATATCTGTACGATTGCATGGTAGATCTTGCCTTTGACCCGAATGGACACATGGTGGTTGTTCCAGAGTCTCTGGCGTATTCGGCCGAAAGATGCACTAGCCTTGGCCATCCTCCTCTGTATTTCAGCATCAATGCGTCCATCACTTGATATAACGCTTCCGAGGTAGGTGAATTCCAGAACAGAGTTCAGCTTGTTTCCGTCAACCATGATCTCCTCCTCTCGGGTTCTTGTAGAGTTGGGTTGGTAAAGCACCTCCATCTTCTTGATGTTAATCTTCAGGCTGAACTTCTTTGATGCAGTGGAGAAAGCATCCACTATTTTCTGGATCTCTTCAGCAGAGTGCGCAACCAGTGCATTGTCATCTGCGAATAGCAGCTCTCTCACCAGTATCCGAGTAGTCTTGGTCTTCGCTCTGAAGTGTGCGACATTGAATAGGTCAACGCTCTGTCTGGACTGTATATAGATGCCATCCCCCATGTTTCGGAAAGCCTTGTCAAGCATTGCTGATAGGAAGATGGAGAAGAGCATGGGGGCCAGTACACAACCTTGCTTGACCCCATTGGTAACCCCGAACGATTCCGAGACTCCCCCCCCCCCCCAACAGTGACGTTCGCCATCATTCCTGTATGTAGTTACTATTTGAAGTAACTTTGCTTTAACATGATTAACTTAGTAGATATTTGAAGTATAAATTGCCCGATTACAATTAGCATGCTTGTCCAACCTCTGACCCCCTTAGGCTTCAGCAGTAACATGTTCTATTAAGTTGAGTATGTAGGCCCTTCTATGTAGCAACAAATGCACCAGTATCTAAATTGGATATGTAGGTCCAACTCTAAATAAGTGTTTTGCTTTTGACAATTTGATGTATTGATTAAAGCAGTGGGCTGAGGACGATCAATCTTCGGAAGTTGAATTCAGTTCAGTTCTCTAGTAGACAGAGCCCCTTCCCCAATTCCATTCTGCAGCAGCCCGATATTAACTCCCTACTGTTATAAGGTTTGATTGTTTGTTTGTTGTTGCTTTATGTCCTAGCAACATCTAAGGTCATATCAGGATGGGTACTGACTTGTGAGAGTGCACACTCATGGTGACTTTATAGTGTTGCCCCACTGGGAAATCAAGCTGGTGGCACCATGACCCGATATCCCACTCAGTCACATTATCCTGACATTGAGCCACCCAGTCATTGCCCTATCCTAATAATGTTGAGCGCCAGGCTAGGAAGGAACAAGTACCAATTTTAAAGTCATTGGTTTGACTTGAACGGGAACCGGAATCCCGACCTTCAGCACACGACGCCCGTGCTCTACCGATTAAGCCACCGCGCCCGGTTTAATATATATATATAGGGCGAGGACGGGTTAGCGAGGACTGGTTGTCCGTAGTGGTGGGGGGGGGGGGGGCGGCGGGGGGGGGGGTAGCACTCCACCAATGCCCCATAAAGTATATGTTCCCCTTGCATTTATACTCGTGTAATGCGTTATACATCACCTATATAGTATTTTAGTATATCATTTAGAATATTGGAGTGAGTTGCACTGACATGGCCATGTGAACAAAACTGTAATTTTGACCAAATCCACCCTACCATATTCAATGGTGAAATAAAAATCAAATACTTTATTTTTAGATGCGCAGGTCGCCACAAATATGTGGATTCCATCAGCGATCCTTGATTGGTTCAGGTTAGAGCGCTCATCGCAGAATGGCAGAAACGTTGGTTCGAGTTCCGGTCTAGGCAGCGTATCTCGTCCATTTGCAACCTCCATAACAGTAACCTTTACATGTGTCGTTAATATACCTCACAATATAATATAACAGTGTTCTGTGGGTAGTCCCGATTTAAACATGAGCAATAAACATGTCCACTAAGATCCCGATCTAACGTCCTTTTTGAGAGTGACTGCCATTGGATATTGTGAAGCCATACTTTGAGGCCTGGTTTTTGGATAAGGCTGGTGTCTAATATATAATATTGTAAAATGTATAACAAGTACATGTTTTACAACATTGGGAGCGAAGTAACAGCCACTTCCCCTTCCGACGCTGTTGGGCAAATAAGGTGTAACCCAGTTTACGATAGTAAACTATGGTAAATAATCTCCACTATATCTACAACAGATTGCCATGTCAAGCTATATATATATATGTGTTATAGATATATATATATATATATCCATGATGCCCTAATGACGCTCCTGACCCTCATGATTAAGGGATTGATGATGATGATGATGGTGGTTGTAGCCAAGAGCCGAATTAGTGGTCTGCTGAGTCCCAGCTTTGGTATCTTAGAAGTCACATATTGAAGCGAATGCGACTCTCTGCAGTCGCTTTGTTAGATATGTCGCGCAGGCTTCATAGCTCCTAAGTGTCAGTGACCAGTGTAGTGCCCACACATTGGCCTTTTAGCGGTGGAGGGGGGGGGGGCTTGCTCTCATGTAAACATGCCACCACATGGTCTGACATGTGCACTACTATGGCTTTTTGCGAACCTTGTTACGGAGGGTTTTCAGGAGGAAATTACAAAAACTTCTTTGTCTATCGCAACCAAATATATTGCAGCTATGTACAAATGTAATATATATATACATTACAATGTATTGCATGCTATGAGTCTTACTCTTAGGCATGAGCAGGATATAACTGTCCCGATTTATTTCTTGGAGCTTTACATCCTAACAACATGCAGTGTCGTTCCAGGACGGATAGCGACTTGTGCCAGTATGCCTTCATATCAAATTTATAGTCCATATATATGCCATTTACAAACTTGTACCATGGCCTTAGATTCAC
Organism: Branchipolynoe longqiensis; assembly: GCA_030323885.1. Lineage (NCBI taxonomy): Eukaryota > Metazoa > Annelida > Polychaeta > Phyllodocida > Polynoidae > Branchipolynoe > Branchipolynoe longqiensis. Next base: position 11,726,475 of record CM059192.1, on the reverse strand, counting down.
AGTGTTTGACTACAGAAATTGATTTAAGCGACAATGATCAGAAAAGTGTTAGTACTACGTGTAGCAAGCCTACACCCAATTAACATTTAGAAAGTGGCTTATCTAAAAGATGGCTTATTTTAAAGATGATTGAGGCATCTAATTAATAAAACCAAGCGATGTCGATAATGGACATTTATTTTGGAGTCGGATATATATATATATATATATAAATTTGCCTACATACAAACAAAGGAGAGAAGCGTACTTGATATGGGATGGACAATCTTTATTGCTCGTCTTGGCTAGCAATAGATGCTTATCGGCTAAAGTTCAAAATCCGGGCCAACACTGGTGAAATATGGCGGCCAAGTGGTGGAAGCCTGGCCATTATTAGATATTACAAAATATATATACAATATCAGAGAATATATTTATTATTAACGTTTACTCCGGCACTTTATATATGTATAATATTATTATACTCCTTATTAATTTGCCTACATACAAACAAAGGAGAGAAGCGTACTTGATATGGGATGGACAATCTTTATTGCTCGTCTTGGCTAGCAATAGATGCCAAAGGAGGCGCACATGTGCCTCCCCCCAAACCGATCAAAGTACGTCTCAAACTCAGAGTCACCGAAACCAGCATATCTTTTACAATCCTAAAGCCCAGGGGGGTCTTGATATAGGCATAGCCGGTCTCTTCAAAATCTGGGCCAACACTGGTGAAATATGATGGCCAAGAGTTGGAAGCCGGCGCTGCCGCCATTATCGAGTAGTCCCGGGCTCGCAGGCACCGGCCAGCGATTGGACATTAGATATTACAAAATATATATACGATCTCGGAGAATATATTTATAATATATTATATACGTATAATATTATTATACTCCTTATATATGCATATAGGAATATAGATGCATATATTATGACCATGTATATCCATACATATGTATTTTCACACACACACACACACATATATATATATATATATATATATATATTTGGTTACATTTATGCATACTAGTTGTACATACTAGTTGCACATATATTCACTAGCTGTACCTTTTTTCTTACATATATATATCCAGCTAAATATATACACAAGCTGTACACTCCCACATATATGCACATATATATGTATATATCTATAGTTAATATGTATACACTAGCTGTACACATACAACTACATATACACACTACCTGTACATATATAATTAGATATATACATTTGCTGAATATAAAACATACACATGAGCTGAACCCATTGGTTATACTTTTCAAAAGGAATTCTCATAGATGCATGCTATTCCACATTCCTCTGTTATGTAAACATAGATAGAGCATCGAACCCCCCCCCCCCACAAACCCCCACAAACCCCCCAACAAAACCACCCACAAAAAACCAAGGCTAAAAAAGTGCACAGTCAGCTGGACTAATGAACTGGAGGGTAATTACCTATTGATGAATATTAAAATCCAATTACATTCCTTCTTCATATCTTTGCATGATGAATGAGATCAATTCACAGGCAAGTCAATGCATATACATATAGATAATATATATATATATACTACCTGATATAGACGTCAGTACCTGTTCACTAACGAAATATAATGTGTATTTTAATCAACTGAATCCTATGGATATTGTTCCGTTAGTAGTACAACACTCCCATAATCAACCTTTACCTTATAACCATCCCTAGCATATTCAATCTCTAAAACTGTCCACAAATATGGCTCTTCAGCTATTGGATCCAGTATCTGTGCACTGGTGTTGTGCACTGGTATTGTGCTGGTGTTGTGCACTGGTATTGTGCCAGCACTGGTGGTGTGCACTGGTTTTATACACTGGTGTTGTGCACTGGTTTGCACACTGGTGTTGTGTTGGTTATTGCACACTGGTGTTGTGCACTAGTGTTGTGCACTGGTATTGTGCTGGTTATTGCACACTGGTGTTGCACTGGTGTTGCACACTACTGGTATGTACTGGTGTTGTGCACTGGTGTTGTGCACTGGTGTTGTGCTGGTTATTGCACACTGGTGTTGTGCTGGTTATTGCACACTGGTGTTGCACATTGGTGTTGCACACTAGTGTTATGTAATGGTGTTGTGCATTGGTGTTGTGCACTGGTGTTGTGCACTGGTGTTGTGCACATGTACTGTGCTGGTTATTGCACACTGGCGTTGTGCACTGGTATTGTGTTGGTTATTGCACACTGGTGTTGCACACTAGTGTTATGTACTGGTGTTATGTACTGGTGTTGTGCACTGGTATTGTTCACTGGTGCTGTGCACTGTTATTGTGCTGGTTATTGCACACTGGTGTTGTGCACTGGTGTTGTGCACTGGCATTGTGCTGGTTATTGCACACTGGTGTCGCACACTAGTGCTGTGCACTGGTGTTGTGCACTGGTGTTGTGCACTGGTGTTGTGCTGGTCATTGCACACTAGTGTTGTGCACTGGTGTTGTGCACTGGTATTGTGTTGGTTATTGCAAACTGGTCTTGCACACTAGTGTTGTGCACTGGTGTTGTGCACTGGTGTTATGCACTAGTGTTGTGTACTGGTGTTGTGAACTGATTTCACTTAACATTAGTAGAATCGATGATCAGATAACAGTATAGAGGAAATTTATTTTTAATATCCCGTTTTAACTGTATTCTTTTCACAAATATTATTATTAATGAATCATGCACTGAATAACAATCTGTACTACTTTGAGTCTGATGTAAAGGTGAAGGTCATTTCTTCATTGGTTTAACATTATTTTTGTCGCAGTCTACCTCCCCTCTACCCTTCCACCTCCCGTCATAATCGGTAGTGCTTACGTTATCTTCTAGCCTGCTAATGATCATGAGGTCAATTCACAGGCAAGTCAATGCAAATGATTATGACGTTTGATTTGTTGACAGATTATCCAACACTTGGCATTACTGGATAGTACAAGTGCACAATATCACACTCAGTGACATGGTGACTGAGTGTGAGATTGTGTCAAGGTGCATGCGAAACACTATAACGCCACGAGGAGTCTCCATATTCACAAGTTGTTTGATTGATTGGTTGTGGCCTTGCACATGGTGAGAAGTGGTTACAAAATTTCTGTTGCATTATTATTTGACTGTTCCTTTACACAGAATGTAAAACCTCACAATTAATTATACCCTGTGTGTCAAGTGATAGTTAGAGAGAATGTAAAAGCTCATAAGTAATTATAAAAATTGTAAGAAAGGATAGAAAAAGTCAAGGTATAATTCAATGGTATCATTTTTCGTAAGTTGTATATGAGGCTGATACAATCCTGCTATCCTCAGGAAGGACAACTCTGATTTCAAACCGATGTTGGTTTCACAGCAGGTTACTGTCCTCTCATCAGAGAGATAGTCAAAGGAGACACAATTTCAAGCCGTCGGTTTGATTGTGTCGGGAATGGAACTCATCACCTGCCACACTGGAACTGTGCGCTCAATTCATTCAACCATCCTGAACCTTCTCCCTGCTTATATAATTATCAATGACTCAGCGTCCTTAAAGCTGCATAGTCTGATGAAGCATCACATTTTCAAAATCAAAACAATTATCTAGATTTGATTCTACATATCTAACTTAGATACTGATGCACTTATTAAGTATGTGTTGCCACATAGAAGGGAACACTAAGTCAATTTAATAGAACCTGTTACTGCAGAAGCCTATGGTATCATAGTTTTGGTGTGCTTGCCAAAATTATTTTCACATGTTTGAATTTCAAATATCTCAAAAGGTAGCCATTTCAATTAAAAGTTACTTCAAACTAAATTAAGGTAGATTATAATGATTAATTGAATATACTTATCTCAGAAAAATGTCAGAATCTCAAGACCATCGGACTATGCAACTTTACTACAGACACGAATAATGCGATTTAACTCCCTATTGCAATATATTTAACAGATTATATTAGGAAGGTTGATTGAAAAGTGCATGTAGGAATTTAGACAAGTTCCACTGTTTCCCTTTAATCTTTCCGAATGTATGTAATCCAATTACACAAAGTGGAAATCCAGCTAAATAGAAAATAGCACACAGTGCCAGAATATTTCATGTTTCCTGGCGACAATTGAAAAAGAAATGCTCAGCAAGCATTTTTGGACATGGATATACATGCCATCACCTCTGCCAATTTGGATTTCCACCGCTGTGCATAACTTACAGGCCAGTTGCTCTCATACCATGTCTATGTGGTATGGGAGGTTAAAAATTCCTCGGGTCGGTAAAAGTGTAGGCTCGGGCTTTCTATCGACCAGCTGTCTAGTGGTGAAAACAAGACTATTCAGACTTATCCATGATAGGCAGTATAAATCTTCAGGAAGAAAAAAAGAGAAAAACATGGAAGGTGTAGTTCTAATTTCAGCCCGAGGAAGATGTATTATATTCATGAGTGGATTTGCCGCTGCCTTCATTGAGGCATCAAAACTTGATCTATTGAGACTTTGTAGATGTCATATAGATGTGGAAATTTGCATTCCACCAATTTTAGAAATGTAATAGAATTCAGAAATGTGAGAATTGTATAGTGAATCTTCATGCCTCTAAAAGCGGAATCAGCTAAAAATAACAAATAAAATGGAGTAACTGAAACCTGTGCAAATTATGCACAAACCTAACTTAAGACAAACTTATGTTGTGACAAAATAACCCCCCAAAACAAACATAGTATATCTCGACTACAAGACTAATTACATGGGTAAAAGGTATTGCAAAAGTTGACTATGTACAACAAAATAAACAAAAAAACCAATTGAAAAGAAATTGGAAACTCCCCGATTTTACACCATAAACAAACTTTGATAAAGGAAATCGATCCATCTGGATTATGACCACTACTACATAACAGTTAAAACAAGTGCATGCACTTAACCATTATGATCACTACAAAACTTTTAAAACATGGCCGGAGTTTGACCTACTTAGATTCGATCTGACCACACAAGAAAATCCTCATTTCGTTGTGGGAAACATTACTTTTAATAAGATATCTTCAACTACCTCCTCTGAATTCATTCGCTGTGAATATGGCCTATGCTGCCGACATGGCGTAAAGCAACCACCAATCAATCAATCAACCTCTGAATTCCACACTTCATTCCCCTCAAATCAGCGAATCCTAACCCTCGAGATGAGCTGGATGCTAGTACGTTAGTACCTGGCTTCACCGTCCTGATATGTCCTCAGATGTTGCCAGGACGCTAAACCCCAACAAACAAAAAAACCTGTCTTCCATGGACGACTATGCATCCAAACCGATGTTGTGTTGACATAACAGGTGTCCTGTCGTCGTCGGGATAATTAAATGAAATCAAGACAGTTTGTAAATTTAAAAACTGTCCTCACATGGCAAGGGTTTATCGATCACATGGGTCGCTGAAGACGGGTACTACTGTAATCCAATACTATCTAATAGCGCTAAAAATAACTAGTCAACATAATTACCTAATTAATCTAGTTATATAATATCCCGCCTCGGCTTGAGACTGGGAGTTGCTTTAGGTAATTCGCATCAGCTATGTTCTTTATTTCCGCATAATGAATTTGACTAAATGCCATATTCAATTCCATATGACAGTTTCCCATCTAATATACATACGTAGTATAAGTGTGCAAATAAAACCGGTATTAAACACTCATACAAGTTTGGAAAAATCGCAGGAATTTGACAAAAATATATTTCTTTTTAAAGAAAAAATATATAGCCATCCTCAGGAAACCTCTATCATGCAGTATGGGTTTTAGGCAGTTGAAGAGTTATGGACATTGCCGGTATCAAAACTAGGAAGCTCCTTCTGATATCAGCTGATCAACACTGAACTCGTGCCTAAGACCCATATCGTAAAAGAAACTTGATTACCTTACATATATGAGGTAGTAATATATATAAATTACTATATATATACTATCATAGTATATATAGATTAAAAAACCAATCGCACGGGTACAAGGTATTATAAATGACTATATACAAAATGTACATGAAAACCCCCCCAAAATATTAAATAACTGGGAACTCCCCAATTTTACACCACAAACAAGTTTACAGAAATTATTGATTAAGGGAATCAATCGGTATGGATTATGACCACTACTGCACAGTGGTGAAGACAATTGCAGGCACTTAGCCGTTATGAGCAGAATAAACAAACAATCACAAACAAAATATATATAAACATATATATATATAACCAATGACATACAAAATGTATACTTGTCGCTACCTTTGCTTGCATTCAGGATAGGGCAAGGAGGACTGGAATGAGGAAGACCAGTTATCCACAATTGAAATTTCCCCAACTTAATAAACTAATGTACCAAATACAACAAGAATATCTAGCATGTATATCTATGATCAAATCTAGGTGAGTGATTTTGCTTCTGAAACTATTTTTTGCCACCAAACTATGCTGGGCACATTTCCGACCGGAAGTGCTCGAGTTTACCTTGATCTGGCGAGTTCCCACAACCACCTGCGTTGAAGCCTCGCGCCCAGTCGCCTTTGTGTAAAGACACCTCCCAGTTTTGTTTGTTCTACAAGAAAGAAGAGTGCACCTTGTAATTACCATGCACCACGTCGATGTAGCTCTTGGAAGAGGCAGCTCGATGCCTATGTGGGGCGCATGCCCTATGTGTAGACAGAGGAGATCGATATATGGGTCTCTGGTGTGTACGGTGTCTGGAACATGGAATCACCCAACATCGAACATCTTATGGAAAAGAAAGGAAACCTTGTTTTATTTGATGACGCCTCTAGAGCACATTGATTTTTGTCATTGGATATTGGAAGTCAAGCATGTGGTCATTCTGACATATATATTTTGCGAAAGCCTGTTGCTACCATATAGCCTAGTCTTTCCGATAAGCAGCAAGGTGTCTTTTATATGCACTTTCCCACAGACATGACAACACATACCACAAATCTCTGGACGCGGTGGCCAAATCGTTAAGAGCGCCGGCTTCCAACGTGAGTGGCTTTGCCTGCTGCCTTCATTGAGGCAAACCAATGACTTACCCAATTAATATTTGTTGCTACCTAGCCTGGAACTAGGCATTAATAGGATAGGGCAAGGACTGGTTAGCTCAGTGTCAGGATAATGCAACTGAGTTGGAAGTCAGGTCATGATGCCGATGGCCTGGACTCCCAGTGAGACAGCACAATAAAGTTGCCATGGGTGCGCACAAGTCGGTACCTGTCCTGATATGACCTTAGATTTTGCTAGGATATAAAACCCAAACAAAACAAACACAACTCAAACTATGTGATTGCAACGTATTGCACAATCCTTTTATGCTATTACAGTGAAGCCTTATATCTTTTGAAGAATGTAATGATAAAGACCTTGCCCCCCGCACACAACTACTCATTTGAATTTGGCCTTGGATTTAATGGGACTTTACTGTCTAGCAGCATCTAAGGTCATACCAGAACGGTCATCAAGTGGTGAATGTGCGCAATCATAGCGACTTTATAAAACTGCTACAATACTCGTCGGTGTCATGGCCTGATATCCTACTCACTTTATCATGACACTGCAAAGCCGACCAGGTCCTGCCCTATCCTAGTAATGCCGAACAACAGACAAGTATACTCTTTTGAAGTTTTTGATTTATCCCGGCCAGAGATTAAACCAGTTGTAAACGCACGACTCTCCGTCTCGGAAGCGGGCGCCCTACACATTCAGCCATCTTGGTCCTAATCAACAAGCTATATTAGGTGATATCGTGTGGTATTATTATGAATGCAATGCTTTGGCTGCTACCGCCACCCCCGCCACGTCACCGACCTCATGACTAAAGCTAGGATTCCATGTACGGTATGTGAATGAAAATGCGACATGAAATGGAATACATGTAAATAGAATACAAATGATTCCATATGTCCGACTGCGAATGTGATTTGCATAGACGGCAAACTGGATCGCTCCATGTAGCGATTGGTGTGAAATCTGTGAATGCGTATACAAAATCGGATGGACTGACTGAAAATTCATGGGTATTCATATTTATGGGATTACATGAAATCACATTCCTTGTACACATTCGCATACCGTATAACACATATATAGAATCCTAGGTTAATGCTGGAGGTGGCACTGGTAGAGCGGCCTGGAGAACCATGGGTCTGCATGCCAGCAGCCTGGTTCCTCCAGTATCTTCCCGGCTCGCCCTGCTCTCAGTCTCAGCCTATTTCCATCTGAAAATTACTCTTGAATAAAAATCACAGCGGGTAACTAGGAACCAGCCAGTGTCTAGGCTTTCTCCAAATTGCTCACTTGTTAGTCTCACTTTATGGATATGAGATATTAATAATGGTGTAAAAAGGAATTATTGGTTACAACTTTATCGGAATTGAAAAAGACAGTTGCCAAGTTGGAATTTTATATTATAAAAAAAGGTTATCAAATTGTTGTCAACTGACATGTAACATTAACATGATAAAAGATACCCATTACAATTAAAGCATAATGGTTTAGAGTTAAAGTGAATGTTACGCTGAAGAAAGGGGAAATATACATGAGTGGTAGGATCCTATTTAGTATTTATATTCGTATAAATGAGTATATAGGTCTTTTATATCCAGCTCATGAAAGGCGTGGTTCTAAATATAGAACTACACTATGAGAGCTTATAGAGACGTTGAGAGTGAGTGATGGTGATTTTACACCATGTCGGTCCCTTGTCTATTATAGGCCGCCCCGTAGATTGCCAATACTGGCGACGATTTATCAAATATCTCAAATTAAATCCCCACCCTCAGTTGGGCAGGCAGCCATCGCACTGCCGCACCATCACTTCACCCAGACTTGTGGCCGTATTGGGGGTTTACACCCTAGCAACATCTAAGGTCAAACTAAGACAGGTACCGACTTGTGGCTGTGCGCACTGATATTACATGTAGTTGGTTTCTTGTAGGAGTTTTACGTCCTGACAAACATCGAAAGTCATATCAGGATGGGTACCAAATTGTGACAGTGCACACTCATGACGACTTCATAGTGCTGCCCCATTGGGAGACCAGGCCACCAGCACCAAGACCTGATATCCCACTCAGTCACATTATCCTGACACTGAGCCAACCAGTCCTTGCCCTATTGTAATAATGCCGAATGCCTGGCTAGTAAGTGCCAAGTATCAATTTTTAAGTCGACCACAGTTCGAACCCGTGGGTTCGAATCCCACGATCTACCAAAACGGGAGACGGACGCTCAGCATATTCGCTCTACCAATTATGATAATACCGTTCAACCGGCACCATGGCCCGATATCCCACTCAGTCGGCTTCTCTTGATACCAATCCAACAAGCCCTTGCCATATCCTAGTAAGGCTGAGCGCCAGACATGGTAGCGTAGCGAGTAAGTTGATCAATCTTTTTGTTTGTCGCAGCCAGGGATTGATCCCGCGACCTCCCGCCCAGGAGGCTGGTGCTGTATCGACATGGCTATCACCGGGAAGGTGCGTGGTGTGCCTACTTGTATGGCGGGAGTGGGAGTACTTCTGGTATAGTCGGGCTGTGCGGGTGACTGACCAGCTATGTCTAAGCGTGGTTGAACTGTTGGCACAGTGCACAGGGGCTCTCAGACTTAACAGTGGGCAGCGTGGTTAAAGGCTCATAGGGGAAACCCCACACGCCCGCCTTATCTCACACACGCCATGCGTCGTGTCACGATAACGTGACTCAGTGCGATATTATGTCATAGTGATGCCGGCACGGTACCTAATCAGACATCTTTATAAAGTCGCCGGCTACGTCGGTACACGTGCTGATACTAACTTAGATATTGATAGAATGTAAACCCCAATAAGTCACGCTATGAAAAGGATGGATATTGTGTGTGTGTGATGGTTTATTTACCCTGTCCATAACGAGTAAGTCGCATTGCGGCTTGTATTCATTGCTGAACAGCAATAGGCTCAATTTGGCAGTAGCCTTGTCAGCTTAGCTGTTAATAGTTACATTCGTTTTTTGTGGGTTCTTTTTTTTGTCTGTGCTACATTTGGGTATAATGTTGCTAGAATCGGGAGCTCTCGATGGCCTAGTGGTTAAAACGCTCGTCACAAAATGGACAATTAGCAACAGTTTTCAAAATTCTTCACATACCTGATGACATTCAGTCGTATTTATTTTATTTTAAATTATACAAATACACAAACTATACATTATAAATATATTTATCATAAATGTACATCCTTGGGTTATCATCAATCATGCTATATGACTAATAATGTGGAGAAATATTTAAAAAGCGACATGATATGATCACTTCCTAACCATTTCTAATGCGATGTCTTTCGTGTAGGAATCGGGATAGAGGTGACAGAACTCCAGATCTGTGAAATTGTCCAAGAAGTCATCGAATGAAATCCTAAAAAGAGAGGAAAAAAACCATATAATAAGAATAATTAGAAAAATGTAGATTCTTCCTCTTTGTAACTTTTCAAATGAGTCCAGAGTTAGAATAGGAAACCAAACAATATTAATAGTTTCCTGTCAGTGAGGTGGAGAATAAATGAGACTACATATGGAAGTAAGTAGCTGTTTGTGCACCATTGTTTTACCAAATTGCATATTGAAGTTTCTTTTATTTAATGACGCCTCGAGAGCAGATTGATTTTATCATTGGCTATTGGACATCAAACGTGTGGTCAGTCTGACATGTTTCTTTGGAGAAAACCTGCTGCCACCACATAGGCTGCTCTTTCCGATAAGCAGCAAGGGATCTTTGATATGCACTTTCCCACAGACAGGCCAGCACATACCACAGCCTTTGATGAACCAGTTGTGGACCACTGGTTGGAATGGAAAATAACCCAAATAGCAAATGGGTGCACTTAGCAGGATTCGATCGGATGAACCAAACTTTCACAGGTGGACACTCTACCGCCTGAGCTACGTCCAGCTCGAAATTGCATATTGAGGCTAATTCATTTAGAGATTAGAAATCCTACGGCAAAAATATTATCCTTTAGGCCTACAGTCTAGTCTAAAACGTCCACATATTGGCTCATCCTGAGCAGATTACCTTAAGTCTCAAAGAGGAGAGGGAAATCCACCATCCAGTTGTTTGCCACATGACTAGTTATACAATATAGGTAGAGAGAGGCTAATATGAGCAAGACACCCCGGTATATTCTGTTCACAACTATCGGAACGGAATAAAGGATTCAAATGACAAAATCTGACCATCAATATGTAATGTCGGCATGGGTTCGTGATAAAAAATATAAAACCAGTATTAATTTTAGACACATCTAGATCTTATGGCCCTGTCACATTACGACGTTTCGGGCCAACGCGGGTCGACGTGCGCCGACGTGTTGGGTTTTTCGATGAAACGTCGGTACACGTCCGGTACGTTAACGGTACGTTACCGGGGCGTTTCCGGCGCGTCGGTACATAGCAACGTGTGTACCGGCACGTCGGCGGCCGTCGGCACGCGTCGGTCTGCGGAGAAAGTTTTGTGCTTGCACAAAACTTTCGACAGGCCGCAACGCGCAGTAGCGTGTTGGCGGGCGCGTTACGGACGCGTTAGCAACACGTCGAACCCGTTATCGGCGCGCCTGCAGAACGCTGGCAGGACGTTGATCAATGTCGGTTAACGTTGGCATTTGTTTCGCCATATTGCGAGCGTTCCGTCGGCGCGTCTGTAATGTCCCGCCGGCGGGTTCCCAGCGTGCCGTCAGCGTGTTATCGGCGCGTTGTCGGTGCTCCGCCAGCGTTTCTCAGTGCGTTGGACGTGTTCCCGGCACGCCTGGACGCGTTGGTGGCGGGTCTGGACGTGCTGCCGGCGTGGAGGCAGCGAGTTGGTATTGTACCAACTCGCTCCCTCCACGCCATCAACGCGCCGACGGCGCGCCGACGGCATGCTGGCGGCACGCTGGGAACCCGCTGGTGGCACATTGACACTTTCGTCCGTCGCGCGTCGAACCTCGTTGGCTGCGCGCTAATACTATGCTACTAACCCGTCCAGTTTTCTGCCAAAACGCCGAAAAGTTGGACGTCTCTTGACGGGTTGCAAATATTTTGTACGTTGCCAGCACGCCGGCAGAAACGTTGTAATGTGACAGGGGTATAAATGTAGGTGTATTTAGAAATATATCTCATCTAGATACACGTAGAATTATCGTGAACCATCACAGGGGAAGAGCTTGGGATTTTCATGATCTACACGGATGGAATAAAACACCAGTGGAATACAATCTTATAAAATATAATATATTTTAAGTTAAATTATATATATATATATATAAATATATATAGTATAGTTATATGAATCTTACCTGGGTACAGATGATGGATAACTATTATTTTCCCGAGGTACAAGCCTCGGATAGTCATGGGCTAGGGAGAAGGAAGCACATCCGGGTCCAGCAATCTTTACCTACTTATTCAGGATAAAAATTATCTTAATTTCAATGGATACTATCATGTTTTCGTCTTGGCACAAGCAAACATAATAGTCATGGCAGGGTGTGGTGGGCGGGCCCTAGCCCATGACTATCCGAGGCATGTACCTCGGGAAAACAACAGTTATCCATCATCTGTACCCAGGTAATATTTTGCGGTTTGATTTTAATAATTGTGTCAAATCAAACGTTGCTTCCTTTCTATCTATCTCCAGTCCATCTAGAGACAATGCTATAATGGTCTGTCCTCTATGGCCTGTAACTAGCACAACAGGACTGCTAACTTAAATCCTAGCTGCTTAATATCTAAATGATAATTGCTAGGCCAGGACTTAAATAACTTAAAGACTACTGATACATCCCAAAAATACTACTGATACATCCTTTCATACAGCGATCTTAAGAACCAGTGCATCACCTGGTGTTTACCAACCGTTTGTCCATCTATCCTTGGTAAAACAATCGATAATGCACATCTTGCTGCATTAATAGGCCCAAAACCTAATCCCACATCTTCTAACAGTCTTAGAAATCTAACTACCTGGGCTATAGTAGGCTTTAAAGGCTTAACATTTTTTATCAAACAATGAATACCCCACTTCTTTAAATAACTGGTATATAATTTTACTGTTCCTTTTCGCCATGCATGGGACACCAGTCTTTGTTGGGTAATCTTATCTAGTCCAAATTGTTCTAAATGTTTATTTAGAAAAGGAATGCCATGAGGGGCATTGTCGACCTTGGTGTGTTAGATTTCCACGTGCTCTTGGGTATCTGAGACAGTCTCTCGTTCACAATGGCACTGCTGCAAGCCATGGTTGTGTGTCCCACTCGGGCACTATCAGAATCGTGTGTGCATGGTCCATTCTGATTTTTCTGGCCACTCTGCTGATAATGCTGAATGCAGGAAAACATAATAAAATGTGTTATCCCAAACCAATGAAAATGCATCCACTTGCCAAGTATTAGGCTCTGGATGCCACAAAACATATTTAGATAATTTACAGTTGTTTTGTGAAGCAAACAAGTCTACTTGTGGATGTCCCCATTTTTGAATTTTTTTTCAAAAATGTTGTCGTTTAACGCCGATTCCAAATGATCATGAAATTTGCGACTTTTCCTGTCTGCCAACGTGTTCTGGCTCCCTGGTATATGTGCTACTGTTAGCCATATGTGATTGTCTTGAGCCCAATTCCAAATCAGTTTTGCTAATCTATTACAGGGTTTGGACTTAGTCCCTCCCATGTTACGAATGTAGGCCATGACTGTTGTGTTATCTGTCAAAATTCTGACGTGATATATTGGTATACGTACCAAACTGGGTAACCCTAAATAAACTGCTCTAAGTTCTAGAACATTAATATGATCAACAAAACCAGTCTTACCGTTCAAATTTGTCAAATATGTCTGGTTCACAATGTTCTAATTGTGGATATAAGCATATGCAGGGACGATGTCCTGCCAGGGACAGGCAGTGCCTTGCATGCAGGAGAACAGGACATTTGATTAAAATGTGTCGACGTGATGTGAACAGGAAGACAGTGGTAAATGAGTTAGGCATCGAAAAGCGCAACGAACAGGAGGATTGGCTACATGATTACAGCGAAGAAGATACAACACACGATTTGTTCGTGGGTGCGCTAAACGACAACAATGGAGATCCAGATGGCCTGTGGTATGCCGACATCACAGTGAACAACAGTTTGATCAAGTTAAAGCTAGACACAGGATCACAGGCGAATATAATTCCAATGGATGTGTACGACGAGATAGGTTGTTTAACCATGTCTCCATCGCGTTGTCAACTCGTCACGTATTCAGGTCAACGCATACAACCGATGGGAGAGTCTTGGATAGAGATCCGAGGCCGTCGATTCAAGTTCCAAATAACAAGAGAAGGGAGCCCCCTTCTAGGAAAGAGTGCATGTGTTGACCTGAAATTGATTACAAGGGTAGACTCAATATCGAACATTGTGGATCCGAGGGCACGTGCTAATGAACTGGTAAATATTTATGCTGATGTTTTTCAAGGTCTTAGTAAAATAAAAGTAAATGCTCACATTCATGTTAATACCAACATACCCCCTGTTGTTGATGCACCTAGAAGAATACCCCATGCAATAATTCAAGATGTACGTAATGAATTAGACAGAATGTTGGCATTAGGAGTGATAGTAAAACAAACAGCACTAACTCCATGGGTCAGTTCCATTACTATTGTGAGGAAACCTGCCAAAATACGGATTTGTTTGGATCCTACAAAACTTATTAAAGCAATTTTAAGGGGCCCTTATCCCACTCGTACAGTTGAAGAGGTTGTTGCAAACACAAGTGGGGCCAAAATATTCTCGGTAATAGATGCTAATAGTGGGTATTGGCAGATCGAATTAGATGAAGAGAGTTCTCATTTGTGCACATTCAACATGCCGTGGGGTAGGTACAGGTATACACCTTTGCCCTTTGGAATAAAGACAGCTGGCGATATATTTATAGAAGAGATGAATGGCATACTGGGAGGGTTAGAAGGTGTTAATGTGATCACAGATGACATTTTAGTTTATGGCAAAGATATTGAAGAGCACAACAGTAGACTCAAAAAAGTTTTTGAAAGAGCCAGGAAATTCAATTTGAAACTTAACCCGAAAAAGTCTGTAATTTGTAGATCACAGGTTAACTATGTGGGTCATTTGATAACGTCAGATGGACTATTGCCTAACAAAGACCGCATTCAGGCCATTATTGATCTGCCAACTCCCCAAGACAAAAAAGCGGTTCAAAGATTTCTGGGAATGGTTGGCTACGTCAGTAAATTTATACCTAACATGGCAGAGTTGACCAAGCCTTTACGGGTCATCCTAAGCAAAGAGATCGCATGGCACTGGCAGGTAGAACAAATTAAATCATTTGAAACACTTAAACAGCTTTGAACAAAGGCCCCTATACTAAAGTATTTCAATGTCAAGGAGGACATAGACATAGTCATAGTGGAAGCATAGACATAGTCGATGCTTCCAAATCTGGACTGGGGTCAACGTTGTTTCAAGACAAAAGGCCAGTTGCCATGGCGTCGAAAGCTTTGGATAAAACCCAGTCAAATTATGCTGTAATAGAGAAAGAGTTGCTGGCTATTTGTTTTGGTTGTAAAAAGTTTCACGAGTACATATTTGGAAAGAGTATAACGGTTGAAACTGATCACAAACCGTTGGTAGCCATTATGAGGAAACCAATACATACGTTGTCTGCCAGGATGCAACGCATGAGAATGCGTTTGCAAAATTATGACATCTCAATTGTCCATATTAAAGGCACCCTAATGCTTTTTGCAGATGCATTATCCAGGGCATACACAACAGTAACAAGCCCTGAAGAGTTATTCGATGACGATTTGACGGTGGCAGCAGTAGACATAGACCATGACATTGTAAACAAATTAAGACTGGAGGTAGCAAAAGACAGCACTCTACAGAGAGTTATGTTATTAACTAAAGAGGGATGGCCCAAGCATGACAAAGGTTTACACCCCGATGTAAAACCGGTTTTTACATACAGATATACCATTTCAATACAGGACAACGTCTTGCTCAAAGACAACCGCATTATTATCCCCAAAACGCTACAGAAAGACATGTTAGACAGGATACATGAATCCCATCTGGGAATAGTAAGATGCAAGCAATTGGCGCGAGATACCATTTTCTGGCCTGGGTTAAGTAGCCAAATTGAAGACAAAGTATCACGCTGTCAAATATGTCAAGGCTTGTGAAACAAACAGGCCACTGAACCTTTGATTAACCACAAAATAATGGATATACCATATTACAAAATTGGGGTTGACCTGTTTTTTGTGGACAACACAACATATTTGATCTTAATAGATTATTACACAAATTTCCCAGAAGTTGTGAAATTGACAAGTACAAGTCTGGCCATAATAGCTGCTATGAGGCTAGTATTTGGTAGATATGGTATACCCAGATATCCAGTTTCGGACAACGGCCCACAATTCAGCAGTGCTGATTATTTAAAGTTTGCGAACGAATATGAATTTACTCCCATATTTTCAAATCCAATGTTTGCCCAAAACAATGGCCAAGTAGAGAGGTACGTACAGACTGTTAAACGCATGATAAAAAAGTCAATAGTCGACAATAGAGACATACACATTGCACTACTCAATTATAGGAATACCACTTTGCAGGGCATTGGTGTTTCTCCAGCTCGGTTATTGATGTCCCGTACACTAAGATAAAAAATTTCCGTTTTGGATAAACATTTAAGAACAAAAACACATACATCAAAGCAAAGAGAAATACATCACAGACAACAGTTACAAAAGAAATACTATGATAGAAATGCAGGCCCTGGACACAACAAATTGAACATAGGAGACAGGGTGCGATATCTCGACCACAGGGGAGAGTGGCAGGTTGGGAAAACTGTAGATAAGGGTACACCAGGTCCACGTGACTACATTGTCCTAAATGGAGAGAATCATTTAATCAAAAGAAATCGACAACACATTTTTGAGGCATGTACGGTTGATGAAAAACTACACACACCACAAACAACATCTGTAGAAGCAGTTCCATACACGACTAGGTACGGCCGGAATATTCGCCCGGTAAACCGGATGGGATTCTAAGGGTCATGTGAAAATATGAAATAATTGATATGCCCTTGTAACATTACATGAATTGGGCGTGTCAGTAGTATCGGTTGTATTTTGTTGTCATATTACTATCGCTACTGCATGTCGATAATTGAGTTTTGGGACCATTGCCTTAACATTACATGTATACTTAGATTAGATCATTGAAACAAAGTAGTATTTACTAGTGTTGTTGTTTATATATTGCTGGACATTGGAATTTGTACTGTACCTATTACAGATA
Source organism: Branchipolynoe longqiensis (assembly GCA_030323885.1). Lineage (NCBI taxonomy): Eukaryota > Metazoa > Annelida > Polychaeta > Phyllodocida > Polynoidae > Branchipolynoe > Branchipolynoe longqiensis. Next base: position 11,709,156 of record CM059192.1, on the reverse strand, counting down.
TAGCATTATAAATATATACCAAGTATAACAGTACGTGTAATTGTTGAACATTTCGACATGTATTTATGCCCTGTATGTATAGCAAGTCATGTGATATCAGTATCAAGTACCGGTATTGGAATTTTCATGTGATATTAGGTATGTGTATTAAGCCGTTTAGGTACACTAGTTAAGATGTTGTTTATGATATAATTGTTGCGATAACAACAGGATAATGAATAAAAATGAAGAATCTGTGATTTGAAATACTATAAGCATATGTTAAATTTACAAAGGAATAGAGTAGAGACATATGCACTTTGGGGGGGTGATGGAATTGTTGTTGTTGTATATGTTAAGAGGTGTAGTGTCAGAGGTTAGCTGGACTTAAGTTGTTCACACATATCTGCATATATATATCTCGGGTTTGTATCATGAGCATTTAACACAAGCATTTAATAGTCTTAAGTTAGGTTAGTACATGTCACCTACGTTAATGATGGTGACCGGTTTACTATGTACTTTATTAAAACTATAGAAGGGGAGATGTTATGTATCTAGGCCAATCCGGCAGGTATGGGGAACCAGCGGCACACGGATTGTAACCAAGGGATACAGGAATCAAATAAAAGTCAGTTACTAACTGGAACTCAAGGTGTCGACTCATATCTTACAGTCCCTATGCGCTCACCACCCATCTAGTGATGCATCTGTTGTAACTACTGTGTTGGGTTCACCCATTCTAATTGGGTTTGGGGAAGAATGAATGTTCTCAAACCACCAATGAATATCTGCTAGGCCTTCTGGTGAAATAGTCATTTTTCTTTCAAAATTACCTTTTGTGCATGCTAACGCTAAATTTGTATCTATCTCTAGTGATTTAATATGAGCTTTTCCGTATAGTATCACAGGGGCAAAAGCTATCATAATACCAATTAGAATTGCGACTTGTCTAATCTTTGGGCTAGTTATTTCTAATAAATGCTTAGCCATATCAATAAATTTATCTAATTTCTGGTCAGTTAGAGCGACTGTCATATTGTCTGTGTTTAATAAAAAACCCAAACATATTAATTCTCTTGTTGGAATAAGAACTGACTTCTTTTCATGGATGTGAAATCCTAATTCGGTGAATGCCTCACAGATATCATTTACCGCTTCTTGACAATGTTCTTTTGATTGTGTTACAATAAATGAGTCGTCAATATATGGAAACATGACATGTCCTTTCTTTGCCATTAACGACAAAATTGGTTTAAGCAATTTAGTAAACAAGCGAGGGGCACAAGCTAAGCCATTTGGCATACAGGTGAATTCATCAAGTTTATCATTCCAAATAAACCGTAACAATTTTCTATCTGGTTTATAAATTGGAATCGTGTAGTAGACATCTTTAAGATCCACACTAGCTAACCAGGAACCTTTTGTTATCAAATCTCTTGCTGTTTCGAGAGAAAACATTAAAAAATGTTTATATTCAACTAATTTGTTGAGTATTGTAAGATCCAGAATCATTCTAACATCTTCATTAGGTTTACGTCACGAAAAAATGTTGGAAACAAATTTGCCTCTTTCATGATTCACAGGTTCTATAATAGCTTTGTCAAAAGATTCTAGCACCTGCTTATCTAGTGCCTTTCTCTCGTTTGAATTAAATCGATAGGGAAAAGGAATAGTTTCTTGTACAGGTATTTGCGTGAAGGGAATACGTATTCCTTCCACAATACTTAAAACTGTTAAATTATCAGTAATTAAGTTCCATTCCTCCAAACAATTTTTAATATTGCCAGCATTAAAATTGCTTACGGGTGTTTCCATGGCCATGTGAGTTTGCGTTGCAACCTCTACTTGTTCTCTGGTCGGGGGAATGGCTTGCTGGGAGTAAATTCCCTCTTGAATGGACGGTTCCCGTCATTCCAGCCGTATGGCTGTCGCTGTCCCATGTCTCTGGGCTGGAAGCCAGAGGTCGGGCCAGACCGTCTGCCTCTGCCGGTCCGACGGTTTCGAAAATCCGTTCTGTTTTTTCGGAAACGTGTATTCCCATCAGCAGCCTTCTTTTTCGCATCCATGTGCTTGCCGCACTTTGTGCCCATCTCCACCTCTTTAAAGAGGTACTGGAGATGTCCACCAAACAGTTTGGTTTTGTCCAGTGGTTTGCCTTTCACTGGCTTTGGTGGGAGAAAAAGAGTGTAGTCTTTCCCGTCGTTATCCACCACTTTCTTGGATCTGGCAACTTCCTTGCCAGCATCCATACAGACCGATTTGAAGACGTTTTCAAAGCGTCTGCACGATAGGAAGTTGCTCGCTGCCGTCAACATGGCGATGCCCTTGTCCATTGTTCTTTCCAAAATGAGAACTTGTTCTCAGTTTGCATATGATTAGCCACTGGCACAATCGCTGTCAGGGCCCCTAGGACCGCTTTATGCATGGTGTGGAGGACACCCTCAAATTTCTTCCTGTCCTCACTGAGATGAACGTCCCGGTCCATCTCTTTGGTGACGGAATCCGGGATGCCCTTGATTCCCGTCAGCTGTTCACCCAGCTTGGTGATCACCTCTGCAGGCTTAAAAGGTGTTGAAGTGTCCCTTTATTATCTCCCGCATCATAGTGGTAGATAGGACTTTCTTAGCCCTTTCCACACAGCACTTCTTCCTTACCTTTCCACGATTTTCGCATACACTCCTGTATGCTCGGTGTCGGAATCAGAGTCGGTGGACAAAGAGTCCGAGGAGGAATCTGAGGACGAATCCTTCTTATTCTTGGTCTTCCTCTTTTTGGTCTTCTTCCTATTGACCACCTTCTTCCTGGCATTAGTGAACTCATCTCCCGACGAGCTTCCCGGCTTCTTGGTCTTTTTCTTTTTGATTTTCCGTGGGACTGGCTCTGGAGACGAGTCCGCCTCTGGAGATTCTTCATCATCATCAGAGACGTCCTCCCAGTCCGACTCTTCCTCCAGGGGAGGAAGCCTTTTCTTTCCCCGGGGTTTGGTTGGGCGAAACTCTTCTAGTTTCTTCTCCAAGAGGCTTGTCATTCGAGCCTCCCAGTCCGAGGGGACTACAGTAGTCACCTCCGGCTCGCTCTCCACTTCTGGGTCCGACATGATGTGCGCGCCGGCATGTGGGGATGGAGGTACCATCAACACCGGCGATGATTCATAGTCATCAGCCGGGCGAGCCGCTGCTGCCACTGTTGCTGCATTCTTACTCCGCTTCGTAGCCATCGGAAGTCTGTAACAATCGAAAGAAAGTTACTATAAACTGAATAAATTTTACCAAATATCACAACAGGTTATGGCAACCAAGTTATTGTGCAACTAGTGGTGTTAGAGAACATATTTAAACCATTTCAATACAGTGGTGAGCTAGCTAATGTGTAATGTCATAGGTTAATGGTATCGAAACCAAAACCAAATGAGAGGTAGGGACCAGTGTATCAGTAGCCTCCCACACTCTCTGTTCCATACACTTCTCCCTCCTGTGGCTACAATGCCAACAAGTTGAAGTAAATGCTACAAAACTCGGAGGTATGCCTAAACAATTTGGGGAATCCATAAAAGAGACCCAGGATTAAATCCCCACGAGAATCCATAAAAGAAACCGAGGATAAATCCCAACGAGATTTGGTTCCAACCACATCGCTCTCCGTTCATCAACGGGTGGCTTGTAGAACAAAGGAAAAATGTCGCTTTGTTCTATCGATGTTTTACAAAAGTAAAACACCCATAAAAGTAACAAATAACATGTCACAGTAATAACAAGTTTGCCAAAAGATGCTATAAGGTATCATAACCAAATTGCCCCTATTTTAAACAAATACGTACAGTTATCATATCGTCGTAGATAAAAAAACTGACGGAGCAACTCAATGAACGTCCTCCCATCACGAGTTGATTATGCTAATTGCTGGACCCGGATGTGCTTCCTTCTCCCTCGGCTACGAGTAGCATGAGGCTTAGTACCGAGGTAACATATATATATATCTGTAATTAGCTGCATGCTTTCGGATGTGGAAGCTAGGTCTCTGTTGAAATAAAAAGAATGAGCAAAATCTGCTGCAACCACATTTTGTTGTTGTTTTTATTCGAGCGGGAAGCTTCATTGTAGATTCAGGAATGTAAACAATACAATATAGGAGTCTGGACTACATGGGTCATCCAGTGTACATTGATATATCACGTGACCTCACCAGAACTCGCCGTCCTCGCGCGGGACCAGCCCGATCTTGACCTTGTCCTCCTCACTAATTGACCTCCACTCACGTGACCGCTCTGACCACGCCCCGTTCCAATCGTCCCGCCCCCACGGGTTGCGCAGGCGCAGAAGGCACACCTCCCTAGTGTTGACTCGTAACTGCAAGTAAATGTGAAAAGTGAATCCTCTATACATAGGGTACATGTGACAAGTGAATCCTCTATACATAAGGTAAATGTGGCAAGTGAACCTTCTATAGATGGAGTAACTGTGACAAGTGAAGCCTCTATACATAGAATAACTGTGACAAGTGAAGCCTCTATACATGGCGTAACTGTGACAAGTGAAGCCTCTATACATAAGGTAAATGTGGCAAGTGAACCTTCTATACATAGGGTAAATGTGACCAGTGAATGTTCTATACATAGAGTAAATGTGACAGGTGAATCTTGTATGTATAGGGTAAATGTGACAAGGGAACCCTGCATAAATAGGGTAAATGTGACAACTGAATCCTCTGTACATATGGTAAATGTGATAAGTGAACACAATACACAGGGTAAATGTTACAAGTGAATCTTCTATACAAAAAGTAAATGTGACAAGTGAATCTTGTATACATAGGGTAAATGTGACAAGGGAACCCTGCATAGATAGGGTAGATATGCCAACTGAATCTTCTGTATGTATGGTAAATGTGACAAGTGAACACAATACACAGGGTAAATGTTACAAGTGAATCTTGTATACATAGGGTAAATGTGACAAGTGAACTCTATAGATAGAGTAAAGGTGGCAACTGAATCCTCTATACATAGGCTAAATGTGACAAGAGAGCCCTCCATACATAATGTAAATGTGACAAGTGACTCCCCTATAAATGAGGAAAATGTGACAAGTGAACCCTCTATGCATAGGTCATGTGACAAGTGAACCCTCTATACATATGGTAAATGTGAGAAGTGAAGGCTATATACATAGGCTAAATGTGACAAGAGAAGCCTCTATACATAGGGTAAATGTGACACTTGAATCCTCTATACACAGGGTAAATGTGACAAGTGACTCCCCTATGAATGTGGAAAATGTGACAACTGAACCATATATACATAGGGTAAATGTGACAGGTGAACCCTATATACATAGGGTAAATGTGACAATGTGACAACGGAACCCTGTAGAAATAGGGTAAATGTGACAATTGAATCCTCTATACACTGGGTAAATGTGACAAGTTCACCCTCTATACACAGGGTAAATGTGACAAGTTCACCCTCAATACACAGGGTAAATGTGACAAGTTCACCCTCTATACACAGGGTAAATGTGCCAGGTTCACCCTCTATACACAGGGTAAATGTGACAAGTTCCGCCTCTATACATAGGGTAAATGTGACAAGTTCACCCTCTATACATAGGATAAATGTGACAAGTTCACCCTCTATACACAGGGTAAATGTGACAAGTTCACCCTCTATAGACAGGGTACATGTAACAAGTTCACCCCCTATACACAGGGTAAATGTAACAAGTTCATCCTCTATGCACAGGGTACATGTAACAAGTTCACCTTCTATACATAGGGTAAATGTGACAAGTTCACCCTCTATACACAGGGTAAATGTGACAAGCTCACCCTCTATACACAGGGTAAATGTGACAAGTTCACCCTCTATACATAGGAAAAATGTGACAAGTTCACCCTCTATACACAGGGTACATGTGACAAGTTCACCCTCCATACACAGGGTACATGTAACAAGTTCCCCCCCTATACACAGGGTACATGTAACAAGTTCCCCCTCTAGACACAGGGTAAATGTGACAAGTTCACCCTCTATACACAGGCAACATGAAACAAGTTCACCCTCTATACACAGGGTAAATGTGACAAGTTCACCCTCTATACACAGGGTAAATGTGACAAGTTCACCCTCTATACACAGGGTAAACATGACAAGTTCACCCTCTATACACAGGGTAAATGTGCCAGCTTCACCCCCAATACACAGGGTAAATGTGACAAGTTCACCCTCTATACACAGGGTACATGTGACAAGTTCACCCTCTATACACAGGGTAAATGTGCCAGGTTCACCCTCTATACACAGGGTAAATGTGACAAGTTCCGCCTCTATACATAGGGTAAATGTGACAAGTTCACCCTCTATACACAGGATAAATGTGACAAGTTCACCCTCTATACACAGGGTAAATGTGACAAGTTCACCCTCTATAGACAGGGTACATGTAACAAGTTCACCCCCTATACACAGGGTAAATGTAACAAGTTCATCCTCTATGCACAGGGTACATGTAACAAGTTCACCTTCTATACATAGGGTAAATGTGACAAGTTCACCCTCTATACACAGGGTAAATGTGACAAGTTCACCCTCTATACACAGGGTAAATGTGACAAGTTCACCCTCTATACATAGGAAAAATGTGACAAGTTCACCCTCTATACACAGGGTACATGTGACAAGTTCACCCTCCATACACAGGGTACATGTAACAAGTTCCCCCCTATACACAGGGTACATGTAACAAGTTCCCCCTCTATACACAGGGTAAATGTGACAAGTTCACCCTCTATACACAGGCAACATGAAACAAGTTCACCTCTATACACAGGGTAAATGTGACAAGTTCACCCTCTATACACAGGGTAAATGTGACAAGTTCACCCTCTATACACAGGGTAAATGTGACAAGTTCACCCTCTATACACAGGGTAAATGTGCCAGCTTCACCCCCAATACACAGGGTAAATGTGACAAGTTCACCCTCTATACACAGGGTACATGTGACAAGTTCACCCTCTATACACAGGGTAAATGTGCCAGGTTCACCCTCTATACACAGGGTAAATGTGACAAGTTCAACTTCTATACACAGGATAAATGTGACAAGTTCACCCTCTATACACAGGGTAAATGTGACAAGTTCACCCTCTATACACAGGGTAAATGTGCCAGGTTCACCCTCTATACACAGGGTAAATGTGACAAGTTCACCCTCTATACACAGGGTAAATGTGACAAGTTCACCCTCTATACACAGGGTAAATGTAACAAGTTCACCCTCTATACACAGGGTAAATGTGACAAGTTCACCCTCTATACACAGGGTAAATGTGACAAGTTCAGCTTCTATACACAGGGTAAATGTGACAAGTTCACCGTCTATACATGGGTAAATGTGCCAGGTTCACCCTCTATACAAAGGGTAAATGTGACAAGTTCACCCTCTATACACAGGGTAAATGTGACAAGTTCACCCTCTATACACAGGGTAAATGTAACAAGTTCACCCTCTATACACAGGGTAAATGTGACAAGTTCACCCTCTATACACAGGGTAAATGTGAGAAGTTCACCTTCTATACACAGGGTAAATGTAACAAGTTCACCCTCTATACACAGGGTACATGTAACAAGTTCAGCCTCTATACACAGGGTAAATGTGATATGTGAACATTGTATCCATAGAGTAAATGTGACAAGTTCACCCTCTATACACAGGGTAAATGTGACAAGTTCACCCTCTATACACAGGATAAATGTGACAAGTTCACCTTCTATGCACAGGATAAATGTGACAAGTTCACCCTCTATACACATGGTAAATGTGACAAGTTCACCCTCTATACACTGGGTACATGTAACAAGATCAGCCTCTATACACAGGGTAAATTTGATATGTGAACCTTCTATACATAGAGTAAATGTGACAAGTTCACCCTCTATACACAGGGTAAATGTGACAAGTTCACCGTCTATACACATGGTAAATGTGACAAGTTCCCCCTCTATACATAGGGTACATGTAACAAGTTCATCCTCTATACATAGGGTAAATGTGCCAGGTTCACCCTCTATACACAGGGTAAATGTGACAAGTTCACCCTCTATACACAGGGTAAAGGTGACAAGTTCGCCTCTATACACAGGGTATATGTGACAAGTTCACCCTCTATACACAGGGTAAATGTGCCAGGTTCACCCTCTATACACAAGGTAAATGTGACAAGTTCACCCTCTATACACAGGGTAAATGTGACAAGTTCACCTTCTATACACAGGATAAATGTGACAGGTTCACCTTCTATACATAGGGTTAATGTACCAGGTTCACCCTCTATACACAGGGTAAATGTAACAAGTTCACCCTCTATACACAGGGTAAATGTGACAAGTTCACCCTCTATACACAGGGTAAATGTGACAAGTTCACCCTCGATACACAGGGTAAATGTGACAAGTTCACCCTCTATACACAGGGTAAATGTAACAAGTTCACCTGCTATACACAGGGTAAATGTAACAAGTTCATCCTCTATAAACAGGGCACATGTAAGAAGTTCACCCTCTATACACAGGGTAAATGTAACAAGTTCACCCTCTATACACAGGGTAAATGTGCCAGGTTCACCCTCTATACACAGGGTACATGTAACAAGGTCAGCCTCTATGCATAGGGTAGATGTGACAAGTTCACCCTCTATACATAGGGTAAATGTGAGAAGTTCACCCTCTATACACAGGGTACCTGAAACAAGTTCACCCTCTATACACAGGGTAAATATGACAAGTTCAACCTCTATACACAGGGTAAATGTGACAAGTTCACCCTCTATACACAGGGTAAATCTGACAGGTTCACCCTCTATACATAGGGTAAATGTGCCAGGTTCACCCTCTATACACCGGGTAAATGTAACAAGTTCACCCTCTATACACAGGGTAAATGTGACAAGCTCACCCTCTATACACAGGGTAAATGTGACAAGTTCACCCTCTATACACATGGCAAATGTAACAAGTTCACCCGCTATACACAGGGTAAATCTGCCAGGTTCACCATCTATACACAGGGTAAATGTGCCAGGTTCACCCTCTATAAACCGGGTAAATGTAACAAGTTCACCCTCTATACACAGGGTAAATGTGACAAGTTCACCTTCTATACACAGGATAAATGTGACAATTTCACCCTCTATACACAGGGTAAATGTGCCAGGTTCACCCTCTATACACAGGGTAAATGTGACAAGTTCACCCTCTATACACAGGGTACATGTAACAAGTTCAGCCTCTATTCACAGGGTAAATGTGATATGTGAACCTTCTATACATAGAGTAAATGTGACAGGTTCACCCTCTATACACAGGGTAAATGTGACAAGTTCACAGTCTATACACATGCTAAATGTGACAAGTTCCCCCTCTATACATAGGGTACATGTAACAAGTTCATCCTCTATACATAGGGTAAATGTGCCAGGTTCACCCTCTATACAGAGGGTAAATGTGACAAGTTCACCCACTATACACAGGGTAAATGTGACAAGTTCACCCTCTATACCCATGGTAAATGTGACAAGTTCCTCCTCTATACATAGCGTAAATGTGCCAGGTTCACCCTCTATACACAAGACAAATGTGACAAGTTCACCCTCTATGCACAGGGTAAATGTGACAAGTTCACCCTCTATACACAGGGTAAATGTGACAAGTTCACCTCTATACACAGGGTAAATGTGACAAGTTCACCCTCTATACACAGGGTAGATGTGCCAGGTTCACCCTCTATACACAAGGTAAATGTGACAAGTTCACCCTCTATACACAGGGTAAATGTGACAAGTTCACCTTATATACACACGATAAATGTGACAAGTTCACCCTCTATACACAGGGTAAATGTGGCAGGTTCACCCTCTATACACAGGTAAAGTGAAATCACCCTCTATACAGGTAATGTACAAGTTCCTTCTATACACAGGATAAATGTGACAGGTTCACCTTCTATACATAGGGTAATGTACCAGGTTCACCCTCTATACACAGGGTAAATGTAACAAGTTCACCCTCTATACACAGGGTAAATGTGACAAGTTCACCTCTATACACAGGGTAAATGTGACAAGTTCACCTCGATACACAGGGTAAATGTGACAAGTTCACCCTCTATACACAGGGTAAATGTAACAAGTTCACCTGCTATACACAGGGTAAATGTAACAAGTTCATCCTCTATAAACAGGGCACATGTAACAAGTTCACCCTCTATACACAGGGTAAATGTAACAAGTTCACCCTCTATACACAGGGTAAATGTGCCAGGTTCACCCTCTATACACAGGGTACATGTAACAAGGTCAGCCTCTATGCATAGGGTAAATGTGACAAGTTCACCCTCTATACATAGGGTAAATGTGAGAAGTTCACCCTCTATACACAGGGTACCTGAAACAAGTTCACCCTCTATACACAGGGTAAATATGACAAGTTCAACCTCTATACACAGGGTAAATCTGACAGGTTCACCCTCTATACATAGGGTAAATGTGCCAGGTTCACCCTCTATACACCGGGTAAATGTAACAAGTTCACCCTCTATACACAGGGTAAATGTGACAAGCTCACCCTCTATACACAGGGTAAATGTGACAAGTTCACCCTCTATACACATGGCAAATGTAACAAGTTCACCCGCTATACACAGGGTAAATCTGCCAGGTTCACCCTCTATGCACAGGGTAAATGTGCCACGTTCACCCTCTATAAACCGGGTAAATGTAACAAGTTCACCCTCTATAGACACGGTAAATGTGACAAGTTCACCTTCAATACACAGGATAAATGTGACAATTTCACCCTCTATACACAGGGTAAATGTGCCAGGTTCACCCTCTATACACAGGGTAAATGTGACAAGTTCACCTCTATACACAGGGTACATGTAACAAGTTCAGCCTCTATTCACAGGGTAAAGGTGATATGTGAACCTTCTTACATAGAGTAAATGTGACAGGTTCACCCTCTATACACAGGGTAAATGTGACAAGTTCACGTCTATACACATGCTAATGTGACAAGTTCCCCCTCTATACATAGGGTACATGTAACAAGTTCATCCTCTATACATAGGGTAAATGTGCCAGGTTCACCCTCTATACAGAGGGTAAATGTGACAAGTTCACCCACTATACACAGGGTAAATGTGACAAGTTCACCCTCTATACCCATGGTAAATGTGACAAGTTCCTCCTCTATACATAGCGTAAATGTGCCAGGTTCACCCTCTATACACAAGACAAATGTGACAAGTTCACCCTCTATGCACAGGGTAAATGTGACAAGTTCACCCTCTATACACAGGGTAAATGTGACAAGTTCACCTCTATACACAGGGTAAATGTGACAAGTTCACCCTCTATACACAGGGTATATGTGCCAGGTTCACCCTCTATACACAAGGTAAATGTGACAAGTTCACCCTCTATACACAGGGTAAATGTGACAAGTTCACCTTATATACACACGATAAATGTGACAAGTTCACCCTCTATACACAGGGTAAATGTGGCAGGTTCACCCTCTATACACACGGTAAATGTGAGAAGTTCACCCTCTATACACAGGGTAAATGTGACAAGTTCACCCTCTATACACATGGTAAATGTAACAAGTTCACCCGCTATACACAGGGTAAATCTGCCAGGTTCACCCTCTATACACAGGCTAAATGTAACAAGTTCACCCTCTATACACAGGGTAAATGTGACAAGTTCACCCTCTATACACAGGGTAAATGTGACAAGTTCACCCTCTATAAATAGGGTAAATGTGCCAGGTTCACCCACTATACCCAGGGTAAATGTAACAAGTTCACCCTCTATACACAGGGTGCATGTAACAAGTTCAGCCTCTATACACAGGGTAACTGTGATATGTGACCTTTATACATAGAGTAAATGTGACAAGTTCAGCCTCTATACACAGGGTAAATGTGACAAGTTGACCCTCTATACACAGTGTAAATGTGACAAGTTCACCTTCTATACACAGGATAAATGTGACAAGTTCGCCCTCTATACACAGGGTAAATGTGACAAGTTCACCTTATATACACACGATAAATGTGACAAGTTCACCCTCTATACACAGGGTAAATGTGGCAGGTTCACCCTCTATACACACGGTAAATGTGAGAAGTTCACCCTCTATACACAGGGTAAATGTGACAAGTTCACCCTCTATACACATGGTAAATGTAACAAGTTCACCCGCTATACACAGGGTAAATCTGCCAGGTTCACCCTCTATACACAGGCTAAATGTAACAAGTTCACCCTCTATACACAGGGTAAATGTGACAAGTTCACCCTCTATACACAGGGTAAATGTGACAAGTTCACCCTCTATAAATAGGGTAAATGTGCCAGGTTCACCCACTATACCCAGGGTAAATGTAACAAGTTCACCCTCTATACACAGGGTGCATGTAACAAGTTCAGCCTCTATACACAGGGTAACTGTGATATGTGAACCTTCTATACATAGAGTAAATGTGACAAGTTCAGCCTCTATACACAGGGTAAATGTGACAAGTTGACCCTCTATACACAGTGTAAATGTGACAAGTTCACCTTCTATACACAGGATAAATGTGACAAGTTCGCCCTCTATACACAGGGTAAATGTGCCAGGTTCACCGTCTATACACAGGGTAAATGTGACAAGTTCACCCTCTATACACAGGGTAAATGTGACAAGTTCACCCTCTATGCACATGGTAAATGTAACAAGTTCACCCACTATACACAGGGTAAATCTGCCAGGTTCACCCTCTATACACAGGGTAAATGTGCCAGGTTCACCCTCTATAAACAGGGTAAATGTAACAAGTTCAACCTCTATACACAGGGTAAATGTGACAAGTTCACCCTCTATACACAGGGTAAATGTGACAAGTTAACCCTCTATAAATAGGGTAAATGTGCCAGGTTCAACCTCTATACACAGGGTAAATGTAACAAGTTCACCCTCTATACACAGGGTAAATATGACAAGTTCACCCTCTATACACATGGTACATGTAAGAACTTCAGCCTCTATACACAGGGTAAAGGTGATATGTGAACCTTCTATACATAAAGTAAATGTGACAAGTTCACCCTCTATACACAGGGTAAATGTGACAAGTTCACCGTCTATACACATGGTAAATGTGACAAGTTCACCCTCTATACATAGGGTACATGTAACAAGTTCATCCTCTATACATAGGGTAAATGTGCCAGGTTCACCCTCTATACACAGGGTAAATGTGACAAGTTCACCCTCTATACACGGGGGAAATGTGACAAGTTCACCCTCTATACACAGGGTAAATGTGACAAGTTCCTCCTCTATACATAGGGTAAATGTGCCAGGTTCACCCTCTATACACAAGGTAAATGTGACAAGTTCACCCTCTATACACAGTGTAAATGAAACAACTTCACCTTCTATACACAGGGTACATGTGACAAGTTCACCCTCTATACACAGGGTAAATGTGACAAGTTCACCTTCTATACACAGGATAAATGTGACAAGTTCACCCTCTATACACAGGGTACATGTGCCAGGTTCACCCTCTATACACAGGGTAAATATGACAAGTTCACCCTCTATACACAGGGTAAATGTGACCAGTTCACCCTCAATACACAGGGTAAATGTAACAAGTTCATCCGCTATTCAGGGGTAAATCTGCCAGGTTCACCCTCTATACACAGGGTAAATGTGCCAGGTTCACCCTCTATACACAGGGTAAATGTAACAAGTTCACCCTCTATACACAGGGTAAATGTGACAAGTTCACCCTCTATACACAGGGTAAATGCGACAAGTTCACCCTCTATACACAGGGTAAATGTGACAAGTTCACCCTCTATACACAGGGTAAATGTGACAAGTTCACCCTCTATACACAGGGTAAATGTAACACGTTCACCCTCTATACACAGATTGATTGATTGGTGGTTGCTTTACGCCGTGTCGGCAGCATAGGCCATATTCACGGCGAGAAATGTTTGTTTTTGTTCAAACCATCGCTTTTACATGTAAAAGCATACAATCAATTTTGTGTCAATGGACACTCATGAATTTTGTAAACTCACAATCATATAGCTAAATAAAAGTCTAAATGATAGTATTATTCACCGATGAAATTTGTTTAAAAACCTATATGAGTTGGTACAAACCAGCTGCCCTCAAAAAGGCTACAATCTTTTCTTGTTTTACTTTAGTAAAAAGGTCTTGCATGTTGTTTGCAGTGTAAAATTGTTGGCGCAGGGCCATGAAATCCACACAGTTTAATAAAATGTGTTTTAATGTCAGTGGGGACTGACATCCAATACATTCAGGGGGAGGCTCCCCCTTGAGCAGAAAAACGTGTGTTAGCCACGAGTGGCCAATATGGCATCTTGTTAAAACAACCTGGTCGTGTCGCCCTTCCAGGCGACTCTGCGGCAGTCCGTTCACGGAGGGGGTAATTCTATGGAGTTTGTTGTCTGGGTGTTCATCCCATTCGATCTGCCATAGGTTCCAAATGTATTTTTGAATGGTAGGTTTCAGATCAGAGTGGGGAATATGACAGTGTTCCAAAGGAGCAGTCAGGGCTCGAGTGGCCGCTTGATCTGCTCTCTCATTTCCTGGGATACCCACATGACTAGGCACCCAACATAGGTGAATGTCAAATTTTGCTATTGAAAGAGAGTTTAGTTTAATGAGTACTTTAAGTAGTATTGGGTGGTCCAGTTTCCTATTGTTTAAAGCCTGAAGGCAGGAAAAAGAGTCAGTGAAAATGATGAATTTATGACTGGCTGAGGTTTCGATGCACTCTAACGCGAGTAGGAGTGCTCGTGCCTCAGCAGTAAAGATGGAACTCTGATCTGGAATACGCGTACCTAGTTCACGTCCGTGGACGATTGCTGCCGCAGAGACTCTGTTGTCTGTCTTTGACCCATCCGTGTAAACGGCTAGGTGGGCGCTAAAAGCACTTCGCACATCGATAAAGCTTTCATGATATGAAAGTGGGTGCGTTTGACTTTTCTTCGACATGGCCAGCTGGAGGATGATGTTTGGTTTCCTCAGCTGCCAGGGAGGAACATCTGAATATTGTGAGGGTGCTATGTTATGTATATTTGCCCTCAAGGCCTCCAAATGAGGCTTTATTCTGAGGCCTAACGGCTTTATGTATGTTGGCCTTGATTCATAGAGGCATTCATATGGTGGCATAAAAATGGAGTTATATGCAGGATTTAAAATATTTCCTTTTAATTTTATCGCATATTGCATAGACAGTTTGAGCCTTCTACTCTTAAGGGAAGGCTCTCGGCCTTCGACATAAAGGCTCTGGACGGGCGAGGTTCTAAACGCCCCCAGGGCCAGCCGAAGGCCTTGATGGTGTATAGTGTCTAACTGTGATATGTATGATTTCCTGGCTGAACCATAAACAATACAGCCATAGTCCAATTTTGAACGTATTAAAGTTCTATATAATTGGAGCAGAACAGTGCTATCTGCTCCCCACTGTGTGTGGGCTAGAACTTTTAAAATGTCCAGTCCCTTAAGGCACCTGGACTTTAAGTACTTTATATGAGGGATAAAAGATAATTTGTTGTCAAAGATGACTCCTAAAAACTTCTATACACAGGGTAAGTTCACCCTCTATACACAGGGTACATGGAACAAGTTCACCCTCTATACACAGGGTAAATGTAACAAGTTCACCCTCTATACACAGGGTACATGTAACAAGTTCACCCTCTATACATAGCGTAAATGTGACAAGTTCACCCTCTATACACAGGGTAAATGTGACAAGTTCACCCTCTATACACAAGGTAAATGTGACAAGTTCACCCTC
Organism: Branchipolynoe longqiensis; assembly: GCA_030323885.1. Lineage (NCBI taxonomy): Eukaryota > Metazoa > Annelida > Polychaeta > Phyllodocida > Polynoidae > Branchipolynoe > Branchipolynoe longqiensis. Next base: position 11,693,278 of record CM059192.1, on the reverse strand, counting down.
TATACACAGGGTAAATCTGACAGGTTCACCTTCTATACATAGGGTAAATGTGCCAGGTTCACCCTCTATACACAGGGTAAATGTAACAAGTTCACCCTCTATACACAGGGTAAATGTGACAAGTTCACCCTCCATACACAGGGTAAATGTGACAAGTTCACCCTCTATACACAGTGTAAATGTGACAAGTTCACGCTCTATACACAGGGTAAATGTAACAAGTTCACCCGCTATACACAGGGTAAATGTAACAAGTTCACCCTCTATACACAGGGCACATGTAACAAGTTCACCCTCTATACACAGGGTAAATGTAAGAACTTCACCCTCTATACACAGGGTAAATGTGCCAGGTTCACCCTCTATACACAGGGTACATGTAACAAGATCAGCCTCTATACATAGGGTAAATGTGACAAGTTCACCCTCTATACACAGGGTAAATGTGAGAAGTTCACCCTCTATACACAGGGTAAATGTAAAAAGTTCACCCTCTATATACAGGGTAAATGTAACAAGTTCACCCTCTATACACAGGGTACATGTAACAAATTCACCCTCTATGCATAGGGTAAATGTGACAAGTTCACCCTCTATACACAGGGTAAATGTGACAAGTTCACCCTCTATACACAGGGTAAATGTAACAAGTTCACCCTCTATACACAGGGTAAATGTGACAAGTTCACCCTCTATACACAGGGTAAATGTGATATGTGAACTTTCTATACATAGAGTAAATGTGACAAGTTCACCCTCTATACACAGGGTAAATGTAACAAGTTCACCCTCTATACACAGGGTAAATGTGACAAGTTCACCCTCTATACACAGGGTAAATGTGACAAGTTCACCCTCTATACACAGGGTAAATGTGACAAGTTCACCCCCTATACACAGGGTAAATGTAACATGTTCATCCTCTATACACAGGGTACATGTAACAAGTTCACCCTCTAAACACAGGGTAAATGTGACAAGTTCACCCTGTATACACAGGGTAAATATGACAAGTTCAACCTCTATACACAGGGTAAATGTAACAAGTTCACCCTCTATACACAGGGCACATGTAACAAGTCCACCCTCTATACACAGGGTAAATGTAACAAGTTCACCCTCTATCCACAGGGTAAATGTGCCAGGTTCGCCCTCTATACACAGGGTACATGTAACAAGTTCAGCCTCTATACATAGGGTAAATGTGACAAGTTCACCCTCAATACATAGGGTAAATGTGAGAAGTTCACCCTCTATACACAGGGTAAATGTAACAAGTTCACCCTCTATACACAGGGTAAATGTAACAAGTTCACCCTCTATGCCTAGGGTAAATGTGACAAGTTCACCCTCTATACACAGGGTAAATGTGACAAGTTCACGCTCTATACGCAGGGTACATGAAAAAAGTTCACCCTCTATACACAGGGTAAATGTGACAAGTTCACCCTCTATGCACAGGGTAAATGTGATATGTGAACGTTCTATACATAGAGTAAATGTGACATGTTCACCCTCTATACACAGGCTAAATGTGACAATTTCACCCTCTATACACGGGTAAATGTGACAAGTTCACCCTCTATACCTAAGGTACATGTAACAAGTTCATCCTCTATACATCGGGTAAATGTGCCAGGTTCACCCTCTATACACAGGGTAAATGTGACAAGTTCACCCTCTATACACAGGGTAAATGTGACAAGTTCACCCTCTATACACAGGGTAAATGTGACAAGTCCCTCCTCTATTCATAGGGTAAATGTGCCAGGTTCACCCTCTATACACAAGGTAAATGTGACAAGTTCACCCTCTATACACAGGGTAAATGTAACAAGTTCACCCTCTATACCCCCGGGTAAATGTAACAAGTTCACCCTCTATACACAGGGGTACATGAAACAAGTTCACCCTCTATACACAGGGTAAATGTGACAAGTTCACCCTCTATACACAGGGTAAATGTAGCAAGTTCACCCTCTATAGACAGGGTAAATGTAACAAGTTCACCCTCTATACACAGGGTACATGTAACAAGTTCACCCTCTATACACAGGGTAAATGTGACAAGTTCACCCTCTATACACAGGGTAAATGTGACAAGTCCCTCCTCTATTCATAGGGTAAATCTGCCAGGTTCACCCTCTATTTTTTTATTTTTTTATATTTTTTTATTGAGGCTGTATTTATACTGTCCATAGCATATAAGCCTGGGTATTCAGGCTTGTTTTCAATGCTGGCCAGCTGTAGTGTTGGTGTTGTCTTATCACACAGTAGCTGCTGATAAGGTATTTGATTGCCTGTATTTCAGTAGCAGATAGATAGTTGGTTGGTCTGGTTAGTACTATAGTAGTCTATGTTAATTTTTTTGGATTTTCTTGGCATATATGTGCTTTATTTTTTCTACTCTTATTTCTAGACTAGCCTACTCCTATTTACATATCATAGGCTTGTACGCAGCTGTGAGGTGTGTTATCTGGGTGCTTTTGGTATGGTTACCTTCCATTGGGCGTCTCGCTGGTGGGCCGTGACATATCACCTGCCCCTTTGCGGTGCAGCTTAGTTGGGGGTTCCTAGCCTTATTTTGCACAGATATTTTTTGTATGTTTTTAGGTCAGGAATTTGTCGTTCCTTTACTGTTTGGGCATTCCACACCTTGGCAGCCATTTCTAGCGTGCTTCTCTCGTGAGCTTTTATTTGGCTTCTGGTCTGCTTTAGTAGTGGCGCATTATTTGCTCTAGTTGCCCTTTGTGGTTTTGTTAGGAGTTTATTGTCTTGACTATAGCTGTATGCTAATGTTTTCAGATGAATTATTCTCCTATTTTCTAGCAATTTTACTTTGGTTCTTTTGTGTATGTCATAGGTGGGGTGCAGCTTGTCTACTCTGAGGCAGATTTTCAGGGCTCTGTTCTGTAGTGTTTGCAGTTTTTTTAGAAGTTCTTTCTTTGCACCCATGTAGTTTACATCTCCATAGTCAAAATAGGGTAGCACCATGCCCTTGAAGATTTTTATTGACATTTCTTGTGTCATGTAGTCTCTTAGCTTTGCAAATAGCCACAGTTTGTGGTTTACCTTTTGGACAATTTTGTTTATACATAGGTTGTAGTTTAGTTGGCTGTCCAACTCAAGGCCTAGGTATTTGTAATGGTCTACATTTTCTAGTGTTTGGCTTCCTAGCTTACAGTGTAGTTTTCTTTCTGGCATTTGTTTATGCGAGAAGAGAACTGTTTTTGACTTGCTTGTGTTGATGGTTATTTTGTTGGACTCACACCACTCATCCAGTTTTAGTAGGAGCTTGTTTAGTTTAGTTATTACCTCCTCTTCTGTGGTGCCGTTTGCATATATGACTGTGTCATCTGCATATAGTTGGAGGCATTCGGTTTGTAACCATTTTTCAAGATCGTTTATGTAGATTATAAAGAGCAGTGGCCCTAGCACTGACCCTTGGGGTACACCACATGTGACAGGTTGGTTGTCTGATAGTGTATTGTTTATTTTTGTTCTCTGTTGCCTGTCTTTCAGGTAGCATTTTATCCAGTCCATAGTGTTGGATTTTATGCCCATGGATTCTAGTTTTTCCAATAGTATGTTATGGTCTACTGTATCGAATGCTTTGCTGAAGTCAATGAAGGCTGCTCCAACTAATTGTTTTTGGTTCATTGACGCCAATATGTCATTTGTTAGGTTAGCTATTGTTTTAGATGTGGAGTGCAGTTTCCTGAAACCTCCTTGTCTTTCGTTTAGTATATTGTTTTTTTCCAGGTGTTCATTTATGTGTCTATGTAACACTTTTTCAATGAGCTTGCCTGGGGTTTGAAGAATCGATATTGGCCTGTAGTTTCCCATGTTTTGTTTGTCTCCACTTTTGTGGATAGGGGTAATGGTTGCCATTTTCCAGGCTGAGATAAAATGCCCCTGTTCAAAGGAGATGTTGAATAGGTCGACTATAGTGGCTGGGATGGCTTGGAGTGCCTCTTTCAGCATTTTGGTTGGTATTTTGTCTATTCCACTTGGTTTATTTGTGTCTATGTCATTTATTAGTTTTTTTACTTCTATTATATCTGTTTTGCAGGTGGGGATTTCATTCTGCACAGTTCCTGATCTATTTTCCCACCTTTTTTTAAATTTTCCTGACAGCGTTTGTCCTATTGTGGCAAAGTGCGTGTTCAGTTTGTTTGCTGCATCTTTGTCTGAGAGTATTGTCCCTTCGTTATCTTGGAAGGTTGTGTGCTCTTCTTTGTTATTTTTGGGGAATAATAGGTCTACATTCTTCCAGAATCTGTTTGTATTGCTTCCCCAGTCTCTGTCCTGCTTTATTATGTATTTCTTTTTTGCTGTTCTCACAGCTTTGAGAGAGTGGTTTCTGGCAATATGGTAGGCCAGTTTGTCTTCTATAGTTTCTGTGAGCTTTGCTTTATTACCCAGTTTACTTTTGGCTATGATGAGCGTTAGCAGGTCATTGTCTACCCAGGGGTCCTGGTTTTTTTGTATTTTTATTTTCTTAATGGGGCACATCTCGTCAGCTGATTTTCTTATTTCTGCGATGATGTTGCCCCAATAGATATTAACATCATCTCTGTTTTGTGTGATGTTGTTTATGTTTTGGTGCAGATGATTTTTTAATGCATCTTCTGAGTAGTTTTTTAGGGACCTGCCCATCTTATACTCATAGTGATTTGTGCTTTTTAGTTTTTTCCTTGTTACATATATTTTTTCCTTGTTACATACACAAGGTACATGTGACAAGTTCACCCTCTATACACAGGGTAAATGTAACAAGTTCACCCTCTATACACAGGGTAAATGTAACATGTTCATCCTCTATACAGAGGGTACATGTAACAAGTTCACCCTCTATACATAGCGTAAATGTGACAAGATCACCCTCTATACACAGGGTAAATGTGACAAGTTCACATCTATACACAGGGTACATGAAACAAGTTCACCCTCTATGCACAGGGTAAATGTGACAAATTCACCTCTATGCACAGGGTAAATGTGACAAGTTCACCCTCTATACACAGGGTAAATGTAGCAAGTTCACCCTCTATAGACAGGGTAAATGTAACAAGTTCACCCTCAATTCACAGGGTACATGTAACAAGTTCACCCTCTATACACAGGGTAAATGTGACAAGGTCACCCTCTCTCTACACATAGGGTAAATGTGACAAGTTCACCCTCTATACACAGGGTAAATGTGACAAGTTCACCCTCTATGCACAGGGTAAATGTAACAAGTTCACCCTCTATACACAGGGTACATGTAACAAGTTCACCCTCTATACACAGGGTACATGTAACAAGTTCACCCTCTATGCATAGGGTAAATGTGACAAGTTCACCCTCTATACACAGGGTAAATGTGACAAGTTCACGCTCTATACCCAGGGTACATGAAACAAGTTCACCCTCTATACACAGGGTAAATGTGACAAGTTCACCCTCTATGCACAGGGTAAATGTGATATGTGAACGTTCTATACATTGAGTAAATGTGACAAGTTCACCCTCTATACACAGGGTAAATGTGACAAGTTCACCCTCTATACACAGGGTAAATGTGACAAGTTCACCCTCTATACATAGGGTACATGTAACAAGTTCATCCTCAATACATTGGGTAAATGTGCCAGGTTCACCCTCTATACACAAGGTAAATGTGACAAGTTCACCCTCTATACACAGGGTAAATGTGACAAGTTCACCCTCTATACACAGGGTAAATGTGACAAGTCCCTCCTCTATTCATAGGGTAAATGTGCCAGGTTCACCCTCTATGCACAAGGTAAATGTGATAAGTTCACCCTCCATACACAGGGTAAATGTAACAAGTTCACCCTCTATACACAGGGTACATGTAACAAGTTCACCCTCTATACATAGGGTAAATGTGACAAGATCACCCTCTATACACAGGGTAAATGTGACAAGTTCACCCTCTATACACAGGGTAAATGTGACAAGTTCACCTCTAGTCACAGGGTAAATGTGACAAGTTCACCCTCTATACACAGGGTAAATGTAGAAAGTTCACCCTCTATAGACAGGGTAAATGTAACAAGTTCACCCTCTATTCACAGGGTACATGTAACAAGTTCACCCTCTATACACAGGGTAAATGTGACAAGGTCACCTTCTCTCTACACATAGGGTAAATGTGACAAGTTCACCCTCTATACACAGGGTAAATGTGACAAGTTCACCCTCTATGCACAGGGTAAATGTAACAAGTTCACCCTCTATGCACAGGGTACATGTAACAAGTTCACCCTCTATACACAGGGTACATGTAACAAGTTCACCCTCTATACACAGGGTACATGTAACAAGTTCACCCTCTATACAATTGGGTAAATGTCACAAGTTCAGGTCTATACCCAGGGTACATGAAACAAGTTCACCCTCTATACACAGGGTAAATGTGACAAGTTCACCCTCTATACACAGGGTAGATGTGATATGTGAACGTTCTATACATAGAGTAAATGTGACAAGTTCACCCTCTATACCCAGGGTAAATGTGACAAGTTCACCCTCTATACACAGGGTAAATGTGACAAGTTCACCCTCTATACATAGGGTACATGTAACAAGTTCATCCTCTATACATCGGGTAAATGTGCCAGGTTCACCCGCTATACACAGGGTAAATGTGACAAGTTCACACTCTATACACAGGGTAAATGTGACAAGTTCACCCTCTATACACAGGGTAAATGTGACAAGTCCCTCCTCTATTCATAGGGTAAATGTGCCAGGTTCACCCTCTATACACAAGGTAAATGTGACAAGTTCACCCTCTATACAAAGGGTAAATGTAACAAGTTCACCCTCTATACACAGGGTACATGGAACAAGTTCAACCTCTATACATAGGGTAAATGTGACAAGATCACACTCTATTCACAGGGTAAATGTGACAAGTTCACCTCTATGCACAGGGTACATGAAACAAGTTCACCCTCTATACACAGGGTAAATGTGACAAGTTCACCCTCTATACACAGGGTAAATGTGACAAGTTCACCTCTATACGCAGGGTAAATGTGACAAGTTCACCCTCTATACACAGGGTAAATGTAGCAAGTTCACCCTCTATAGACAGGGTAAATGTAACAAGTTCACCCTCTATACACAGGGTACATGTAACAAGTTCACCCTCTATACATAGGGTAAATGTGACAAGATCACCCTCTATACACAGGGTAAATGTGACAAGTTCACCTCTATACACAGGGTGCATGAAACAAGTTCACCCTCTATACACAGGGTAAATGTGACAAGTTCACCCTCTATATACAGGGTAAATGTGACAAGTTCACCTCTATTCACAGGGTAAATGTGAGAAGTTCACCCTCTATACACAGGGTACATGTAACAAGTTCACCCTCTATACACAGGGTAAATGTGACAAGGTCACCCTCTGTCTACACATAGGGTAAATGTGACAAGTTCACCCTCTATGCACAGGGTAAATGTGACAAGTTCACCCTCTATACACAGGGTACATGTAACAAGTTCACCCTCTATACACAGGGTACATGTAACAAGTTCACCCTCTATACACAGGGTACATGTAACAAGTTCACCCTCTATACATAGTGTAAATGTGACAAGTTCACCCTCTATACACAGACTAAATGTGACAAGTTCACCCTCGATATACAGGGTAAATGTAACCAGTTCACCCTCTATACACAGGGTAAATATAACAAGTTCTCCTTCTATACACAGGGTACATGTAACAAGTTCACCCTCTATACACAGGGTAAATGTAACAAGTTCACCCGCTATACACGGGGTAAATCTGCCAGGTTCACCCTCTATACACAGGGTAAATGTGCCAGGTTCATGCTCTATACACGGGGAAAATGTAACAAGTTCACCCTCTATACACAGGGTAAATGTGACAAGTTCACCCACTATACACAGGGTAAATGTGACAAGTTCACCCTTCATAAATGGGTAAATGTGCCAGGTTCACCCTCTATACACAGGGTAAATGTAACAAGTTCAACCTCTATACACAGGGTACATGTAACAAGTTCAGCCTCAATACACAGGGTAAATGTGATATGTGAACCTTTTATACATAGAGTAAATGTGACAAGTTCATCCTCTATACACAGGGCAAATGTGACAAGTTCACCCTCTATACACAGGGTAAATGTGACAAGTCCCTCCTCTATTCATAGGGTAAATGTGCCAGGTTCACCCTCTATACACAGGGTAAATGTGACAAGTTCACCCTCTATACACAGGGTAAATGTGACAAGTTCACCCTCTATACACATGGTAAATGTGACAAGTCCCTCCTCTATTCATAGGGTAAATGTGCTAGGTTCACCCTCTATACACAAGGTAAATGTGACAAGTTCACCCTCTATACACAGGGTAAATGTGACAAGTTCACCCTCTATACACAGGGTAAATTTGACAAGTTCACCTCTATACACAGGGTAAATGTGACAAGTTCACCCTGTATACAGAGGGTAAATGTGCCAGTTTCACCCTCTATACACAAGGTAAATGTGACAAGTTCACCCTCTATACACAGGGTAAATGTGACAAGTTCACCTTCTATACACAGGATAAATGTGACAAGTTTACCCTCCATACACAGGGTAAATGTAACAAGTTCACCCTCTATACACAGGGTAAATGTGCCAGGTTCACCCTCGATACACAGGGTAAATGTGACAAGTTCAGCCTCTATACACAGGGTAAATGTGACAAGTTCACCCTCTGTACACAGGCTAAATCTAACAAGTTCACCCGCTATACACAGGGTAAATCTGCCAGGTTCACCCTCTATACACAGGGTAAATGTGCCAGGTTCACCCTCTATTCACAGGGTAAATGTAACAAGTTCACCCTTTATTCACGGGGTAAATGTGACAAGTTCACCCTCTATGCACAGGGTAAATGTGACAAGTTCACCCTCTACAAATACGGTAAATGTGCCAGGTTCACCCTCTATAGACAGGGTAAATGTGACAAGTTCAGCCTCTATATACAGGGTACTGTAACAAGTTCAGCCTCTATACACAGGGTAAATGTGATATGTGAACCTTCTATACATAGAGTAAATGCGACAAGTTCACCCTCTATGCACAGGGTAAATGTGACAAGTTCACCCTCTATACACAGGGTAAATGTGTCAAGTTCACCCTCTATACATAGGGTACATGTAACAAGTTCATCCTCTATACATAGGGTAAATGTGCCAGGTTCACCCTCTACACACAGGGTAAATGTGACAAGTTCACCCTCTATACACAGGGTAAATGTGACAAGTTCACCCTCTATACACAGGGTAAATGTGACAAGTTCACCCTCTATACACATGGTAAATGTGACAAGTCCCTCCTCTATTCATAGGGTAAATGTGCTAGGTTCACCCTCTATACACAAGGTAAATGTGACAAGTTCACCCTCTATACACAGGGTAAATGTGACAAGTTCACCCTCTATACACAGGGTAAATTTGACAAGTTCACCTCTATACACAGGGTAAATGTGACAAGTTCACCCTGTATACAGAGGGTAAATGTGCCAGTTTCACCCTCTATACACAAGGTAAATGTGACAAGTTCACCCTCTATACACAGGGTAAATGTAACAAGTTCACCCTCTATACATAGGGTAAAGGTGCCAGGTTCACCCTCTATACACAGGGTATATGTGACAAGTTCACCCTCTATACACATGGTAAATGTGACAAGTTCACCCTCTATACACAGGGTAAATGTGACAAGTTCATCCTCTATACATAGGGTAAATGTGCCAGGTTCACCCTCTATACACAGGGTAAATGTGCCAGGTTCATGCTCTATACACAAGGTAAATGTGACAAGTTCACCCTCTATACACAGGGTAAATGTGACAAGTTCACCCTCTATACACAGGGTAAATCTGAAAAGTTCACCCTCTATACACCGGGTAAATGTGACAAGTTTATCCTGTATACACAGGGTAAATGTGACAAGTTCACCCTCTATGCACAGGGTAAATGTGCCAGGTTCACCCTCTATACACAGGGTAAATGTGACAAGTTCACCCTCTATACACAGGGTAAATGTGATATGTGAACCTTCTATGCATAGGGTAAATGTGACAAGTTCACCCTCTATACACAGGGTAAATGTGACAAGTTCACCCTCTATACACAGGGTAAATGTGACAAGTTCACCATCTATACACAGGGTAAATGTGATATGTGAACCTTCTATACTTTGGCTCTCAGGCTGGGAATTAATTAGTAAGTTGGCACTGACACAGACTGTGCAGTCACAATAAAACATAGTTACTACCTTGAAGGTAGGTAACAAAATAAGATAGTTATGAGCTTTGACCTAATAAATGGTGCATGCTGGTTGGCTCAACCTTTTAAAAAAATTATTATTGAGACATCTAAACATCTGGTTTAACAAATTTTATGCCATATTATATGTATTATGTGTCCGTTATGTTTCTTTTATGGGTTTAAATGAAGATACTATTTAGAACCAAGTGGCATTTGAGAATTAAGAATATGGCTTTTAGATTAGGGTTAGTGAGAGTTGACACATTGTTTTGTAAATGACTGGTGACCAACTGACCAGAGAGCGTGAGCACCACGTTTGGGCTGGTTAAGGCATGAGGTTGAAGTTCCACTAGTGAGTGGTGGAGTGTGATTGGCTGGTGAGGTATACCACTGGGTGTTATCCAGGGTATGAGGTTGAAGTGTCACTAGTGAGTGGTGGAGCGTGATTGGCTGGTGAGGTTTGCCACTGGGTGGTGGCTAGGGTATGAGGTGGAAGTGTCACTAATGAGTGGTGGAGTGTGATTGGCTGGTGAGGTTTGCCACTGGGTGGTGGCTAGGGTATGAGGTGGAAGTGTCACTAGTGAGTGGTGGAGTGTGATTGGCTGGTGAGGTATACCACTGGGTGTTATCCAGGGTATGAGGTTGAAGTGTCACTAGTGAGTGGTGGAGTGTGATTGGCTGGTGAGGTATGCCACTGGGTGTTATCCAGGGTATGAGGTTGAAGTGTCACTAGTGAGTGGTGGAGTGTGATTGGCTGGTGAGGTTTGCCACTGGGTGGTGGCTAGGGTATGAGGTGGAAGTGTCACTAGTGAGTGGTGTAGTGTGATTGGCTGGTGAGGTATACCACTGGGTGTTATCCAGGGTATGAGGTTGAAGTGTCACGAGTGAGTGGTGGAGTGTGATTGGCTGGTGAGGTATGCCACTGGGTGTTATCCAGGGTATGAGGTTGAAGTGTCACTAGTGAGTGGTGGAGTGTGATTGGCTGGTGAGGTATGCCACTGGGTGTTATCCAGGGTATGAGGTTGAAGTGTCACTAGTGAGTGGTGGAGTGTGATTGGCTGGTGAGGGATGCCACTGGGTGTTATCCAGGGTATGAGGTTGAAGTGTCACTAGTGAGTGGTGGAGTGTGATTGGCTGGTGAGGTTTGCCACTGGGTGGTGGCTAGAGTATGGGGTGGAAGTGTCACTAGTGAGTTGTGGAATGTGATTGGCTGGTGAGGTATGCCACTGGGTGGTGGTTAGGGTATGAGATGGAAGTGTCACTAATGAGTGGTGGAGTGTGATTGGCTGGTGAGATATGCCACTGGGTGGTGGCTAGGATATGAGGTAGAAGTGCCACTAGTGAGTCGTGGAGTGTGATTAGCTGGTGAGGTATGTCACTGGGTGGTGGCTAGGATAAGAGCATATTGAGGCAGGGTGAGCTGGGTAATATGATTGGCTAGTAAAGTAGGTCACTCGGTGGTGGTTTGAGTGGTAGGTTCTCCTGGTCCCCAATAACTACAGCAAATGAGTGCTAAGCTCTCATTTACCATCATTAAGTACAATACAAGTCTCCAGTGGACACAAGTTTTTTTACTGGTCAATATTACGTTGATTCAATGGTGGTCAGCACGTAGAAATAACCTAAAAACATTGCTTTCAATCTTACTTGAATCTACATTGAAATTGCACCACGACAAAAGAGAAATTCACTATCGAAACATTTAATTACCCACTGACCTCAATCTTCTACGCATTTAAATTCTTGTATCCCCAATTCATATTAGTTTCGACGTTATGGTGATAAACTCGAGTTTATGTTTTCAGTAGATCAATGTTTGGATATATAGCGACTAATTTCCACGTCTAAATGGCGATCAGTCCTATTATGTAATCCTAATTGCTAAGAGGACTGAGTAGCTAAATGACATGTTACTAGGCAAAACGTGACGGCCACACCCTCAGATAGCCCCCCATTCAATGGGTACTGAACGTCATATATATATATATACAATTATTTCATTCAAGATGGAAGGAAATACAAACAAGGTAAATACATCAATTATACAAAGTATCAATTTTGGAGCGAGTGTAGAGGCATGAGGCATTGGAGGAAGGCCTGACCAGTCGATGAGTGGAGGAGTGTCATTTAGTTGGTGTAGAGTCAGGTGCATACCTGCTTATACAGCATATATATACATATATATATATGTGCTCTATAATCCATTATGGGAATATAAACAAGGACACTACCGATCTTCAGTTCCCTATGTAATAGTTAGCGCTGTATCCGATACACATATATACATATAGAATTTTAACTTGACGGACGGACGTACTCTCTCCCGCTCCCCGACCCAGCTCGCCTTGTATCTGAAATCATGCTAGCTTGACACTCATCTGTGCGATACGGTATGTCTGAGGGTTTCTGCAACCCGTGTGGTAAAATTCATTCGGGACCGAGGTGCATTACTGACGTGAAACGGCAGGACGCCGCAGGCAACCACATACGTATAACGCACAAATTCTCGGCAGTCAAAATGGCGATGGCAGGGGAAGCCTCCGATGAGCGAGTGATGGAGGATATCACAAAAGACGTACGGAGTATGTGCATTGATGAAGAGGAGCGACGCGTCAGGGAGGAAATAAGGCAGCTGGAAAGGGATAAGCACATGTTTGACCTGGAAGAACGACGGACCGTGTTAGTAAAGGAAAAGGCGGCCAGGGACACAGTGAATGAAGCCAGGACCAGCCGAGCAGGGCGGAGCAGCCCATACGGAAAGAGGTCACTCAAGTTACGGGGAGGTATCGCGCAAGAGCCAGACACGTCGGCGCAGATCGCACTCTCATAGTGATTCCAGTTTAGGTAGCAGGACAAGGAGCACGTCCCGGAGACGGAAAAGTAAGTGGTCTTTGAAAAACTATACTGAGGATAAGAAGGATGGGTGCAAACTATCAGTGGCCGAGTTACAGGAGGCATCATGCCTGTGGTTCCTGAGCCTGGACGGTGTGATGTTAAAAGATGGCCAGGCCCTATTCAGCCACCTTGCTTACATTGCATCGAAGGCTAAGCATGAGCTGTTCAAAGACACTGCCCACGTTCGATATGACACAGCCGGAACGGGAGGGTTTCGCTGCGTTCACGGCAGGGAATGCGTCGGCGAGCCTGATCCACTACGGGCATGAGGCCATGCGGGCCAAAACTAAGAGTGCGACCACCGGGAATCCAAAGGGGCTCAAGACCTATGAGAAGGGAGGCAAGCGGGCGTGCTTTCCCTGGAACAAGGAAGTGGGTTGTGACAGTAAGGAGGGGGACTGTAGCTTCGGGCACTGGTGCAGCAAGTGCGGTAGCCGCAGCCACAAGCGCATTAAGTGCACCCGGGACTGACGGTGCACAGGGACGCGCCACACCGGGGACGCGGAGCATGACCCAGATTCGGCCATACCGCGGGAAAGCGGTGACGCGGGGTGGGGTGCAGTGAACACCCAGGCAGTCACACAACCCGACAGTGGACTCAGCCGTCGCAGGGACGGTAGCGGGCGCCCAGGTACTGGGGTTTGTGACATCCAGGCAGACACACAACCCGGCGGTGGACGCAGCTGGGACAGCGACTGTAGCGGTTTCCGAGGTACTGTTTGTGATGCATTACTTGACGCGCCGGAGGGCGCCATGGGCATGGTATGGATGTTTACAATGGGCCATGTGGGTCAGTGAAGGTGCCCGAGCCGCAGGTTTGGCTCCCCACATGTGGGGAGGTCCCGGATGTAAACAACAACAACACTGTGGTCGCGGCCCATGTGGGTGCCCCGGCTCTGGGTGGGACCGACAGTGCGGGAGGCCCAGTAGGTGCGGGAGGCTGCCATGGTGGCCTTACGGGGGGTTGCAGCGCAGCCTGGGCATGGCTCCCCGTGCGTAGGGAGGCCCCGGATGTAAACAACAACAACAACACGTGGGGCAGGGTGGATACCCTGATGGCGGCGGCGGGCACCCTGGGGGGGATCCCCGGTGACCAGCAAGTAGGGGAGACTCCCCACAGAGGTACCCCTGTATGGACAAACAGGGAGGATGGCCTTGACCCGGGGTGGCTCCAGGTCGAGAATGGCACAGGGGAGGAGCAGGTATTCGACATTACCATCAGGGAGACGGTTACCGACTGTGTGGCCAACTTCCGACTCTGGAGGAGCTGCATGACAGGTTTGTGCAGCTGCACACACAGTATTGAGGGTGTTGTGTCCCAGATGAAGCCATGTAGGGTCTTCACAGAGTTGCTCATGAGGGGGGATACTGACCCCGATGGCGAATATATCATGAAAGGCATCTGCTTCGGCTTCATGGTAATAAACCGGGACTGCAACGCTTGCTATGAGTGCCATCAGGGCTCCGGGGGAGACCGTGATGACAGAGAGGTCATGTCTGCCAAACTCAGGAAGGAGATCGAGGCAGGGGCCTTGACCAGGGCGGCGGACCGACCGCTATGTGTGCATAGGCTCTTCTGCATCCCCAAGGATGGAGGGGGGGTGAGGGGCATCGTGGATTGCAGCAAACCAGAGGGTGAGTCAGTCAACAACTACACGGATAGCGTGACGGCCAAATTCTCCTACAATAGTGTCGACGATGTGGCCGCCCTGATGCAAGCCGGGGACTATCTCGCGACCGTGGACATCCACGATGCTTACCGGGCAGTGAGCATCCACCCGCGAGACCGGGACCGCCAGGGCATATTCCGGGACTTCGGGAATGACCCGGTCTTTCTAAGAGATAACAGGCTATGCATGGGGCTGGCCTCCAGCCCTTATGTATTCAGCAAGCTGTCTGATTTTGTTGTCCGCTGTGCCGTGCGTGAGGGCGTGGGGGAGGTGGTAAATTACCTCGACAACTTCTGCATCATAGCCCGTGACTTCAACTCGGGCTGCGCGGCCCAGGCCACCCTAATGGGGATACTCCGGAGATTGGGCTTCTATATAAGCTTCCCAAAAGTCACCTCCCCGTCCAACAAAACAAGGTTCCTGGGTATCGACATCGACACCATTGCCCTTGAGATGTCGCTGCCGGAGGACAAGCTGGCCAGGATGACCATGGCGCTTCTGGCCCTGGAGGGCCGAAAGAAGACTAGGAGGATCCAGCTGGAGCGTCTGGCTGGCTTGCTGGCGCACTGTGCGAAGGTGGT
Organism: Branchipolynoe longqiensis; assembly: GCA_030323885.1. Classification (NCBI taxonomy): domain Eukaryota; kingdom Metazoa; phylum Annelida; class Polychaeta; order Phyllodocida; family Polynoidae; genus Branchipolynoe; species Branchipolynoe longqiensis. The sequence continues at coordinate 11,677,820 of CM059192.1, read as the reverse complement.
CCGGGGAGGCCTGCAGACGCATGTACGACACAATCAACGCAGTGGCCAAACCCCACTTCAAGGTCCGCCTCTCGGGGGGTTTCCATGAGGATAGACAATTTTTTTTTTTTTTTTTTTTTGGTGACAAGTTTTTTATTCTGCCCATAACGTATAAGCTCCCGTGAGGGTGCTTGTTTTCAACGCTGGACAGCTGTGGTACTGGATTGGTCTGGTCCCGCACTCAGGAGTCTTTACCTGACTTTCTCGGGCCAACCTTTGCGGTTTTGGGTGTTAGTAGTTTCTATATTAGTTTTTTTTTAATTTTCAAGTTTTTTCCTAACCTGTATATGATAACTTAGCCTACTATGTACATCTACGCAGATGACATACAGGCCTGTGGGAGAGGATCCCATCCCATTGTGGTTTATTACAGCATCCTTTCACCCATGCCCTGTCCTTAGATAGTACACCAGTGTGCCAGAACTCCCCTGGACCCTTCAGGACTGCGACTAGGTGGGATGGCTGTGTTGTATGGTTAGCCATTTCGTATTTCAGGGTGATTCGGATGCATGACCGTGGCCTGCCACAATGGTGGCTGGACTTCTCCAGACGGTTCAATGGGAAGGCAAAAATAATCGGCCGCCATACCCCATACGTCTCGACTTACAGTGACGCCTCCGGGGAGGGGTTCGGGACCATCCATGCCGGCGATTGGAGGATTGGAGCCTTCGGGGAGGGATCAGGCGGGAGGATCAGGGAGGAGGTGGGCCACCACCACGCCACACCCGATGGGACTTGTAGGGGGGCCCACATAAACGTACTGGAGATGTGGGCAGCCTTCTGTGCGGCCCAGACCTGGGGCCACCTTTGGAAGGACAGCACGGTGGTCATGATCACTGACAATGAGACGGTCCGAGCGGCCTTGACCTCAGGTCGGTCCAAATCAAAAGGGGTAATGCACTTCGTGCGCAGGCTGTTCTGGATAGCGGCACAGCACAATTTTGATGTTCAATCTGTTTATGTGAAGAGTGCTGACAACACGATCTGCGACGCCCAGAGCCGTTGGAGCGCCAGGGACAGTAAGGACCGAATCCGGGTCACAGACGGAGCATGCAGGCTTTGTTGCAGCCACATCTTCACCAACTCCCCTGACCCTTCTGCTTCCAGTTGTGGAGCTGCGGAGGGAGAAGCTGGCCGTGCAGCGCAAGTACTATGCCCCAAACTCCATCACAACACGGGGTGTCCAGGTGAGACGATACCTGGAGTTCATTGAGGAGTTCGGGGGCCACTTTTCCACCACACCATGCCCTCCAGAACAGACAGCACTGTATGCGGTCTAGCTGGCTAGGACTCTTAAATACACATCGGTGTGCAACTACCTCAGTGGCCTGAACTTCTTCTTGAAGACGGAGGGCACGGAGCCGATCGACTACAAAAACTTTGAGCTGGCATCCACATTGAAGGGCATCAAGCGGGAGTGGGGTTGCCATCCCAGGCAGGCAGCTCCCTTACTGCCCGACATGCTCAGGTGAATATTCGCCGCCATGACCACCTCGGAGGGGCACACCGCCTGGCGGGCGGCCATACTGTGCAGTTTTAGGGCACTACTGAGGAAGTGCCAGGTGACGGCCTCAGACTCGTCACTGCGCAGGGGAGACTTTTCCTTTCTCCCATGGGGAATGTTGGTGCAAGTTCGTCGCTCCAAAACGATACAATTCGCGGAGCGTATGCTCGAAATACCTGTGGCTAGGTACCCGGACCTCTCCCTGTGTGCAGTTTACTGGACTGAGAGACACTTCAGGGAGGTCCCAGCGGGGCCTGATGCCATGGTGTTCCGGATCCCCACACCAGCGGGTGCCTCGATAGAACTGCGATACTCGACATACCAAGGGATGCTGAAGCATTTCTGTGGGGTCGCTGGATTGGATGCTGGGGACTACTCATCCCACTCCTTGAGGAGGGGGGGCTGTACCTTCCTATCGTTGTGTGGCACCACCCTGGAAGAGCTCAGGGTGCGCGGTGATTGGGCGAGCGATACCATCTTCGCCTACCTGCAGATGCCGTTGAGCGTCCGCATAATGAATGACATTAGGGTTTCCACGGCACTGGCTGGTGCGACGGAGCCGGTATACTGAGACTGTCGGGTTGGGGGGACCATGGGTCTCTTGGCATTTAATATATCTCTGCCAGAGAATATATATCTTCTTCTCAACCACATCAGTCTTATCTTTGTTCTGTTTATTGGGGCCAACTGTTTATGTGCTCTATAATCCATTATGGGAATATAAACAAGGACACTACCGATCTTCAGTTCCCTATGTAATAGTTAGCGCTGTATCCGATCTAGCTGACCCTGTTAGTATGACATAGGCCCAGTGGCGCCCCCTGTGAGCGGCCCTGTGCACTGTATGCCAGCCTTCAATTTTAACTTTAGGTGGGCATTTAATATATCTCCGCCAGAGAATATATATCTTCTTCTCAACCACATCAGTCTTATCTTTGTTCTGTTTATTGGGGCCAACTGTTTATATATATATATATATATATATATTATATATATATATATATATGAAGTGGGTGAGACTACTCGACCGATGGAAATGCGGGCTGGGCTGATTAGCTCACATTCTGAAATGCGGGCTACTCACCAGGCTCGCATTTGCCACCATTTGCTGGGCCGGGTTCCCTGCGACTCTCCTAGCAACGGTGGAAGGTCGAGCGCTCTGGCTCTGACCCATCAGACGTGTTTCTGCATGCTCTGATGTTTTAGACGAGATTTGTCAAAATTCCAAACTTATTTAACTTAACTAATACGGGAGGGGATATACTTAATGTATTTAATCTGTATTCAATGAAATCAATCTATGAAAGAACATTTATTGTACTAGTTATGGTAAGAATAAAGCCGTGAGCTCTTGGAAAGGTAAATTGAAACGTTCCTTGTATTCTTTACTATTCTCCAATCTTCTTGTAGATTAACCGCTATGGATAACCTGATATTCGATTGCTTTATATGTAATTAAGGGCCTTATGCCTGATAAGCCTTATGCAGCCGATTAACCCATCTGCATGGAGATAATAACAGACATATTAACAGAATTAAGGTAGTGCTATTTTGGCTGAAAATAAGACATTGACTTAGGCTGATTATCAGTGACAGCAGCAGAGACACAGGGCGTGTCTGCTTAGTTCTGGATTAATTTAAACCTAATAATACACACTGAACGGCGGGGAGGAGAGCCAGTTAGTTGAAATAACAAGTAATTGCTTTGGTATGATAAATGCGAGGAGGGACAACAAACCGTATTTATATGATACTCTGGCTGTCCACCCTTAGCCCGGGAATGACAACAACTGCGACGGGCTACCTGCAGACGGGACGAGAGGTGGCGGTGGCCCGTGGCGGACCCCTGGAAATTCACATGGAAATAATTACATAATTTAACACATAGGCTCGCCTTAAGCGGGGGTGGAATAGCCCGACGGTTAAATATATATATATATATATATATATATATATAGAGTATTCCGCAGTCCTTACATATGTTAAAACTTCATTGAGTCCATATATATATATATATATATATATATATATATATATATATATATATATATATATCCTTACATGGGAGGACTGTGGAAAATGTGTATATATATATGGACTCAATGATAGTTTTATCCCACGTAAAGGCAGCGGAATACCCTACATCCCTATAAACACACTACAGAAAAGCCTTCCGAAAATCCCACCGTAATTACCTTTAAGTAGATTTGCCCATCGCATCAGCAGCCTAGCTAACTTAATGCACTGGTCGGCCTGACAGTAATTGTTTGGTCGGCATCGCGTCTAATTCAACTCTCTTCTAGGTTCTGTGGTGTAACAGGTGAACACCACTCCGCAAACACAAAACTGAGCCACCTGGGAAATAGATCACGTGATTGGCTAAGTATCATTTTGGTGAACCGCTCGGCAATATATGGCTCTTCATTGTTGACTTTGTTAATCTTGTTTATTCAAATTGAATTAGGTCTATTTACAGCATTGAGCCAGTGGTTTTCCAGCGTTAGCTGCTATGGTGGCCTTGAACTATGTATGGGTGCAAGAATGAAACGGTACAGACAATATAAGCAATGGCAGGGAACTATCAAAGTTTGTGTTGTATATTTTAATATGTCTATAGTATTACCAATGGAGCAGTACTGGCTGGTTTAGTTCAATGAGTCCTTACTAGCCGGAAGTGGCGTCCCTTCTGTTTACCCCGCATTGGCCGGGATAGGGGGCGCCACCTACCACTCCAGCAATGGCCATCACCACCCTTCCCAGATGCATCACCACTTGCCGGATTATGGGGATAATATGGATGATAGTATGGATTGTGGGGATTATGCAAGATACTCAATTGACTTTCAAATATGTCATTGATTTGTTGATATATATATACATATACATATGTATATATATGTATATATGTACGTGTTGTATAAGAGCTTATGTCAATATAAATTAACGGAAGTTCCGACATATATGCTATGCATAAGGCATTAGATATATATATATATATATATATATATATATATATATTCCTGTCCTGATGCCAAAGGTGGCGCCCCCAACCGGTGCCCAACATCACTACACCCTTCCCGTGCTCTGTGTCAGTTACAGCAACAAAACACATATATATATATATTAATATATATATATACATACACATGCTTTACATTCATTGCTTATACAGAGCGAATTTCAAGTGCCGACCATTGGTATTCCTCGTTGCCTGGTCCTAGCATATTACAGTAATGCCGATCACCAAGCATGGCAGCGCCCAGTAAAAATTGTCTAAGCCTTTAAACCTCCGCTGGGAGTTGAAGACCTGACCTTCCGCATGAGAAACGAGTGCCCTACCCACTCAGCCATCATGTCCGGCTATGTGTTATCGGTGAACTGCCTCATAAGTATGTTGGTGGGCGGTTTGAGAATATACTTGGGTAGTTAACCCTTGACAATCAACCCATTAATAAATGGGCAACTAGTCCACGTGGGGGCAGTTTGACAAACACTTCACAGCTGGAAGTGAGCTGATCAATGAGAGAGTCTGATAAGGCTGCGAATTAAATGGCTTAGGGTGAGATGAAGTAAAACGGAACTGAACCAATTTGCCCAGGACTAGTGTTTTCAAAATAAATGCGCAATGTAATTACTTGAAAATCAAGTAATTATCACGGTTTTCAACTGAGGAAACAATTTTATTGGTTTGAACAAAGCAGAAATATAAATTCATCATAAGTTATTCAGTACAGAATTTGGAGTACATTAAGAAAATAAGGCCCTCCCACTGACAAGTTAATATCATTGTTATGCCATGATTATTAAATTTGTGAAGGAAGATGATTACATTGCGCGTCAGTAATGAGGTCAGCAATGATTACATTACATTGCGCGTCAGTAATGAGGTTGTGAAATACTCGGTTGTCAAGGTGATCGCACCAATTACATTAATTCTGTATGTGCGGACAGCTAATCTGGTAGTTCCCTATTTCCAGTGTAAAAGCGGATGGATCATTAATATGACAAATATTGTGAGGATGTTATTTAGCTTGCCACGTCGGAATAGTATTACCTCCCAAATGCAGGCCACCAGTATTGGCAAAAGCGGGGATCTGTTGTATGGGGTGGCTTTTATAACATAATTTACTAAGGCACAGTCATGAGGTGAATAGTGGTTAATTATCTTTTAATTCAGAAAAAGATTAGAATTCAATCACTATGTACATGTCTAGATGGGTCAGGTCCAATGTTAGTGTCCTGATTCACAGTTCAGAAGAGGGCGGGACCCGACCCCTCAACCAATTAGAGGAGGGGGCGGGGGCCGTCCAGGATTGTCGCTCTGGGTACATAGTTGTAAACGTGCCGGCTGGTGGGTGTGGGTGGTGTAAACAGGTCAAATGAAAGCACTACAGGTAATGAAGGAAACAGGGTTAGAGTGAAAGCAAGAGAATGAGACTCTTCAATTTATTGGCTTATATAGGTTTTCTCAAGATCCAAGATGGCCGTTGTCACATGATTCCATCCATCAATCACAGTACAATGCAGTGGTCACATGACTTAATCCTCCAATTAGAATACAATGCAGTGGTCAATGATCATAACAATACCATGTGGGGGGGGGGGGAGGGGGCATGTGAGGTGACTCTTCCAAAGACTGTTCTTAGTCAAACTCGGAAGTGACACTCCCTCTAAAGACTATTCAATTATACAAATTCTATACTCAATGAATAATAGTTTACCAATTTCACACATCCCTCATATGTCTTTGGGTTTTTATATTTTAACATTTATCATTATATAGACAGTTTGTAATTTATTATAGTAACTTCACTTCGGTTCACATGTATTATATCGGACAATTTTACAACGTACTCCGCCCCTCCACTTCTTACCATCTGCCCAGCAGTATAGAAAGAAGTGCACAGTACTACGTTGTCATCTTTAAATCTCTTATCTTCTATCAACCTAAATAATAAATTGAGTCTGAAATAGTCGCGCTAATAGATAAGGTACATCTGACTTTGAGAGAAAAAAACTTCGAAAAACTTTCATCTTTCTTTTTTTTTTATGGTATTTAATAAAATAATTCTATATTTTATTTTTATAATTTAAATTTTAACTATGTTTCGTGACTTATTTTACCCCTCTGATAACATATATGATGTCTTAAGAAGCATACGATTCATTTGCCATCATTTTTAGCTTATTCCGAGCATTTTTTAGTTTTGTGACGGTTTAGAGATCGTTCTGCAACGATTCTAAGGCACACTCCAGTCACTTAGCATCGATCTTACATTAGTGCTTAATCGGATTTGGCATTTGCTGTCAACCATTCATACCGATACGCTTGTACAAGGCATTTTGTTTTACCGAATGCTAAACTCGTAGAAAACCTGGGACGTCGATGGTAGACGCGTGGTTGATCGACAGGTCTCCATAGGAATAACATTACGGAACTCAAGTCAATGAGAAAACAAGGCCTAAGCGGTTTGAATCGATGACCTAGTTTCAGGGACTATTTTCTTGCAAATTTAGAACAAAATCTTCGATTTCACCAATTTTAAGTCGTTTTACGTCGAAATAATGGCAAAAGATGAATCAATATGTGTTTTTGTAGCTCCTGTACACAAATAAAGCATCAATTATCAGTATTAACAAATATAATCACATCAACAGAAATTCAACATATACGATAGCGTAACTTGGCGGCATAATGTAAACAAAGCAATGACAGTGGTTCTTTTTGAACTTCAAAACCATAATACTTATCTATATTATTAAATAACAATAGATTTACATGCTTTTGCTCAAGTTTAACGTACTAAATAGTAGTGTTCGAATGTTCTGTATTTGTTGACGTCGATCATCGATGTTAAGGCGTTTCTTCCACGAAACGGCAAATTTATATTGAATATAACTGTCTCTGTGTTAGTTCTATGTGAACTCGTCCGTCTGCGTTGCTTAATATCACCAACACGATCCAGTCACTAGCAGCATATGCGTTAGTTCTAACTGAACTTGTAGCATTGTAGCGAAATCCTCGACTCAGTCACATATGCCAAAGTTCCTACCGAACTCTGTTGCGAACATATTGACGATCAGCTTGTGGCACAGTTCTCCAGAACTGCTACGTGTTGATAGTGCTGCATATGAAGTACATCGAATGTCCATATAATTGTTGCAATTTATCGAAAACTAATGGAAGCACTGGTCAGCATATGCTTTAGTTCTCCACGTGAACTTAGCATTCCGTCATACTGTGGATGCAAAATCATTGACTCAGTCACATATGCCAAAGTTCCTACCGAACTCTGTTGCGAACATAGTGACCATCAGTATATGCTGCAGCTCCTCGCACACTGAGCATAGTCGACTGTTCGTACTGATGTCAATGTTTCAGGTCTGGTGATCCTATAGTTCGTAGAAGGCAACAGATGACTTCTTTCTTCTTTTACATAGAAATCACTGATACAATATATCAATTTTATGTTTATATTCAATATTAGTTTGAGTATTTTTAAATTTAAATTTAAATCTATAACCTCATAGATTATATTATATCATTTTGTAAATGAATACAGTTTTGTTATCTTGTAAATTAAGATCATTAATATGTCCCTATAACATGAATAATGTCAATAATATACATCTCCAGTACAAAGATCATTAAAATGTCTCCTCAACATGAATAATGTCAATGAAATAACTCTTCAGTATAACAGATCATTAATATGTTTCCACAACATGAATAATGTTAATGAAATATATCTAGTATCAAAAGATCATCAATAGGTCCCTATAACAAATTAATGTCAATGATAGTTTTAGATAGTTAATAGTTAATAATATATGTAATGTTCAATCATATGTCAATGTCAATGGAACAAATCAACAGTGTAATACATGATAATGTTCATCATACGTCATGAATTTTCAATGAATATTTCATGCACATTCAACACTCATATGTACATGATTTTTCAAAAGCCTTTTGTGTAGACAACCTCTGCCTAGGACATTTTCAATCTGAAATAACTTTCATGACAATTAATGTTAATGCAACTCATGAATTTCAATGAATACATCTCCATACAATATATGATAACATTCAATCATACTCATGCACTATAAATGAACCATTTATCAACCTCTGACTATGACATTTAATCAATTATGATAACATTTTACATCATATTATTTAGCTTTAAAGGAATTTTATGAATCATGCAATATTTAATCTATCATTTGTCAATGAATTTCAATGAATAACTCTAAACACATGCAATATTTAACATCATACCTGTCAATGACTTTCAAATGAATAATATATGAACACATGCACACTGAACATACATACACATTTTACAAATGAATAAATATCCAAGTTACCTACTGTTCATGATATTTTCAAATAAGAATGACATTTAATGACAATGATATCAATAGTGTATTTTATGCATTGTTTTAATTAATTCAGACAACCTCTATCTTTGATATTTCATGACAATGATGATAATATTCATAGGTTCTTATTCATTTTGAATCGAATATCGAAAATCATTAGATTTTATTTTCGAAATTGTATTTTTGTGTTCATGAGAACATAATATTTAGTTTATTCCCACCCTCTGAACACAAGTTCATTCCATCCCTATGGAATAACATCGGTTAGTGTCCCTCTATTTTGACAACATGAGACATGTGAAAATGAACTCATCCCAACCCTATGAATCCCCAAAACTTGACTCCATCCATATGGAGTGGGCCACACAGTCCTGTTCCAAACAAGAACTATGTTGTACCACAACATGTAACATATAGGCCGACATTATTATAGTCCTTCTCCAAAAGAGAAGACTCCTGACAATATGTAGCATATAGGGCGATACTACTACAGCCCATCTCAAGAGACAAGATGCTGCAGATAGTCAACAACCAAGTTTTTTATGTGGCCTAATCCACCAGGTAAGTTTCATGTTTGGTTGTGTTTGTTGAAAAATAAAATTTAAACATTTAAGGAAACTCTCAGTCAAACCTTAACGAATTTTGTTAGTCATCTCTTGTATCATTCATATCATCAATAGTAACACATGTTATGCAGTGCAATATAGTACAATGTCTATATATCTTAGCAATATTTAATTAATTAATAATAGTATGACATATTGCAAAAAGTGGCTTATGATCTCAAAAAAATATATATGTTAATTTACTCTTCAGCCTTGCTGAGATACAACATACTTCCTCAAGTTAAACAACATATTAAAAAATATATTCAACTCTTCAGTCCTATTGAATTCAAAATAACAAATGAACGTAAATGCAGCTATCTATAAAGTAATGGAGTTACAGAGTAATTAGTTCATGCCATTTTATATTAGTGAGAAAGTCATTCCCCAATAGTTCATTAATGTTGTCTTACTACCATCAGTTACTCCCATTTCGCTGTGTAGCCTGCTGAAAATCAATTACACTACCTCAAGCTAGATATGTGAAACATCATAATGATCATTATAGATAACTACCCTAATAGTTCATCTTTTGATAATGCAAATCAGTTATATGATGAAAAAATTATAATCAGATTCTTAAGACTAACAGTGTTAACTCATGTTATCCAAACCAATACTGATCATTTGTCAAAAATAAATGTTGAAGATCATATCAAAAAATTATATATATTAGTTTACTCATAGCTAAGATTTGTCATCTTGCTCTTGTTAAGTTAACATAACATATTTATATAAAAAATTGTGAAATCCCTATCATTATTTTAGCTGACCTCCCAATGAACAGTCGCCTTTGTAAAAATAATTTAGTTCATTCAATACCCTAGGCATTACTTGTTGCCTCACCAGGTATCTTCTCCACTTGATAAGTAGTAGAAAGCAAATTATGTCTCGCTCAGCAAACAATAGGACAACAAAAATAGGAAGAATCTTGCAGATCACTTTGACATAAATGAAAAAGATCTTCACGTCAGACATTACTTAAAATCTCCCGACGTTCAACTAATGTTTTTGCTTAGCGGAATATTTTTGAAAAGTTCAACAGAGAATAGAACTTTTTTCAACAGTAGTTATACATTCGATCTCACAATTGAAATCAATCCAACGATCAGTCCTGTACATAGGTGAAAATCAGTATTACTAACAGTTACTTACCTTCATTGTATAGCAACTCAGTTACTCCCATTTCACTGAAGATTTATCAGCTTAGAACATATGGATCAGAAAGTAATTTAAATCCAATTGTAGTTTACAAGTAATAACTTTCTGTTTAGGTTTTTCATCCATATGAATCACAATCAAGAATATTATTTAGTTTTATTGTTACCAAATAATTACTTTTATAATATATATCAAATTATTAAGTAACATGAACATATAGAATAAATTTCTTATTGAAAAATAAAAAAATGTTTTAACAAGTTAATTTAAATGTCTTATTTCATAATGTTAAATCAACTTATCTGTATTGTAATACACGTAATAATATAGAATAGATACTTTAGATGTCTTAACTATGTTAGTTTATGCTTCTACGCATCTTAGTTATCGAGTTACGCATTTATTAGTACAAAAACATAAGACCTGAACCTTACCACAGTTCTAGTCAATGACGAAATGCTTCTGTGTAACCCCCGTCAACCACAACGACGATTAGCGACATTTTAAGACAAATCAATCATGTTAATCATGTTATGTCTAATTACGCTTCACGCGCCGGTGAATTATCTGTAACTACTGCTTCATACAAGTCAAAACAATTTAGCCTTATCGCTTCACGCGTGTCGCCGTCAACACCCGATAAGAAATTGACTCCCGGCTCGTGCCAGCTGATTCTTATCGTCCTTACCGTATACTCGCGAAAAGTTTACGCTCGTCGAATAGAATTGCTCTATCGACCTTACTCAGCCGTCTTTTCTCCCACTCGAGAGGTACAGGTTCGATAAATTACATATATTCATGGTAAAATAGTTTTTTGGCCTGCGAGAATTTAATAGAATCAATACGGTAATGCAAGTCAATGTGCTATTTTAAGCGTTTTTAGATTTTTCACAGCCAATGAATAATGATTTTTGTACTTAAGAAAAGTTAATGCAAATCCAATGGTGTGTCCTAAATTGGATTAAATAACATCTTTGGTTATTTGCAATTTATCCGCTTTAATAATGTCAATTCCTACATATGCAAGATCTACCTCTTTCACAAACATAACATCTTCAAAGTCTTAGTGAAAGTGCTATAGTATTAGTTTCTATGAACATAACATTTCAGTTGTTAGTGTGACGAAATTTAGTTCTTTTCAGTAGCTAAACAGTTTAAACTCAAAGTATTAAGTAACACCTGTTTTACGTCTCACCCCGCAACTTGTAGGCATACTAAAACTTAACTTAGATAAATAGAAAAGTCAATGGTAAATAAATGAAATTGTTATTTGTTAGTAAGACATTCAGTCACCACAGGTGTACTTTTTTCGCTCTATGTCCCGATAGAATAACAATACATTAGTACATGGCACCATTTTTCCCTAAAGTATTCACTTCCTATGCTTATTCCGCCCGAAATGCTCCGTAGCATTTGGTAAGCAATAAGTGTCAAATTCACTTTATTATGGAAATGCTACTACGGTGTCAATACCATTCACTGTATCTCTGTAATACAACAGTATTTAGTAACTTAAATAGTGGCATAACTTACGATACAACCCGTTAATCTTGGCGCTAATTTAGTAAGGAACATAAACATTTCGTATGACTAGACCTCGAAAACCCTGTCGATTAGCTTTGGAGCTGTCGACTTGCGCTATTGTTAATATTTGCTTCGTATTAACGCAATGGTTAGGCATGGCGCAATCGTTATTTATTAGTGGCGCAGCAACAAAGAAAGTTTTTGCCGAATGAGCCGAAGCACTCAGACGTCTGCGGATTCGCCGATCCTTCCGCAGTGTTCTTTGCTGTGATTGGTCAATTCTTTTATCTGACGTCATACTACCAATTATTGGATTTACGCTCCGCGCTTGCTGTCGCGTAAGTGGACCAGTACCAATTTCTCTCGAATGTAATAATTTAGGTTTTATTTTTGTTTTATTCACTAATAATTCATTAGTGCGTCGATTTTGATCAGAAATAATCGGATCGAAAGGCAAAGGTTGTGAAATACCTTTCCTTCGTTCAGTTCTGTTAATCGTGGAGCAATATCATCCCAAATGATTTTAGAGTCAACTAATTTAACTTTATCATGGTTAACAACTTTCCGATCGTTATTAGGGCCTACCACAGTCACCACTGAACCCCGTGATCTAACGACTATGTAACCTGGATCGTATTTCCTCTCCAAAGGTCCAAATTCATTTATAAACAAAACTACTTTATCACCAGGAGTTAGTTTTACTGCATTCGCCTTTTTCCTCAAGCGAGCAACATTATAATTTTGACTTTCTTTTCGATTTTTAGCAGCCTTAGCTAATGCTATAGATAAGTCATCTACACGATAAGCTAAGTTCGAATCAATCGTCCCCGTCGATCGATACAGTAAAGAACTATGCTTCGTACCTGGATGTCTACCATAGGTTAGAAAGAAAGGTGAATAGCCAGTGCTATCAGAAGGTACAGTACGATACACATATATCACATCAGGCAAATGGGTTTCCCATAGATTAGCATGAGAATTAACCAACTTTCTTAGAATGCTTTTTATGGTTCTATGATATCTTTCCACCATACCATTTGACTGTGGATGATAAGGTGTTGTATGTCTTACCTCTACACCTAATTCTTTAAAATGATTCATAATCAATTTATTTTTAAATTCTAACCCATTGTCTGAAATAAACATACAAGGTATTGCATGGTGAGGAATATAATCATTAAATATATAATCATGAATCCCCTTCGATGATTTATCTGGCAATGTTTTATATTCAACCCAACCACTACAATGATCTATAATAGATAGTAAATATCTATTACCACTAGTACTAACTGGATATGGACCAGATAGATCTGCAGCAATTACCATACCAGGTGCCCTAGGCAATGGCATTGATTGTGGATATGCACGTGTACGTTTACTACAGTTAACCACACAATTTGCACAATTGGTAATTAATTTATGGACATCTCCAGCCATACCAAGCCAACGAAAATGTTCCTGTAATCGTTTCAATGTTTTAGACATAGCCATATGACCTACCTCTGTATGAGCTATTTTTATCACAGAATTCCTGTATTTTTTTGATAACACTAATCTAGGATACGTATCTTTCCTAGTAGGAGCTACTGTTGAATAAAGAAGATTATCCATTATCAAATAATTCTTTTCTTCATTCTCACCTAACGTATACTCTCTCATTTTTTTCTGCTCATTAATTACCTCATTATATGACAGTTCATAGTGTTCAAAAGGAATTACTTGTTCTGCTAAAAGTGAATCATAAGCAAACATTTCTACTGGTTCTTTTGCTTCAGTATTAGGTCTCAATCTAGACAACATATCAGCCCAGACATTATCTACACCTTTCATATAGACAATTGGTGCTGAAAATTCTGCTAATAATACTGCCCAGCGTTGTATACGTGTATTACAAATTTCTTTAGTGAAAAAACATTTCAATGGAGCATGATCTGTATAGATAGTAAATTCTGCACCATATAAGTAAGGTCTTAATTTTACTAGAGCATAAATAATAGCAAATGCTTCTTTCTCTATAGTAGGATAATTACGTTGAGCAGGCGAAAATCTAGTACTGATTAAATGCACTGGCCTGTCTATTCCATTCTCATCCTCCTGCACTAATACAGCACCTAAACTGTACTCAGAAGCATCTGTATACAGTTTATATGGTTTAAAAGGATCAGGAAATTTCAACAGTACACAATCTAATAATAGTGTTTTCAACTCATTCCATGCAATTTCACATTCTATAGTCCATTCAAAACTACTTTTATTACTAGTCAAATAAGTTATAGGAGCGACTACATCAGCATAATTTGGAATTAATTGTCTGTAGTATCCTGCCGATCCTAATAATCGTCTTACTTCTTTTTTACTTGTCGGTGAAGCCATATCTCTTATTGCAGTTATTTTTTCAGGATCCGGTTTCAGCCCTGCTGAACATACAACGTAACCTAATAGTTTTACTTCTTTAACCCCAAATTCACATTTAGATTCTTTAATAGTCATATTGTTATTTTGCAAGATAGTCAATATAGGTCACATCTTTCTCATGACTCTCCTCATCTGGTGAATAAATAATAATATCATCTAAATAAATTAGACAACATTTACCTAAATGTTCTGCAAAAATTACATTCATCATTCTTTGGAATACTGCAGGTGCATTAGTTAATCCAAATTGCATACGCTTAAATTGAAACAATCCCATGTGTGTATTTATAGCTGTGTTAGGTCTGCTATCCTCATCTACCATTACCTGCCAATACCCTGATTTAAGGTCAATGGTGGTAAAAATGTTAGCACCATGCAACTGATCAAAAATGTCCTGTATCCTGGGTAAAGGATAAGCATCTTTAATAGTTACTGCATTCAATTTACGGTAGTCACCACAGAGACGTATAGTACCATCTTTCTTAGGCACCAACGTAACTGGTGAAGCCCAAGGACTACAACTAGTTTCAATTATATCATCATCTAACATTTTATTTAATTCTTTTTCAACTATATGTCGCTTACTTAAAGGTATTCTATAAGGTCTCTGATTTATTGGATATGCATCACCTGTGCTTTTATGCATCTCAATTACCTTAATAGCTTTAAGTTTATCATTAGAATCAGGAAATATCAAGGGAAAATGCTTTTTCCAATAGTCTACTTCTAGAACTATTCCTGCCATTTTTCTATCAATTAATTCTAAACTACTCCATGGATGCACAATATCACATAAGGAAACAAATTTATTCCTGTAACAAATTTCAGCATTACACATTTCCATTATATCTGTGCCAATTAATAATTCAAAAGCTAATGATTCAGCTACAAAGAAAGGACATAACTTATTATAAATAGAAATATAAGTTATACCTAAAGTTGGAATTAAATGACCTGAGATTGATCTCAGTCTACTACCTGGATACAATTGTTTATGTGCTATTCCAATATCTACTAAATTTTGAAATGCTTTTACATGTATTAAACTTTTAGCCGCACCTGAGTCTACCAGACCAGTTAATTTTACTTGATTAAAATCAATAGCAATACTCGGACGAGTATCAAGTGCTCTATTTAGTTTCCCGAAGCAGTAGAGCTTATGTTACTACGCAGTAATTTTAACTGCGGACAGTTTCTCATCAAATGCGGTTCATTACATACATAACAAGTCAAAGTATTACGACTAGCACGCTGTGTCTGATACGTGTGTTCTACTTTAGCCGTCGACGTCTGCGTGTGAGCAGCCGGCGTCGCTTTGCCATTGCTTCCTCGCTGTTGCTTTGACAGCGCATACTTTACTGTGTGCTCTCCGACTGGACTGAGTTTATTTTTAGATGTACTTGTTTGACCCTTCGGCACTACGTTTACGCGCGGCGACTCAAGACGTCTGCCCGCTGCATAAGAATTGCCACCATACGCTGGCGCAACGTTTACCGCGTGGACATCTGCACGTGTACATTTATTCTCAGAAACAGTTAAGCGTTCTACACACTTCCTCAGTGATTTTAGTTCATTCTGGAGCGACTTTAGAGCCTGACTCTCTTCTGTTATACCTGAACTAGCCTGAACTTTCTCAGCAGGAACCCTTTTCGACAATTTAGAAGAACTAAAATTTAGACTATCTACCTGACTAGTCATATTTAAATCTGTTAGTCTTGATTGAGCACGTCGTTGCTGTCTCAATACAGACCTATCACTTAGCATAGCAAGAGTGAAAGCTTCCTCTAATGATTTAGGCCTATTGGTTTCTACGTACCACATAGTGTTGTCATCTAATAATGAATCAAGAAACCTTGATAGCAAAATTTCAAAGGTGTCAGTCCCCAAGGTAACAGAAGGTAGTTTCCATCCCTTACTTGCAGCAGTTTTAAACCGTTGGCAATATGCTGCCACTGTCTCACCCTCATTCTGTACCATAGTCATTACTATACTTTTTAAGTGCGTTTTCTCATCAGCAGTTAACAAAGTTCTAGCAATTTCTTCTTTAATATCATTCCATGACCTAGCACCTTTAGCTGTGAAAGCAGTGAATAACACTTCATGCAGTGTGCCCGTTGCATTAGAAAGTGCAAAACGAATTATATCTAAGTCAGAAACGTCAGCAAGAACCCCAATCCTCTCAATAAGATCTACCCACTCTCTCAATGCACCTCTGTCAGTACCGTCTAGCATAGGCACAGACTTTCCATATGCTTTTAGAGCTCTTATTTTGGTTTCACTACTTTTATGTTCTAGACTAGCTAACTCACGTTTTTCTCTACGTTCTTCTCTCTGATAGTCAGCTTCAGCACGTTCAGTAACCTCTAGTACTCTTTCTTCATTTTTTTCAGTTATGTTCTCTATACTATCAGCCATAAACTTAGTCCATGCTTCCAATTTATCACAATCATCACTCAAAATTCCCAAATCTACTTGGTTCTGCAACCACAATCCAAATTGTTCACGTAAAGCATCTTCCTTTAACCGTGTTCTAGGCATTGTGAATGTGTAGTGTGTAGTATCAGTACAAGTGTATTCAATAGAGTGAGTGTTTAGTGTATAGTATCAGTACAAGTGTATTTAATAGAATATATTCAATAATATATTAACTTACCACAAGTCAAGTGTCTTTAAATACAATATATTCAACAATATATCAACTCACCACAAGTCAAATATTTAAATACAATACATTCAACCATATATTAACTTACCACAAGTCAAATATATTTCAAGCTATTGAAATCCTCCTTATAGCGGTTCAATGGGAAATTTAGTGTGTTGCGTAAAGCGCGGTAGAAACAGAGTCAAAGAATTATATCCAACCGATAGAATTTACCTGTACTGTAGTAGAAAAGTGAAAAGTCTCTCTCCGTATGTATTAATACGCTCCCATTTACTCCAAGGTTAAAGAAAATTACCGAAAGTAGTCCGAAAATGAAACAATTCTAGCGGCGACACGAGGCTTCAGACAGACGATAAAACTATAATATTACAGTAATATCAACGTCAAAGACTAATGTAACCCTTAAGAAAAGACACTTTCGTCGGAAATTCGTCGACAAAGTAATTTAATTCAATTTATGCCTTGCAAAAAGTAAAAAGAATAGAGAATCAAATAGAAGAAAACAACCTATCCACTCCAACCACCCACCAGTCGCAGTCTATTTCTCAGTCCTTATATTTCTCAACCTCAAGAAATTTAGAATTTAAAATAGCATATCAAATTAAATTAAATAAAAATACTACGTATATAATATAGTTTCTAAAAAATAATTGTAGTACTACCCCTAACATCAAAAATGAAACAACACGTGTATTGAAGTCACACCACGTGCGTTCAAGTCACCCACGTGTGTTCAAAAATAACAGTAGTCAGCTAACAATTAAATAAAGAAATATAAATGTGTAGTATTATAAAACAAATAAAAAGAAAATGCTACCGAAACACACCGAAACTATTCAACAAACTATCTATAGTCAATACTAACCAAATCTCGGTAGTTTCTCAAGTCGTGGTCGCCATTTTGTAAACGTGCCGGCTGGTGGGTGTGGGTGGTGTAAACAGGTCAAATGAAAGCACTACAGGTAATGAAGGAAACAGGGTTAGAGTGAAAGTAAGAGAATGAGACTCTTCAATTTATTGGCTTATATAGGTTTTCTCAAGATCCAAGATGGCCATTGTCACATGATTCCATCCATCAATCACAGTACAATGCAGTGGTCACATGACTTAATCCTCCAATTAGAATACAATGCAGTGGTCAATGATCATAACAATACCATGTTGGGGGGGGGAGGGGGCATGTGAGGTGACTCTTCCAAAGACTGTTCTTAGCCAGGCTTGGAAGTGACACTCCCTCTCAAAGACTATTCAATTATACAAATTCTATACTCAATGAATAATAGTTTACCAATTTCACACATCCCTCATATGTCTTTGGGTTTTTATATTTTAACATTTATCATTATATAGACAGTTTGTAATTTATTATAGTAACTTCACCTCGGTTAACATGAATTATATCGGACAATTTTACATAGTGATGGACTGCGGCCGATGTCCATGCTCCAAGCTGCATGATCTCGGAGATTGTGCTGCCAGCCGTTGCACGGGCCTGTGCCCCACCCCTCCTAAGGCTATGTAGTGTGGAGTCGGTGGGTGCCCGGAGATGGGAGGGTTTCGTTTAGGTACAGTATGGGTGCCATTAGGTCATACTGCGTGGGGGCGAGCGGGTCGATGCCATGGCGGGTGCAAACTGGATGTACTTCTTTGCCTGTACCGCCTATTTCTTCCATGGACCGCACACCAGGCCCGCAAGGAACACCTCCAGGTTTTTTTTGTGTGTTCTGTTGGGGTATGCTGGGAATAGAGGGAGCAATTTAATACCATATTCACAGGGTAGCCTGGAGACCGTGAGTGAATAGGCTTTCAGATATATGGCAAGGTATTCGCAGTGCTTTTCCCATTGATGAATGCGTGGATGTGGGCATATCTCGTTTGGGATGGGGTTATAGTCCATGGGGGTTACGGGTGGGCATGAGTTTATGGTTGGGATATAGACGTCATCCCCTGTGTCGTTTAGTGTTTGCTCATTGTTGTTATCACCGGTGGCGCCATCATGTGTGATGGCTGTCGGTTGGTTGGCCCCAGTGGCGATTTCAGTTGGCTGCCATTTTGCATTTGGCGTGCTTGTGGCGCCACCTGTCGCAACTTCTTTGAAGCTGTTTTCATTGTTGTTATCACCGATGGTGCCATCGTGTGTGGTGGCTATCGGTTGGTTGGCCGCAGCGACGATTTCAGTTGGAGGCCATTTTGCATTTGGCGCTTGTGGTGCCACGTGTCGTAACTTGTTGGAAGCTGTTTTCATTGTTGTTATCACCAGTGGCGCCATCGTGTGTGGTGGCTACCAGTTGGTTGGCCCCAGCGGCGATTTCAGTTGGCAGCCATTTTGCATTTGGCGCGCTTGTGGCACCACCTGTCATAACTTCTTGGAAGCTGTTTTCATTGTTGTTATCACCGTTGGCGCCATCGTGTGTGATGGCTATCGGTTGGTTGGCCCCAGCGGCGATTTCAGTTGGCGGCCATTTTGCATTTGGCGCGCTTGTGGCGCCACCTGTCGTAACTTCTTGGAAGCTGTTCTCATTGTTGTTATCGCCGGTGGCACCATCGTGTGTGATGGCTATCGGTTTGTTGGCCCCAGTGGCGATTTCAGTTGGCGGCCATTTTTTATTTAGTGCGCCTGTGGCACCACCTGTCGTAACTTCTTGGAAGCTGTTTTCATTGTTGTTATCACCGTTGGCACCATCGTGTGCGCTGGCTATCGGTTGGTTGGCCCCAGCGGCGATTTCAGTTGGCAGCCATTTTGTATTTGGCACGCTTGTGGTGCCACCTGTCCTAGCTTCTTGGAAGCTGTTTTCATTGTTGTTATCACCGGTGGCGCCATCGTGTGTGGTGGCTATCAGTTGGTTGGCCCTAGCGGCGATTTCAGTTGATGCCCATTTTGCATTTGGCGCGCTTGTGGCGCCACATGTCCTAGCTTCTTGGGAGCTGTTTTCATTGTTGTTATCACCGGTGGTGCCATCGTGTGTGGTGGCTATCGGTTGGTTGGCCCCAGCGGCGATTTCAGTTGGCAGCCATTTTGCATTTGGCGTGCTTGTGGCACCACCTGTCGTAACTTCTTGGAAGCTATTTTCGTTGTTCTGATCACCGTTGGCGCCATCGTGTGCGATGGCTATCAGTTGGTTGGCCCCAGCGGCGATTTCAGTTGGCGGCCATTTTGCATTTGGCGCGCTTGTGGCGCCATGTGTTGTAACTCCTTGGAAGCTGTGTTCATTGTTGTTATCACCGGTGGCACCATCGTGTGTGGTGGCTATCGGTTGGTTGGCCCCAGCGACGATTTCAGTTGGCGGCCATTTTGCATTTGGCATGCTTGTGGTGCCATGTGTCGTAATTTCTTGGAAGCTGTTTTCATTGTTGTTATCACCGTGGCGCCATCGTGTGTGGTGGCTATCGGTTGGTTGGCACCAGCGGCGATTTCAGTTGGTGGCCATTTTGCATTTGGCGCGCTTGTGGCACCATCTGTCGTAACTTCTTGGAAGCTGTTTTCATTGTTGTGATCACCGTTGGCGCCATCGTGTGCGATGGCTATCGGTTGGTTGGCCCCAGCGGCGATTTCAGTTGGTGGCCATTTTGCATTTGGCGCACTTGTGGCGCCACATATCGTAACTCCTTTGAAGCTGTTTTCATTGTTGTTATCACCGGTGGCACCATCATGTGTTGTGGCTATCGGTTGTTTGGCCCCAGCAGCGATTTCAGTTGGCGGCTATTTTGCATTTGCAGTGTCTACGCATACTTGACTGTGTTCGTATAAGACACAACTCTCCATAATTAAGCATTCTGAGCTAAGAAACATACAAATTCAGTCACTTTACAGGCTGATGTGTACATCATGATTGATTAGCCATAAGTAATTCTTGCTGTTAAGATATTCATTATATTATTGTATTGCATCCTGCCTGTCCATGTTTATGCCTCACGAGACAGATACGCATGCATCGCACGCATATACACGTATACCTCGAAGCCATGAATAGGGATTTAATCCCCAGTTCCGAAACCGTGTGGACGACGGTATCAGCAGTGAACCGTGTCGAGAGTAAAGTTTACTAGGTATCCTGTGTTGTGGCTGGAGAGATAACCGTATCGTCTAGAGTATCAATACTTGGGAATGTCAATAATAAAGTATGAACTATAGACAGTGAGCCGTATGGACGGACATATAGACAGTTAGCCGTGTCGACAGTCAAGTTTAGTATTTGTTTAGGTTCCGAAATTGTGTGGACGACCGTATCAGCAGTGAACTGCGTCGACAGTAGAGTTTTGTATTTAACCTCAGATTCCGAAGTGGTGTAGACGACGGTATCAGCAGTGAACCGTGTCGACAGTAAAGTTTAGTTATTTAAGCTCAGGTTCCGAAGCCGTTTGGACGAATATATCAGCAGTCAACGTGTCGAGAGTACAATTTTTTAGTAGGTACAGTGTTGAGGATGGAGAGATAACCGTATCGACTAGAGTATCAATACTTATGAATGTCAATAATAAAGTCTGGAGTGAGCTAGATAGCCGTATGGACAGTGAAACCGTGTCGACCAAGCGTCGAAACACAGGTGTAGATAGGTAGTCTTTTTTATGAATGTTTTAGCTCACAGTTTCATTGTCGTCTCACATCGATCGATCGTATTCCTAGCTTATATAGTTTTAGGGGATCCGTACAGGCAATCCGAAGGAAACACAGGTAGCAAGAGGTAGACTGTGTTGAAGGTACGTGGCGTGGTGTGGCATTACGTGGCGTGGCGTTGCATGGCGTTAGGTGACTGGAGAGATAACCGTATCGACTAGAGTATTAATAGGTCGATAATAAAGTCTTTATTGAGCTCGCTATCATATTATGGATGACGGTATCAGCAGTGAATCGTGTCGACAGTAAGTTTACTAGGTATCCTGTGTTTGAATGTCAGTAATGAAGCCCGAATAAGCAAGATATCCGTATAGACAGTCAAACCGTATCGACTGACCGTCAAAACACAGGTGTAGATAGGTAGACGTTTTATGAATGCTTTAGCTCACAGTTTCGTTGTCGTGTTACAATAGGAAGCAAATACACGTAGGAACAGGTAGACTGTGTGGAGGTGCTAGATATCCGTATGGACAGTCAAACCGTATCGACGGCCGTCTAAACTCCGGTGTAGATAGGTATGGAAGTAGTAGGGTCACAGATAAAGGATGTTTCAGACGTCAAATGTCTTTGAATAAAAATGTATCAAGTATAGACACTGAGCCGTGTGGACGGAGGGATAGACAGTTAGCTGTGTCGAGCATAAAGTATATATTTATGCTCAGGTTCCGAAACCGCGTGGATGACGGTATCAGCAGTGAACCATGTCGACAGTAAGTTCACTAGGTATCCTGTGTTTGAATGTCAATAATGAAGTCCCGAATAAGCAAGATATCTGTATGGACAGTCAAACCGTATCGACCGACTGTCGAAACACAGGTTTAGATAGGTAGACTTTTATGAATGCTTTAGCTCACAGTTTCATTGTTGTGTCACAATCGGAAGCAAACACACGTGGGAACAGGTAGACTGTGTGGAGGTGCTAGATATCCGTATGGACAGTCAAACCGTATCGACGGTGAATAAAAATGTATCAAGTATAGACACTGAGCCATATGGACGGAGGTATAGACAGTTAGCTGTGTCGACCGTAAAGTATATTATTTAGGCTCAGGTTACGAAACCGTGTGGATGACGGTATCAGCCGTGAACCGTGTCGACAGTAAGTTTACTAGGTATCCTGTGTTTGAATGTCAATAATGAAGTCCCGAATAAGCAAGATATTCATATGGACAGTCAAACCGTATTGCCCAACCGTCAAAACACAGGTGTAGATAGGTAGACTTTTTTATGAATGTTTTAGCTCACAGTTTCATTGTTGTGTCACAATCGGAAGCAAACCCAGGTAGGAACAGGTAGACTGTCTGGAGGTTGAGTGGCGTGGCGTGGCGTTACGTGGCGTTACGTGGTGTCACAAAGTTAGGTCCTTGTCTGACCGGAGCTGAGAGAGTTGTGACTTGAGATCGACTGGGAGGGACCCCGTGATCAATTTGGCGGGAAATTCGAAACGATCAGGTCAGGTAGAATGCCGCTAGGGGCAGGGGTGGAGTTAATCCAGCTAACCCAGTATATAGTGTGAAAGGAGGGCGCCGGGTCGTTGGGAACTCGGGCCGGGGCACGCCACTTCTGGCGGATTAAGTACGGGCGGGGGGAGGTCTCCACCCCGTAAATTACCCATGTTACTTATAACATGCCAAACATATCTCTGCCAGAAAGGAAATCATTTTGCAATATTCTGCAGATATTCCGCCCTTCTATGTCATAATATGTTAAAGCAGCATAGTCCGATTAAGCATAACATTTTCAAAAAGAAAACAATTATCTAGATTAGATCATATATATCTAACTTAGATGCTGATCCACTTATTAAACATTTGCTAGGGAATTACATTACGCTATTCCCAAAGAAAATGGTGTTAAGGGGTGGGGTGTAGCACAATTGAAATGTCTCTGTGGTGGATGTTGAAAAATAAATAAATTCATGGATGTGTGATTGATATTGCTGTTGTATTATTTTTTTCATTAAGCCGACCCTCCAAATAATGTTAACTATTTATTTTTAAAAATAAATCATAATTTTAGCAAATTTTAATTACGTAATGATTTCCACTGTAGTTTACATGCTATCCTAAGGAATGCCACTACAAGGAGGAGAGTGCAGGTAATAAGAGTTTATTTACAGGCGGATAGACTTCCCCGGGGCCCACCCGTAAAGAAAAATAACAAGTAGTAGAAGGGTGAGTGGGAGGAAAAGAAGATGGCAGTAGTGGTGGTGATTATGTAAGTGAGGAGATATTGGCGACCAAACGATGGCGGGCGGAAAGGTGTGAAAGCTGACGGGCCAATCAGGTGGATGGACAGTGGACTCGTCAATCCACCTTAAGTTGAGTCCAAAGTGCAGTAGGTGGGGAGAGGCAGCAGGTTGTTCCCCTCGAATCAAACACAATGCTAACATTGCGACCAATCTATTATTTGCTTGAATTTTATAATCTTCTAATAAACAATATTATTGAAGACATATTTGTTATTGAACTCACATAATTTAAATGGGGTCGAATTAAACCTATCTGAAATCAGGTTCAGGCGCTGAATCGATTCCGTGCATTTGCAACCCCAAAGGAAGAAGTGCATGGTAAACTCTGAGGCAATGAGGAAAGCTATGATAAAACGTCGATCTGTGTGATATGATAGGTTGATAAAAAAAACACCCAAACATGCATTATAATGAAAAATGCATAATTTTGGAGCTATATTTAGGGTTAGAAACGGCGCACCATTCTTCTGGCACAGCGTTCCTTATTTGGAGTCATTAGCTAATTTATCTTCAGGCTGTTGAACACTCTGTCTATGTTGATACCCACTGTACTCGGCACACAAAGACACCCGGTTGTGGGCTTTATTATCATTATGCTAGAAATCCGTTGCCAGGAAACAATGAAGACTACAAACAATTATGTACATGTGGCAAGCTGAGGATAACCAAGTGTGCTAGTTGGTTGTGGTTTATTGGGGATTTACATCCTAGAAACATCCAAGGTGATATGACGAGGGGTACCGACTTGTGACAATGCGCATCTATAGCGACTTTATAGTGCTGTCCCAAAGGCGAACCCTTGCCCGAGGTATCATGACCCGATATTTTGCCTAGTTACATTATCCTGATATAAAGCAAACATTTTTTATTTTTTTATTTTTTATTTTTTATTGAGGCTGTATTTATACTGTCCATAGCATGTAAGCCCAGGTATCCAGGCTTGTTTTCAATGCTGGCCAGCTGTAGTGTTGGTGTTGTCTTACCAAGCAGTAGCTGCTGATAAGTTATTTGATTGTCTGCATTTCAGTAGCAGATAGATCTGTTGTCAACATTATCCTGATATAAATGCCTTATCCTAATAACTCTGCATTATACAAGGTGGTGTCAAGTAATTGAAGTATCCAGTGCTTGATTTGACTCGGCTGGAGATTGATCCCACGACCTCCCGCACAGGAACCAGGCGCCCTATCCACTTGGCCATCTCACCTGGCATGAGGTGCCAGTAATTGTTTGTTTGTTTGTTGTTATTTTACGTCCTAGCAATATTTAAGGTCATATCAGGACGGGTACCGACTTGTGACAGTAGGCACTCATGCGATTTAATAGTGCTGCCCCAAAGGGAAATCAGGCTGCTGGCACTATGACCCGATATCCCACTCAGTCACATTATCCTGACACCAAGCGAACCAGCCCTTGCCATATCCTAATAATGCCGAGCACCAGGCTAGGAAGCGACAAGTATCAATTTTTAAGTCAGTGGTTTGACTCAACCGGGAACCAAACTCGGGAATCTTCCGATCTTCCGATCTTCCGATCTTCCGCACGCGAGGCCTGTGCTCTACCGATCCGGCCACCGCGCCCGTTGGTGCCAGTAATGATATGTATGTATGGCACATGTAACATAGTGAGCGTGGTTGAAGAAACCCACGTGGACTGGCGAATGAAGGAGACTCTTTTAAAAGCTAATCTAAACCTTTCGGACTGTTATTCGTTCCTGCATCCTTTGATCAGGACACGTAGTATTTTATTTGATCTCGTGGTTCTTAAACCATTCTCCTGAACTTGACCCCTGATAGGTAAAACAGTGGTCGTCATGACATTAAGATGTCCTCACCATCTTCACTCCCTTAACTGCGAGGGTAGTTGGGGCACCACACATGACTTTGTAACCATTTTTCTCCACTTTTCTCCATTCTCCACTGCCCTCTGGGAGTTGCCAAACTCCACGTCTCTTCCCACCTCTTCCTTTGTCCACCTTGTCTTCATCCCCCTTTCAAAGTGCCTTGCAAGATGGTAGAAGATTCTCCACCCTGACAGAGCAACATCGCCCCTCCACTGCCCGCCTCCCACCAACATGTGTGGACTAAGTTGTCAGAAGATGTAAGAAAACCAGCATCCCTTGACAAATTCAAATCTATCCTCAAAAGACTGACCTGTTAAGGTAGCTTTTTATGCTAAATATAATTTCGCTATCTTTCAACTATTTCAACCAAGTTGTCAAAAGGCCACATCATGGTTTTATTATAGAACACATTGTAATGGCTCCATTTTGATCTTCCTAAGATATTACATCATTGTGAATCATTGAGTTCACCGACGCTTATCATACCATGATGTCATACTATGCTGATTCTCACCTAGTATTA
Source organism: Branchipolynoe longqiensis (assembly GCA_030323885.1). Classification (NCBI taxonomy): domain Eukaryota; kingdom Metazoa; phylum Annelida; class Polychaeta; order Phyllodocida; family Polynoidae; genus Branchipolynoe; species Branchipolynoe longqiensis. The sequence goes on along the minus strand of CM059192.1, from coordinate 11,651,286 downwards.
GACACTTGTATAAATAGTAGCAAGGGGGAGAGGGGGAGAGGAGGAGAGGAGGAGTGGAGGAGAGGAGGAGAGGAGGAGCGGAGGAGCGGAGGAGCGGAGGAGAGGAAGAGTGGAGGAGCGGAGGAGAAGAGGAGAAGAGGAGAGGAGGAGAGGAGGAGAGGAGAGAGGAGGAGAGGAGGAGAGGAGGAGAGAGGAGAGGAGGAGAGGAGGAGAGGAGCAAGAGGAGGAAGAGGCTGGGAGGACGGTAGGAGGGGGAGGAGGGGGAGGAGGGAGGAGGGAGGGGAGAGTGGGAGGGGGAGGGTGGAGGAAAGGGGGAAGTGAGGAGTGGGGAGATGGGAAGAGTGGAGGAGAGAGGGAGGGGAGGGGAGGAGAGAGGGGGAAGAGAGGGGGGGGGAGAAAGCAATAGACGGGAAGAGGAAAGGTGGGAATGAGAGGCAGTAGAGAGGAGAGGAGGACGGGAAAGAGGGGCGGGGAAGAGGCGAAATGGGGAGGAGGGAAGGAGGAGAGGAAGGGAGGAAATGAGGTGGTAAAGTGGAGAGGGTAAGAGGCGAGAGGATGAGAAGAGAGAGAACGAAAAGAGGAGTGGTGAAGGAGTGGGGAGGAGAGGTGAAGAGGACAAAAGGAGAGGACCAGAGTAGAGGGGGCGGGGAGGAGAGGAGTAGAAGAGGGAGGGAGGGGGAGAGGGAAGAGAGGGGGAGAGAGGAGGAGAAGAGGGGAGAGGAGGAGAGAAGGAGGGAGGAGAGGAGAAGAGGAGAAGAGGAGGAGAGGGGAGGGAGGAGAGGAGGAGGGGAGGAGGGGAGGAGAGGAGGAGAGGATGAGAGGAGGAGAGGAGGAGGAGAGGAGAAGATGGGAGGAGGGGATGAAGGGAAGAGAGGGGGAGAGAGGAGGAGAAGAGGAGCAGAGGAGGAGAGAAGGAGAGGGGGAGAGGAGGAGGAGAGGAGGAGAGGAGGGGAGGAGAGGAGGAGAGGAGTAGGGGAGGAGAGGAGGAAAGGAGGAGAGGAGGAGAGGAGGAGGAGTGGAGGGGACGAGGGTTGTCTGCTGATAGAACGCCTTGTCATTGTCTGGAAGGTCCTCTGTAGGATGAATGGGGTGCCTGCACTGTGTTCTGTTATACCAGACCCCACCATCTGACCTTGGCCATATCCGAGAGCCCAGTCAAAGGACACTTCATGTCGGTCACGTACATCCGACACACCAGCCACATGTTGGGTTTACTGGGTGTGCTATGCATTGCCTTACATATATTTATTTAGTATTAATTCTTATCCTATCTCACCAGGACCATGCCCGATATCCCTAGTCAATATACCATGTGATTTGAGTTAAGTGCATTTGAGTGTGCACTCATCAACTTGAGCTTAATGCACTTGATTTGTTCAGTGTATATGTATTCAGTATAAGCTTTTATGCATATATCATTTAGACTAAGCATAACTCATGATGAACTCCATAGGGTTAATTAACCTAGGTCTTGGCGGGTTTCTGATAGAGCAACGGAAGCAGAGATGGATCTGTAGTAAAGCATACAAATAATGGTTACTACTGCGATGCTATTATTACTGGTCATTAAAAAATAATACACCAGGCAGGACCCGTGCACTGGTCTTCTGGAATTTGTTATAAAACCTGTGGTTGTTGAAAGGGTTGTTGTCCAGCCAAAGAAATGGTCCCGACCCACTTGTGTGTTGCTATTTATTACTATTATCATCATCATCATTATACTAAGGATAATATAATATAAATAACATAACCCTGTTCTAGTAGACATGAGAGGTATCTTATACATATGGATATATTTTGTAACTAATAATTGCGGCTTTATTGCTTACTTGGTATAGACTTAAGTATAAACTTGGGAAATGAACACTTGTATATATCCCTGATAGCATAAACTTCAGCTCACAGGCCTTTTCGTATAACATTTCTTTAACCCTTGACTTTGGCTCTTAGGCTAGGAATGATTAAGCTGTCGGTAATACATGCTGTACATATGTATATTTAAAATCTCAAACATAGTTACTACCTCAAGTTTAGGTGAACAAATAAAATAAATATACACTTTCACTTGATGAATGGTGTTCAACATAAAATAACTAATGATTTTAAGACATCTAAGTATTTGTTTTATTAATACCATATTATGACGAAGGAAGAGAACAGTGACCATATATATTTTATAACTAGAGATTTCCGGTGGGTGAGACTGAGAGTTGATGAGTTGTCTGATGAGTTACAGACTGATTAGAGAGAGTTCTACATTTTCACTGGCTATGGTCTGAGGTGGTAGTTTTGATATACATGTAATAGACGTATATGCATGTGGATAATACATGTGAAGTGGGCGAGACTTGTTAGTAAGAGGTAAGAATAAAATGGTGAGCTCCTAAGAAGTGACATGAACGTTCCTTGCATTCTTTACTGTCCTCCAGACTTATATTATTAACCGCTATGGTCAACTTCAGATTGCTATTTGGATTGCTCTATAATCTTATTTAATTAAGGGCCTTCTGCCCATGGTCTGTCAGGAGTCGAACTCTCCACCTCGGACATTGCTAGTCAAGGGTCAGGCTGGCAGGATGACAGACAACCGGCGGCAGGAGGCACAAGTCATTCACATGGAAACAATTATTTATATTAACACGTAGGGTCGCCTTAAGCGGGGGTGGAATAGCCCGACGGTTAAACTGGTGCCGTGACCAGGATAGTAAGGAGTGTAATACCTTTTAGTTCACTTCTGTATGCTTAGAAATTGTTTATATTTTTTTGATAGATTATTCGGGTAGAGTTGACAGTGACGCACGGTCACTGTCTTCATGCTCCATGACGTGATATTGACAGTTTACGGCGTACCGGGGTAGCATTATTTCGAATGATGACTTCACCCACGTGGTATTCCTGTTATATTTTGCGGCTAGCCATAATTAATTTTCACCAGCGAGGGGCGAGCCTTGAATCCGCGGTTAGAATTTCTGCGCAAATCGTGGCCTGAGGAGCGTGGATACACAATAATGGCGTACCCTTGTGTCGCTCCGAATGGAGGAGACGTACGGGACGTGGACTAGCTATCCCGGCATAAGGCTATACGCGCATTATATTTGGTTAGAGTTTTAAACTAAAATTGCTGCTGCGATTCCCCGACCTTTGATGCCGGCCTACTTTTATTGAATCTTTGCAGTTTGCTTGCGCTAGCCGCATGTTTTCATTTGTTACATCGTTACCTAGCGACGACGCGCGTCGCTGGCACAGGAGGCGACGTCAGAAAGCGTTTTTGGAGCATTAGGGCGGTAGTTCAGTAGATCTCAGACTGTTTGGTCAGGTTTGCTACGTGCTGCTCTGTTTTTTTAAATTTTTTGTATTATTACTCTACCTTTTCAATTTTACTTGTGGTCTTTTTACACATTTAGCTTCTATTAATTTATTTAGTATACCTTACTGTAATCTCTAAAAGTGGTCTTTTTACACTTTTAGGCATCTATTAATTTATTTTGTATACATAAACTGTAATTTCCAAAATTGTCTAAATTTACAAGCATATATATATAAAAGATATTAGGAAAATGAAATAAGTTAAAGAAACACTAATATCAACTGATATTACTGTGTATTTCACTTATTTTGCTCACCACTTGTTCTGGCTTTTAATCTTATTTTTTGGGGATTTCTAAATTGTAGTGCAAATTCTTTTATTTTTGCATCTGTAACTTCATATGTTCTCTGGATTATGCAAGACTGCAGTGAGTGATCGTCGTTGGAGGAACCATGCACAGGGTAGGATGTGAAGACCATAAGATCAGTCTTCTATTTTGATGCGCGAAAAGGAAGAGAGGAGGCGGGGGTGGAAATAAAGGGTTTTTATTTTCGCCTCAGAGCATACAGGGCATACAGGGTAAACGAGGAGTAGAGGTAAATAGTGAACAATGTGATAAAAATAAGGAAACTCATGAGGAGCGGAGTAAAAATAGAAAAACAGAGATCAAGTGTCAGTGGAGTGAGGGGGTGCCGAGGAGCCCTCCACCGCTTGGAAGAGAAAGTTAGGAGGGGTGTTTGTGGGTGGCGAAGTGGGTGGTGAAATCAGTGAAGAGCTGGAGAGACGGGGAGGATTCAGTGAAGATCTGAGGGATGGCCGGGGGGGGGGCGACCTTATAAGGGGAGGAGGGAGGGGCGACAGCAGGTGAGTGTGAAAGCTGCCGGCCCGGGGGAGGGCGAGAGGTGGCGAGCAGCGGCGTCGGGTGAGGCGTGAGCGCCGCGCGACGCGGAGGGCGGGGGGAGGGGGCGGCGCGGCGCGCCGTCTGCCGAGGTGAGAAAGCAGCGCGACAGCGCGGGGCGTGGGGAGGGTCTCTTCCTCTCCTCGCATCAAACGTAATGCTTCGCATTACGACCGATGCGCGAAAAGGAAGAGAGGAGGCGGGGATGGAAATAAAGGTTTTTATTTTCGCCTCAGACAAGCATACAGGGCACACAGGGTAAACGAGGAGTAGAGGTAAATAATGAACAAAGGGATAAAAATAAGGAAACTCATGAGGAGCGGAGTAAAAGTAGAGAAACAGAGATCAAGTGTCAGTGGAGTGAGGGGGTGCCGAGGAGCCCTCCACCAAAAGGCGGAGAGTGCTCGGGGCGCGCCCGAGGCGGAGGAGGTGGGGTGGGCCGGCCGAGAGGAGGGCCGCGTCGGGGGTCAGGCTCCCTCTCGGGGCGGGGAGTGTCCGGGGCCTGCGTCGACAGGGAGCGGGCGGCCAAAAAGGGGGAGGCCCGCTCCTTGGCGGGATCCGGTGAGGAGGTCCGACGAGGGTCGAGCAGGGGGGCGGCGAAGTCCTCGGGGCTGGATGGGGTGGTGGTCGGGGTCTGGGCGGCGGTGTTGTTGAAGGCGGTGTCGTGAGGATCGGCGGCAGAGGGTTCCTCCTGAGGCTGGGCTGGGATGCGGTCCGAGGTGTGATGCCCGAGGTGATGATCCCCGGCTGGGACTGGGCGGCGCTGCGATCGATGGTCGCTGGGAGGTTGTCGGTGGGAGTTGCGGGGCTGTCGGCAGTGGTGAGGGTGAGGCGCCGGAGGGGGCCCCCCGGGCCGGCCGGGGGGAGGCCGGCGGATCAAAAATCCGCCGAGGTGGCGGGGGGGGTCTGGCGCTCACGGGTCTGTTTTGTGATGCAGTCGGCCTCGCTGTGCATGGTTAGGAGGCGCCTCACATTGGCGCAGTATGCGCAGACGTGACGGCGCCTGTCCTCCGCCTCACCGTGGGCCTCCCCGAGGCGGCCCCGATCGCACGAGGCGGGGGCGCGGTTCCAGGCCGGGCAGGGGGCCCGTGGGCGTCCCTGTCGTAGGTGGCGCGGGAGTCAGCTTGGGGTCGGGGGAGGTGGGCGCCTCGGTGGAGAGGGTCGGTAGGCGGGCAGGGGCGGCGGTGGCTTGCTCCTCGGGCATGGCGAGGCAGTCTAGTCTCATGAGGTTGAGCGCTACCGGGTCGTGCCAGCCCTAGGGGAGGGTTCCGTCCGCGATCGCGGTAAACACGGTCTCTGAGTACCGGCGGACGGTCGCCCAGGGGTACACGAGGTTATCCCGGCAGACTGCTAGGTGGTGGTGGTGGAGTCCCTGGGCGGAGTGGGCGGGGAAGTCGGGGTGGTCGATGAGGGTGAGGAGGGCGAGGGTATACTGGTCCTTTGTCGCCTCCTCCCTCTTCACCGGCTTCCTCTCGGCCCCTCGTTTCACCAGGTCCGAGGGGAAGATGTAGTTGGCCGGGATCCCTTGGCGCCTCACGGAGTGGCGCGCCTCGGCGGATGCTAATATGTCCCGGACGGCGTCGGCCGCGGAGGCGGGGCTGTGGCGGATGGCCTCCTCGTGGTAGGCCGGCGAGGTGGCGGGTGGTGCTTGACTGGAGAGGTGACGGTACCTCTCGTACTCCGGGTGCGCGGCCCCGGGGAGGGACGCCTGAGGCGGCGGCGGGGGCCGGGCTGTAGTGGCGGTGGGCGCCCGAGGCGTCGGGGCGGCCTGGCGCCTCGGGGGAGATGAGGGGATCCCCGGGCGGGGCCCCCCGGTCTCCAGGGAGTCGATCCGGGCGTGGAGGTCGGCCGTCGCCTGGCGCGCCTCGGCGGCGGAGTGCTGCTGGTCGAGCTGGATACGCTGGAGTGCCTCCAGCAGTGTCGACATCTCGGGGCCCGAGGTGCGGCCCGAGGGCGCCGCGGGGGACGCCGGGGCGTAAGCCGGGGACTCGCCCGGGCCGGGTGCTGGAGAGGGCCCAGGGGTGCGGGGGGCCGCCCGGGATCCCTTCCGGCCACATCCTTTTCCTTGAGGCATACTGAGGCTGAGCTGGAGCAAAGATCCGAGGTGGAGGAGCCAAGACTTGAAACAAGGGTAGAGCTGGGAGACGGCAGGAGGGCGAGTGCCTGAGGGAGGCCGGGGGGCGGCCTTATAAGGGGAGAAGGGAGGGGCGACAGCAGGTGAGTGTGAAAGGAGAGGGAGGGGCGACAGCAGGTGAGTGTGAAAGCTGCCGGCCCGGGGGAGGGCGAGAGGTGGCGAGCAGCGGCGTCGGGTGAGGCGTGAGCGCCGCGCGACGCGGAGGGCGGGGGAGGGGGCGGCGCGCCGCGCCGTCTGCCGAGGTGAGAAAGCAGCGCGACAGCGCGGGGCGGGGGGAGGGTCTCTTCCTCTCCTCGCATGGTACATTAGTTCAAAATTGGGGTTTACTTTAACATATTTCATCTAATTAATGCATGTCAGGTGGATTTTCAATGTATATTAAGCCAAACAACATGGAGGAACGCAGGGTAGGACTTGAAGACCATAAGATCGGTTTTCACGTTCGAATTCGTCGATCTTTCTGTTGAATGTCTTATTTTTTGCATTAATCTGACATTTAGTTCAAAATTGGGGTTTGTTTTGACATTTTTGGTCTAATTACTGCCATTTCGGGAGGACTTTCTGTTTATAGTAAACCAAATATCATGACGAACGCAGGGTACGGCGATATTGGCCTCTCGCGGTTGATTTCGTCATTTTTCTATTAGAATGTCTTATTTTTGGCATTAATCTTACTTTTAATTCCAAATTTAGGCCTTATTTTGTCATAATTGGACATATTTATCCATTTCGGATGGTTTTGTGCTGAAATAAACTCCAGGCGCAAATTGCGCGCCTGTGAAAGGAATTTGCGCCCATGAGGAAATACGTAACCATCAACAATTCGCGCATGGTTGCCAAGCGATTGTAAACAACTTGCAGTCTATCTAGCAACCTGGTAGCGTCTCGAATTTGGAATACTTTTATAAATTGAGAATACAATACATCATTTGTGAACCCATTAATGTTGTTTTTAATATAAAATTCAGGTTTACTTTGTCATATTCATTAATATATATATATAAATTGGAGTTGCAGGTTTATATAAAGTAACATTACGACGAGATTAATTTCTCTCGGCCGTTTTCGTCGATTTTTCTATTAGATGTCTTACTTTTGGCACCACTGGTACTGTCAGTTCGAAATTAGCGTTTATTTTGTCATATTTAGTTATATGTGCACATTTGGGATGTCTGTATGGTTTTGTAATATATTAACTGAACTCGTAAATTTGCGCGGTGGAAGTACACTCGGCCGCGCAATTTGCGAGCACGCGGAGGGGCGTGTCAGTGGCTGTTTCCATCAACAAGTCGTGCCCGGTTGCTAAGAGACTGATAAACAAATGGCAGATGTCCAGCAACCGCATAGCTTCTCAGTAGTTCGAATACTTTGAACATTGAATAATCCAGACAGCATTTATGTAATATTTAAAATTACTTTTAACCCACATTTGATTTATTTGTGTTATATTCATTCATATTCATGCATTCCGAATCGTTTTTGGTTTATATAAGCGAGTTCAGCATCTCGGGCGAGCGGTGGTTGATGGGAAGTCATCAGGATAAACAAACCCAAGTGCATGACTCAGCCTGGCGGTACGCGCAGTGCATAACGTATATTTTATTCAAAATTAATAGAAATGCAGAACCCTAACTATATCAATTTAATATAATCTATTCGTTGAATATGTTTTCTATATGTGGTCCAAGCGGTTTGTCTCTAGGTGGTGTGGGTTTGGAGATATTTCACTTTTTCTGTAAGAAGATTGCTCACGGCCATTGACAATGCACTGAGTTTGAGCTATGTGCAGTGCAAAACGGATATTTTATTCAAAATTAATAGAAATCCAGAACCCTAACATTATCAATTTAATATAATCTTCTTGGTAAACATGTTTTCTATATGTGTACCAAGCGATTTGTTTCTAGGTGGTGTGGTTTTAGAGATATTTCACTTTTTCTGTAAGAAGATTGCTCACAGCCATATGTGCAGTGCAAAGCGTGGCTTTGTTTATACAGACAGCGCCGACCGGAAGTCGGACCCGCACATGCGTACGGACAATGCTGAACTCGCTTATCAAAGGAATATGACGACGATGTGGATATTATTCGACCGTTTTCGTCGTGTTTCAATTATTTCGTATTTTTGGCATTATTTTGCCATTAAGGTTACTTTTAATCCCAAATTAGGATTCCTTTTATTTTATTTTATTCATATTTATAGATTTCTAATAGTTGTAGGTTCATTAAAAGTAATATGACGACGAGATCGGTGTTTTTCGGCCGTTTTTTTTTTTCGTCGTGTTATGTTTAAACTGCATATTTCTGGCATTAGTAAGCTATTAATGTTACTTTTAATTCCAAAATTACTGTTGACTGGTGCATATTTATTTCAATATAGATACATTTAGAATGTTATCTTACCATTTATTTATTGAACTCATATATTATCTGTATTGCACTGTATTATCCATGCATGTTACAGTAACTTCCTACCATGGGCATAGTGAACCAACAAAAGCAGCACTGTTTATTTAGAAATGTCCTAGAATGTTCATAATATATATCTGAAATTTCATCTGAAAGTGCTTTAAGAATTAAGTAACCTGATGCTCTATTCAAATTGTATTTATGGTAATTGCTCAACTCATATAAAGTAATTGTAATGTACTATTAAATACTGCTGTTTGCTGCTGTTATTTGTTTTGTGTTTATTCACAAAGTTTAAATATTATAGGTGAATGTTACTTTTAGTTCCACAATTACTGTTGACTTGTATTTAGTTAAGCATATACATTTCGGGTGTAATTCACTACTTCTTTTTTAAAATCATATATTATATGCATTCTACGGTGCTAGGCATTTAAATTGAAAAGTAACATTATGCAAGTAGCCAAGTAATATGACTCACCAAGGCGGTACTTGAATTATTCTGGACATGAATTATGTTGAATTATTCTGTATGTAAATCTATTTTTGGTCATGGCCATAGCTGAACCACCGATAGCTGGCATGATTAACCTTGGACTGTAATATCAGTAAAATTGTGATGGATACTCTTTATTTCTTTTTCACACTATTCATTGTATGAGTATGTCACTGTGTATCCACCACACCATCCGTCGTATTTTTGTTGGATGTTGGTTGGATTTTCGTTGAATTTCTATAATAATGTAATGGGGTAAGGTAAACTTGGGGTAAAGTATATCTAAAATATCCTCTAAAATGCTCTAGGTAACCTGATTCTCTGCTCAATTCATTTATGTGCTTGTATGATACCATATGATAATGTCATTGAACTACATGCTTTGTATTTCAGGTAAATTTCATAATATGAACCTTAACCCTTATATTTAATGCATACAACATTTAGACGCACACACCATATCAACCGCTCGACGACAGAACAAGGATATAGGGATTCGCGGGATTCGCAGTGGCCACCCACGGTTAACAAGTCCAGACTACAGTGAGAGCTGGATTCACGGGATTCGCGGCAGCCACCCGCGGTTAACCGATCCAGCATACACTACGAGCTGGATTTGCGGGGTGAGCAGCAACCACCCACGGTTAACCGATCCAGTATACACTATGAGCTGGATTTGCGGGGTGAGCAGCAACCACCCGCGGTTAACGATCCAGCCTACACTACGAGCTGGATTTGCGGGGTGAGCAGCAACCACCCGCGGTTAACCGATCCAGCATACACTACGAGCTGGATTTGCGGGGCGAGCAGCAACCACCCGCGGTTAACCGATCCAGCCTACACTACGAGCTGGATTTGCGGGGTGAGCAGCAACCACCCGCGGTTAACCGATCCAGCATACACTACGAACTGGATTTGTGGGCGAGCAGCAACCACCCGCGGTTAGCCGATCCAGCCTACACTATGAGCTGGATACGAGCTGGATTCGCGGGGCGACCAACGGCCACCCGCAAATTAACAAGTCCAGCCAGCAGTGACAGTTGGATTCGCAGGACGAGCAGCGGCCACCCACAGAATCCGGCCGAGGGCATCACATTAGGTATTGTTTTGGGAATATTCTATTTACGGGGATGGGTTCACGGGGCTATGCAATATACGGGGTCTATTTAAATGATACACTTATATATTTATCTTGTAAAACACACACCACCACATTAAAAATACACCTTGATTTGTATATATTTTGTATATATTATATGCCTGCTATGTTCACTTTGTGGTAACATTGTAATATTGTATGTGGTATATTATTGGTATATTGGTTGTAGAGCAGGGAATCAATTAGGCCACTGGCATTTCTTTTGAGCACCTTTTATATTGAGTATTGTAACCTATTGATTTCTGGGTGATTTCATGAAGTACAAATTTAATTAAAACCATACATGTTGGTAAAACCAATTGAAAATATACCACAACACCCTTGTGAGCCTAAGCACTAATCTAGGCATTGTGGTAAAAATAGATTTAGAATTATAGGTCGAAAACCCTTCCAAACATATAATTACATCATACATGTTGGTACAGAAAAGTAAAATACACCACAAAATCCTTGTAAGCCTTCACGGTTAAACTGGTACACAAGGGGATGGGGCCAAATCAAATTGTAACATATTAACCCTAAACTTAAATTTAAATAAAAATCAAACTAACCAGGTTTCTATGAGAGTAAACATATATGTGAACATTCTACAATTTGTTTTAATTATCAAAATAATAGCAATTTTCCCCGGGCTGCTTTCTTCCAGAGGGAAACAGCCTGTGGTTGGTACACCTATTATAGTAAATATAAAAAACTGGCACTAACATATAGCAAATGTTTATATTTGGTCATCTAGGAGGACACAGGAATGTTCAAAATTTTATCTGTGTAAACTAGAACATTTCTAACTGTTTTATTAAGGTAAATGTAGACACCTCTTCATAACCAACCACTTGACTAAATTATTAAATGGTGGATATAGGTGTTATGTTTGTATTATGTGTTATTTGTGGCTCCCCATGTTGTTGGGGAAATAAGTTGGTTAACGGTGGGTCCAACTATTGCCATAGGTTGGTTAACGGTGGGTCCAACTACTGCAGGGGATTAGACAGCAAATTTATTTTCGATACACCCGGAGGGAATTTTCTTCATGGTTGAACTGGTGAATATATTCTGCATGGTTAAACTGATTCAAAATGAGCATTGAATATGTATGTCTCTAAACTATGAAGCTTAACAATCATTTACTGAACCGGTTCTTCTCTCTGAGGGCACCAGCTCGGTTTTCAAAATTTTCTAGAATATAGGCCTATAACTAATTTATGGGGAAATAGACATACACATTCAATCAAATTAAACAGAAATTTAAACCATTTAAAATTGTAGAAGTAACTAGTCGTGATCTCTGGGGATAACCACTAGTTAATCATACATGTACATTAGGGATAAGAGTGAAATGTTAATATGAATTGTTTGGTCATGTGGAAGGGTAGGGATTATTCCAAATTCTATTATAGAACAAATTTGGCAGATTATTATAGAACAAATTTCGCTAGAAAGTAACATTGATGTGATACTATAGCATTGTCGCTATATTACGTCCATGCGAGACCTCTACGAGGCCTTGTGTGTTCACATTTCCTAAAGTCTGTATTGCTAACAACTTAACTGTGCTGAAGTATTTGTATATTTAAATATCTACTCCCATGGCCGGAACGTTCACGGCTCGTGATTGACCCCGCATTGGGTCAGATTAGTGTAACAATCGTATATTCGCTATCAGTTTACAACCGAGTGAGTGGGCGGGTGTCCCCTCAGAGTGTGTGCCCGGTACCCCTGGCCACACTAGGACCCAATTTTGGATACCCGCATTAGCTATTTCAATTTTGTTCTGGTATTGTGGTGGGTCGGCGATAGCCATTGCCGCTACTAGGGGTGTGCCCCTCATTATTATCGGCCATCCTGAGAAATCATCGCATTTTGGATTGTTATTCTTGTCACTAGGACGAAATATTTACTTAAAGGACATCAGTCCTATTACTAGTTCGCACACGTTAAATTATTATACAGACCGTCAGTAAGGTTACACGAAGCATACATGGGGGGAGCTTAGAAAATGATATTTCGACTAGCTCGGGAATACCCTTCGTACTCTGTGCCATGCAGACCCCATGGTACTTGTATGAAGAGTGCACCTTGGAGAGTTGCTGGCTAAATCGGGATAGGGATATTACTAAAACTGACTTTCATGGTTAACACTGCTATTTCATAGCTAGGCCTGTAAACTGTTGTATAACCTGTATAGTGATATCCCACGGATGCGGCCATTCACATCTATCGGATAGGTCCCGCGCGAGTGAGGTACTCCCGTATTGTTAAAGTAGGATCATCTGCTAGATATATTCACATTTAAAAAAAAAAAAAATAAAAACATTAATGGCATTATATCCATAGGTGGTTTCGGACATCTTTACTGGCGCCGTAAATTGTTTTTGTGTAAACCAAAAGCGGACTTCCTTCGGGAATTTCCGGCTTTGGTTACAATGTAGTCATTGTATAGTAGTCATTGTCTAGTAGTCAAGGTGTGAATTTTTGGAGAAAAAGGGGACCCTGTCGTTGGAGCTGTATACATTTAGGGTAACGTCATCTGTAGCGAATTCCAAATACCCATCACTTTTAGCGTACGGTGTGATACGGACTTGAGATAGGGATATTACTATGGTAATGCCGGCCAGAGTTCTTTTGAGGCTGTAATGAGTTTACAGTATAGGCTACTGGTAGAGGAGAAATATTGAGCTAGCTTTCATCGCAGGAACTGGGCTAGGGAATTTTCTTCCAGGGGTTAGTAGTACATGTGTGGTCACAAGTGTCAAAATGGTGGAGTGTGTCATAAAGGGTTGTGATATTGGATGGTGTGCAATGGTACAGATGACGAGTGACTAGTGGAGTTTCTTTCATTGCCAGACTGACTGGCAGGGTATTCAGCTACGACAGGGTCAGTATTTTTAATTGGGCCGGTACCAGAATTGAAGGTCGATTCTGGTAGTTTCAATTTTATCAAGTAATGATTCAAAACTGTTTTTGAAGGAATTTAAGTACAAACATATTTCTTGTGAAATACTGAAATTGTTGACCAGAGAGCTGGCTTGTCTCAAATCGAAAAAATTACACAACGAGAAGGAAGTATGCGGTGCCTCGCATTCCACGCCATACAGTCATGGATCAAGCGGGGTCGTGATTATGCTTATTATTTGTTGCTACAGCCGCGAACCCTGGTAGTCTCTCCCACTTTTCCGTTCTTAGACGAACATCAGTTCCTGTTGTTCGTCTGGGGAGGCTGTGAAGTGGGCGAGACTACTCGACCGATTATTTGCGGGCTCACATTTCGCATTTTGCTCCTATTTGCGTGGGCTCGCAACTGCCACATTTGCGAGGCCGGGTTCCCTGCTGTAAAGCGTTGCTTGGATACGTCGATTGTGACTATCCTAGCAACGATAGAAGGTCGGGCGTTCGGACCCAGACCCATCGGACGTGTTTTTGCACGCTCCGATGTTTTAGCCGATATTTAGGCCTTTATTATGGAAATTCCAAACTTATTTAACTTAATTATATGGGAGGGGATTTGACTTATAACATACATTCCACTGTTGAACTATATTTAAATCATAACATAAGTTATATTGCTAAATTCATTCTGTTAGTAAGAGGTAAGAATAAAAGGGTGAGCTCCTAAGAAGTGACATGAACGTTCCTTGCATTCCTTACTGTCCTCCAGACTTATATTATTAACCGCTATGGTCAACTTCAGATTGCTATTTGGATTGCTCTATAATCTTATTTAATTAAGGGCCTTCTGCCCAGGGGTCTGTCAGGAGTCGAACTCTCCACCTCGGACATTGCTAGTCAAGGGTCAGGCTGGCAGGATGACAGACAACCGGCAGCAGGAGGCACAAGTCATTCACATGGAAACAATTATTTATATTAACACGTAGGGTCGCCTTAAGCGGGGGTGGAATAGCCCGACGGTTAAATATGCTAATGAGATGCAAAGGTTTGAGACAAAGGATTATGTAAATGAGATGACATCATGGAAAGTTTAGCTGGCGGGTTCAGCGAGCCCTGGTCATGAATAAACCATTCACTATCCAGACGTTGTACTTTCACATGGTGTCAGATGAGGAAGAATGCCGCCCGCTAATACACTGCCGGGCTTGCGGCCGCCTGGTCAGCTTGTTCTCAGCAACAATGCATGATCAAACTGGAAAACATGGATCAGAGCATATGACATATACGCCACTGCTGCAGGTGTCATAATGAAGACAGAATGAGTGCAATGCAGCATCTTTCTTCACGTCACTGGCGAGGAAACGCAAAAGGTTTTCGCCAATATGGACATCGCTCTCACTGATCGAGACAGGATTGGACGACTTACGGAGGCATTTCAAACATATTGTGTAGGCAAGTGCAGTCTGATAATAACAAGATACAAGTTCAATACGCATAATCAGGCTACAGAAAATATGGCTACTTACATCACAGCATTGAGAGACAAGGTAAAGGATTGCGAATATGGGACAGTGGAGGAGTCGCCGTTGCGCGATCGGTTAGTGGCTGGTGTAAGGAACATGAATTTGCATAACAAACTGCTGCAAACTGCTGAGTTACCTTTGGAGAAGTGTGTGAGTATGTGTGAAATGAGTGAATTCAGTTCGGATCTGTTGGAGGACACCAAATCAGATGTTGAGAGTAAGGAAATTGATTTTCTTAAGAACTATGCTACTTCGCATACCAATGCACCGGTGGTTCGGTCATCAGTGACGCCATCTTGGAAATTGCCATCTTGGAATTCTGGCGGTGCCGGTGCAGGAGAGTTCAAGATCCGCTGTCAGAATTGTGGATACGAACACCGCCGGGGAGTCTGCCCAGCGAAAGGCAAAGCTTGCATAGCCTGCAAGAAGATCGGGCACTTCGGTAAGGTCTGCAGGAGCAGATTTGGCAGAGTCAACGAGGTTACCGTTGAAGAGCCCCACCCTCACATTGCTGAGCAAGAGCCGGATCTGGCAGAGGTCAATGTGCTGACAACGGATCTGTTCATCGGTGGCGTTGACCGCGGTGCCGAGCAAGACGCCGAGCTGTGGTACGCGATCGTCCGAGTGAACGGTTGCCCTGTCAAGTTCAAGCTCGACATCGGGTCGGAGGCGAACGTCCTGCCAAGGTACGTCTTAGACAGAGTCGCTCCGGGCAGCTGATGAACACCAGGTGTTCGTTGGTGATGTTCTCGGGTCATTGGATCACTCCCAAAGGTGAGGCATCGGTTGACGTGAACGGCAGAGACTTCAGGTTCCAAGTGGTGCGGAACTGTCAGCCTATTTTGGGCAAGCAGGCTTGCGTGACATTGAACCTGCTGGCATGGGTGGATGAGGTGCACTGTGCTGTGCCGACAAACATTTCCTAGCCGACGAACAGTCCCAGCGCCCGGGCGGAGCAGCTGGTAAGCGAATACAAAGATATGTTTCAGGGTTTGGGTTTGATCAAGGCAAATGCTGTCATTCATGTTGATAAATCTGTACAACCTGTTGTCGATCCGCCTAGATGGATTCCGTTTGCTATTCAAAGTAAAGTACTTAGTGAGCTTGATCACATGGTGGAGTTAGGTGTCATAGTTGAACAGGATGAACCTACCAAGTGGGTTAATTCCATAACTATCGTAAAAAAAACAAATATGATAAGGATTTGTCTGGATCCGACTAAGTTGAACAAAGCGATAAAGAGAGGGCCTTTCCCTACCAAAACTATTGACAAAATTATTGCCAAAACGGCAGATGCGAAATATTTCTCAGTTTTGGATGCCATGACAGGGTATTGGCAAATAGAATTAGATGAAGAAAGTTTGCGTCTGTGCACGTTTAACACTCCATGGGGCCGTACAGATACACCCGCCTGCCGTTTGGCATCAAAACAGCGGGGGGACATTTTTAGTCAGGAAATGCACCATGTCATCGGCGATCTACCCGGTATTGGGATAGTCACAGACAACATTTTGGTATATGGGTCAATGGTTGAGGAACACAACGAGCGGCTCAAGGCCGTGTTGGACCAAGCTAGGTCGGTAAATCTTAAATTAAACGAGACAAAATCTTTGCTATGCAAAACTACAGTAAAGTATGTAGGTTCATCAACATACCCAGCAGGGTGTGAAGCCTGATCCAGACAGAATACAAGCAATAGTTGACATGCCAGAGCCGCGTGACAAACAGGGCGTCCAAAGGTTCCTGGGCATGGTTGGATATGTGCACAAGTTCATACCCAACATGTCTGAGATTGCCAAACCACTACGCACGCTCCTTGCTAAGGATGTCGCGTGGCACTGGCAAGCCGAACAGCAGGGCGCGTTTGATAAATTGAAAGAAAAGTTAAGAACTGCTCCTGTGTTGTTGTATTACAATGTCAAGAAACCCATTGTTATTCAAGTAGATGCTTGTCAGTCAGGTTTGGGTGCCGTATTAATGCAAGATGACAAGCCAATCGCACTCGCATCTTGTGCGCTCAACTCAGTGCAGTGTGGCTATGCCACTATTGAGAAAGAAATGCTCACCATATGTTTCAGATGCCAGAGGTTTCATGACTATGACCTATGAAAGTTGACCTATGAAAGTTGGAGACAAAATAAAATAAAAAGATCATGCAGGGGAATGGAAAAAAGCGATTATTTTGGGTCAAACTGGGATCTCAGGGAGAGAATATAAGATTTTGAACGATGCAGGTAATGTGTTGTATAGAAATCGAGTTCAGATTATAAGGGCGCCTGACGGGGGGCGGCCCGAACCAGTCGGGCAGACGCAAAGTAGGTCAGCGTCGTTGCCGAATGTAAACAGTGAGGCTAATCTAAGTAGGTCAGGTCGGCTGATTAGGGCGGCGAGCAGGTTAGACCTGTAGTGGGTCAGTTAGATTGGGTGTGTACATGTATAACATGTGCATGTAGGATTAAGTTCTATTTTTCAGCTGCAGTTTGCTATGTGTTGTGTTATGGACAATGTATAACATGGAGGCTTTAAGGCCGGACATTTAAAGGACTTTAGTGCCATAGTGCACTCGGACATTCACTAGGACTTGTGTTTCAGTTAAGTACGCATATATGTTTATGTTGCATTCATTTGACTGATATGTTGGTGTATGTTGATAGTCATTTTGAAACATTTCATGTATCAGAAAAACTTTGAGGGGGGGATGTGATATATGCGTAATAGACGTATAGGCATGTGGATAATATATGCAAATGAAATGCAAAGGTTTGAGACAAAGGATTATGTAAATGAGATGATGTCATGGAAAGTTTAGCCGGCGGGTTCAACGAGCCCTGGTCATGAATAAACCATTCAGTATCCAGAAGTCAAAGTGTTCAGACGTTGTACTTTCACAGTAGTGACACTAATGGGTGAGTGGTATAGTGTGATTGGCTGGCGAGGTATGCCACTAGGTGGTGAGTCAGGTATGAGCAGATTGTGCAGGGTGAGGTGTATATTATAAATGGTTAATGGTGTAGACAATACTGCGGTAGTGTGGGTGTTGGTCTTTATGTGTGCCAAGCAGTGGCAGCAAATGAGTGCCAATCTCTCATTCAACCTAGTTGCATCATAACTTGTTGCCCTTGTTCATCTGAATTTCCAATATATATACTCTAACAGCGATAAAGGCATTTATTGACAAATCTGCTCACTGCAATTATTTTGCAATATATCCCGTGACATCCAGTAATATGTCTCACGTATCATGACTGCAGCAGGGTTTCTAAAATTGGTCAGGCTATAAACTGTAACAAATATAGTTTCACCAGTTCTTGAAAGCCTGATGAAAACACGTTGATTAAATTCCTAGATTTAGTCGTCCGCCAAGAATCGATAACTTACCAAACATTCCGAGAAACTTAGCAGGAAAAATAATAAGCAACATACTTCTATCTACAGCGAATAATCGTACCTCAGAAATGTCGTTTGGTGATGAGCCCAACGCGCCCATTTGCAAAGGTCATATCCAAGTCAGGAAGGCAGTTTGAAAGGTTCGGAAAATTTGATTTGATTGTATCTCTATGCGATATCAGCAGACAGTCGCCATGTACTCCACGAGGAATATGACGTGTGTTCCCGCTGAGTTTGGGCTTTTCCTTTCACTTACCCTGGCGAGTGACGTGATGCTGTAGGCATGCCCCTTAAACAGTCCATTGGTCAGTGGTTCTTCCCGCCGTTGTTTCGACTGCAATAGAAATAAAAACCCATACATGTACATAGGGAATGTAAGAATAACGATTTGTTGTGTGTATATTATTATTAGTTCATTAAGCAGCATATTATAACAATTATGGACAATTGGTCTTCCCCATTTCACTGCTCCTTACCCAATCCTAGTCATTGATGCCAGGATAGGTAGCACACGGATAGATAGAGACAAGTGTCAATTTTGAAGTCATTGCTTTGATTCGACCGGTTTCGAACCCGCAGGTTTAAATCCCACAACCTACCAAAACAGAAAGCGGCCATCCTGTCTGGTGCGTTTCTCTTTAGAAACAAATGCTCATGTTTTTCGAAAGCATCATTTTCTCTCCTTTCAATTATTTATTTAACAACGCGCCTCTCGTGACCATAGAAGACCACAAATATTTCCCAGAATAAATGGATATAATTCGACAGGCATCCATCTTGTTTTATGCGACGATTGAGTAGGGCGCCAGCTTCTCATGTGGGACATGGTAACATTGGCATGGTATCTTAGTGGGACAGTTCTATAAAGTCACCATGAGTGCGCACTTTCACAAGTCACCTTGACCTTCAACGCCAGTCTGATGCTTTCCTCCCCCCCCCCCCCCCGGGACGCTGACACCGCCGTTGTGATAATGACAGCTTGATCCAGGTGCTCATGATTATAAGAATAGGCCTACCTAGTCCTGCCTTAGGCACATATAACTTATGCCGTCCCGACCTTAGACTACATTCTCATGATTGTTGCCAATGGTCCCTTGTATAACTCTGGGTATCCCATTAAATGTCCAGTGTTCATGGTTATGAGCATAGGTCTACCGAGTCCTGCATTGGAGATTCACTGCATACTCTGCCCTGAACTTAGACTGTATTGGTTTCCTTATCAACTGTTCCTCGTATAACTATGAGAGTAGGTGTACCCCTTTAAGTTTAAGTATTCATGATTTTGTATATAGGACTACCTAGTCCTGCCTCAGATACACTCCATATACTATCCCGATATTGGACTACATACTAGCTTCCTTATCAACTGTGTTCATATCAAAGTGTTCATGATTATGTGTATGGGCTTACCTAGTCCTGCCTTAGACAGATACTGCATGTGTCATATTTTTGATAGTTGTTTTGTGTGTGATGTGGTTGGGGTTTATGTGTATGTGTATAGATGCACAGTTAGTCCATCACTAAACTTGTTATAGCTCCATATTGTTTCCCTTCCATCTCTCCTCCAGCACCTCATAAAAGTTAGGGCATTGAAATCAACTAATCCATGGATTTATAACCCAGGCAGTACCTTACACTAAATTGCATGACATATAGTTGACGCCCTGCTACCCATTGCAATCTTCTTGCTAACCAATACCCAGAACCTACCGAGACACGTGATAATATCCAAACTGAATACTCTAGCTAACCCCTCTAAAATCATAAGAGGGCAACTACTGGTGCCAAAGTCATCTAGGCACATCTCAGCTTAAATAAGCTATTTATCTTCACAGAAACATTTTTGAAGATTTTATTTGTGTTCTTTTTGTGTGTTAAAAAAGATTGATATATATATATATATATATATAGATTGTTTTATTATTTTGTTCATATAACTTTAAAGGTTAATAGAATGACTGGGACAATGCGGGGGGGACCTGGGTACCGGGGGACAGTGTGCAGAGGATATGAGCATGGGACAAGTGGCTGGGCAGGCTTCCTCTGAACGAACTGAAGGGTCTGCCAGGTTTCAAAATAGCACACCTAAATGTACGTAGTCTCACACATAAAATAGAGCAATTAAGAATTGATCTGCCAGGATCGGGACTTGATATTTTCACAGTATCAGAAACATGGCTCAATAGCCTTATAGAAAAAAAAACTAACTTCAATAACAAACTACACCTTCCTTAGGTATGATCGAAAAGCAAAACATCTAAATGGGCAAGCCAAAGCTGGAGGTGGACTAGGAATTTACTGCCGAAATTCTCTACAAGTAGATTCTAATAGATATGCAGATAAAAATATTTCAAATGCTATGCTGGAACTACAATGGGTGCTTGTAACAAGGCCTTATTCAAAGAAGATCCTAATTGGAAATGTGTACAGACCACCAGATGGAAGTGTTAAACAGGCCTTTGAGGAATTGAGCATTATGATGAGTGAAATAGATGACATAGACAAGTATGAGACCCTACTGATAGGCGACTTCAATGCAGACTGTAGTGCTAAGAGAAAGCTACCAGCCATAATCATAAATCAATTTGCTTCAGAACATGAGCTCCAACAGCTGATAGAAAAACCGACTAGGTCAACTAGAACTACTGCAACCACAATCGATTTAGCCTTTACTAACATCAAGTATTGCACTCAAGCAGGAGTCCTTAACTACAATGTCAGTGACCATAAGCCAGTCTATATTATCAAAAAGAAACCCAGAAACAACCTAAAAACCACCGCATACTGCGTAAGGACATATAGAAACTTTTCAACTGATGCACTTAGGACAATCTTGCAGAGTTATAACCCCACTACAATATTTGAAGAACAGGATCCCAACAAATGTTGGGATATTTTAGAAGATGTGATCAACCAGGCAGCAGATACACTTTGTCCGATGACTGAACTAAAAATAAGAGAGAACACGGCTGTTTACATCACCAATGAACTGATAGAACTACAAAAGGACAGAGATTATTTTAAGCAAAAGGCTGACCTAACCAAAGACCCAGGAGACCAGTTTATAGCAAAATGCTTAACAAGTAAAGCCAGAACAGAGGTGAGGAAAGCGAAATTTATGTACTACATTGATCAAGCCATAAAGCACAACCAGAATCCTAAGAAATTCTGGTATGAACTAAGTCAAATTCAACCAGAAGCCAAACCACAGATAAACAGCATAGTAGACGACAGCACAGGTGAGCGAGTACCTGATGGTCAGTTAGCTAAAGTAATAAACAACTATTTTGTAGACATTGGGGCAAACCTCGCCAAGAAATTCAAACAAAAAACCAAGTATCCACAAAATTATCACCCAGTCGCAAATCAACATGAATACAATCTTGAGAAAACAACAAGAAAAGAAGTACTCACCAAGATTGAGGAACTTTCATCATATAAATCATCTGGTATGATGAATATAAATTCAGCCTTCATTAAGACTGGCATTAGCATCCTAATAAATGAATTTACACATCTCTACAACCTTGTCATTGAAACAGGTATATTCCCAGATAAATGGAAAATAGCTACTGTCACACCAATACCAAAGATAAGTAATCCTAAATCATGCAATGAACTGCGACCAATATCAATACTGCCCCTCCCTGGCAAAGTCATCGAACAAATAATCCATGATCAAATAAAAACCTTCTTGGAAGACACCAACTACCTTGCCAAACAGCAAAATGACTTCAGAAAAGATAAATCAACCACAATAGCCCTAGCCACTTTATTAGATGAACTGCTGACTAATATGGATAGACGAGATCTGACAATAACTGTTTTTCTTGATTTCAAGAAAGCTTTTGACACAATAGACCATGACATTTTACTGTGGAAAATTGAAAGGGCAGGACTTGGTCCTAAATCTTGTACATTTATAGCCAACTATCTATCAAATAGACAACAAGTTACAAAAATAAATGGCACTAAGTCAAGGGAGAGATCAATTACAACTGGAGTACCCCAGGGTTCCACGCTTGGGCCACTACTCTTTCTCATATTCATTAATGACTTGCCCTTGGTAACAAATGAGGCCATGTTCACACTGTTTGCTGATGATGCGGCCTTCACAGTCCATAGCCCAAACATTGCATCTGCAGCAGAGGTAGTTGAGGATGTACTAGCTAAGGTTAACATCTGGTGTAAGGAAAATAAACTGACAATTAATGCAAAGAAATCTGAATACATAATTTTTGCAACCAAAGTAAAAAACTCCAGAGCACAACCTATCAATTTACATTTGGGTGATGCAGTATTGAATGAGGTAGAATCATACAAATATTTAGGGACCACACTCGATTCTACACTAAATGGTAATCGACAACTCTCAAGACTTAATCAAATGATAGCCATAAAAATGACAACTTTCAGAAAAATTTGGTACTACATGAGCGAGAATACAGCCCTGTTACTATATAAAGCCACTATTCTTCCAATAATTGACTACAATGATTTAATATATGGACTGCTGACAAAACAACAAGAAAACAAATTACAGAGGATTCAAAACAGGGCACTTAAAACTGTCTACAGAGGGAAAACGCTGTCTGTAAAGGAAATGCATGTTAAAGCACAAGTCAGCTACCTTAGCCAAAGGAGGGACACACATCTCCTCAGTCTCATGTATAAAAGATCCCATGATGAACAATATGTTGACCATACAAACAGAGTAACCAGACAGAGCGGTGCTACACTTCTAAAAACACCCATGCCACTAACAAACAAACTGACTAAAGCACCGATTTACAGAGGTGGCACATTGTGGAATAAACTTCCAGTGAGGACAAGACAGTCCACAATTCTCCTTGAATTTAAAAACTTTATGAAAATATCACCAGCCTGTCAGACCCTGACACGGTTATAGGTATTCTAAAGGCCTTCCTTGCCCTGACCCTTGTACATACATATATATATAAATGTTCTCAAATGCACTACACAGCCCTGCACGCTGATCCCCTTCCCGCCCTTACCCCACCCCTACTACACCTTCTTTCAAAACCTATTACCTAAAATTTTCCTTTAAATTGACATAAAACCTGTCTGATGTAAGTCCCCACTGCAATCTCAGACCGCGATCCCATCATTAGGCCACACAGAACGGAACACTCGTGATGGGATAATGAAATTTTTTTTTTTTAAATGGCCAGGTTTCCGCATTTGGTATTGGTGATTGGATCCACTGATTTGCATATTTGCAATATAGTATATATATATGTGTATTGTAGATATGTTATATCTTTTTGAAAAGAGAAGAGAGAAAAAAAAGGAAGAAAGAAGTGTTTAAACACAATTCTAGAGTCATCTTGTACATTTATTGATGCATGCTCACCAAGTGCATAATACATATGTTGAACTGGAATTGCATGCAGTTACTATTACGACAAATAGTCAATTTATATTATGCTTCTATTATCGAACAGGTTTTTCATGTGGTTATTATTGCAACTGATAATGTCATTTATGTACCAACAAATTGTAATGAACGGCCGGAAGACCAGTGCTCTGGCGCTGACAAAAGACATTATTCGCTGAATAAAATACATTTAGTAAAAAAAAAAAGGAAGTGGTGTCTCACGTCACTACCGTCACCGTCACCGTCACTACCGAGTGACGGTGATAGACGTGTTTATTTGCATAGTAGATAGAGGGTGAGCGATCGACATCAGCCGATATATCGGTGTAATTAGGGTGCACGTATCCAACCCTAACCCAAAAGTCGCCTGAGTGGTGTTGTTAGTGTTATTAGTGAAATTAGGGTCTAAGGATCCAACCCTAACTCAATATACCCCTAAACAGTGTTATCAGTGTCATTAAGGTATAACCGTTAACAATTTCCCAATATAACCCGCTGTATAGTATTATTAGTGTAATTAAGGCCTAACTCAGCTCACCCCTACCCAGCTCTAAATAGTGTTTTTAACCAAAATATGGACTTCACCCTGACCGCATATGTACTTGAATATATCTAGAGTGTTTATTTAAATGATCTACTTTAGGGAGAGTCCCCAAAATGTCAATGGTTTTCAAAATCCCTACAATGTTGAGATTATGTTTGCCCCGTCCCCCCCAAGTCCGCCCCTCCTATAATCCCACCGAAGGCGGTGACCGAATCGGTAGAGCGCAGGCCTGCCGTGCGGAAGGTCGCGAGTTCAATTCCTTGTCGAGTCAAACCAATGACTTAGAAAATTGATACTTGTTGCTTCCTAGCCAGATGCTCGGCATTTTTGGGATAGGGTAGGGCAGTTTGCTAAGTGTCCAGATAATGTCACTGAGCAGGATATCATATTATCAGGTCTTGTGGCTGGTGGCTGGTCTCCCATGAGTGCACACTGTCACCATGAGTGCACACTGTCATAAGTCGGTACCCGTTCTGATATGACCTCAGATGTTGCCAGGATGTAAAACTCCAACAACCAATCGTATGATCCAAACATGACAACATTGATAAAATGTCGCTGAAACGCAATAGACTACATCACGGTTCCAGCGGCGCGGTGCATTGTGGGATGTGTCAGAGCAAAACAACCCCCCCAAAAGCACATGGCACATGCTAATACACTGGGTGCAGCAATGAAATGTGCTAGTTTAAGCTCATCTCAGCTCTTCTTTGAAACATAGAATACTAACTGAAAATATATATATAATAAATTAAGATATTAATCTTTTATCCAGCATTGTATTTACATCAATATAATCAGCACATCTTATGCCATGTGCATTTAGATTTAGAAAGATCTAGGCACTCAGACTAGTGTTAGAGCCACATCCAGAGTACTCAATGCATTGTCAATGGCAGTGAGTAATCTCCATACAGAAAAAGTAAAATATTGCTAAAACCACACCACCTAGACACAAACCACTTGGAACACATATAGAAAACAGGTTTAACAAAAGGATTATAATAATTTGATAAGGTTAGGGTTTGGGATTTCTATTAATTTTGAATAAAAGTGACGTTTTTCAATGTGCGTATAGGCAAACTCAATGGCCGTACACCTTTGCTTTGCTCCCAAGGCCGTTTTCGGCGCATGCGCAGTCGGAACCGTGATGTAGTCTATTCGAACTGGCTTTTATCTACTCTGTCCCGTTCTGAAAATTGTTCGGATTGTAAAGGACATTGACATTAATAGACCGTCCCTTAGGGCATCACACATTCTCCTAGATTCAATCCAAGCTCCTTCCCCGTACATCGAGGGTCATATGAAAGGTACGCAGACATATGTGGGGTGAAGGCAAAGACTTCCGGTTAGTGGGCTTTAAGAAAGGTTTTCGAGATGTGAGTGCAAACCAGCCGTAATGGATAGAACGCGGGTATTCTGAGGAAGTACTTTTTTCCCCACAAGTGTTTATTCATCTGAACAAGTATAGTGTCAGCGCCGGAGCGCTGGTCTATCATCCGTTTTACATGCACTCTGGAATTTTACACATTGTTTGCGTAAGTATCCTGTGCTGTTTCTGTGCAGCACAGGACACTTTGTAAAATGGGTGTGCATGACTCATGCTGCATTATGTGCAGCATCAGTCACTATCCTTGTCAGTCTCAGGTGACTACTTGTCATGCCTCTGAAATAAAGTAGGATTGTCTTATTTTATGCGCATTAGTCCGAATATGATCGTAAATTGGATCCAGCATGTCAGGTCCCAGCTTCAACTTACACAGCAGATGTTTGTTTGTTTGAGTTTTAGGTCCTAGCAACTAAGGCCATATCAGGGCGAGTACCGACGTGCAGTCAGTGTGCACTCATGGCAACTTTGTAGTGCTCCCCCACTGGGAGACCAGGTTGCCGGCACCATGACTCGATTTCCCACTCAGTCACATTATCCTGATATTGAGATAACCAATCCTTGCCTTATCCTAGTAATGCCAAGCGCCAGGCAAGGAAGCAACATGTATCAATTATTTAAATCATTGGTTTGACTCGACCTAGAATTGAACTGGATTGGAAATCCCGACCTTCCACATGGGAAGCTTGCGTTCTACCGGTTAGGCCACGGCATCCGGTACGCAGCGGAAGGTAGTGGAGGCAGTGAATACACACATTATACAAAGTGATATTTTCTTTCATTTAAAACTTGTTGTTAGGATAATTTCACTGCAATCTACATTATAGACAAATGTATGGCAACGATCGTACCAATTTTGCTCATCAGTGAGTTTAATGTGTAAGGTTTATACTGAAGGATATGTGTCAAGGTGGCACCAACCCTAACTTCTGTGTGTAAGCTGTAGCTGAAACCCAACTCAGCCTCAGTATGTCCCGAGGGACTAAGGGAACATGGAATAAATATATATATATGTATATATATATGTATATATATGTATATATATATATATATATATATATGATCATGTTGAACCCGAGTCCTGAAAAAAACACTCACATCCTAAGGCAACATCGCACTACGATATACTTTGCATTGAACCTCGGTAATCTTCGGTTTGGGATTTAGGTTCCAGATCGTCTGATGAATTTGATAATGATGGCACTAGGCTACAGGGTCATATCCAAAATAAAGGCGCTCTCGATACGCTTACCATGTATTTCACTTTGGTACATTAGTTGATTAAGCAAGGGACATTTCAACTGCGGACACTTGGTCTTCCTCATTCCACTGCTCCTTGCCCTATCTTAGTAAAGCTGAAAGCCACGCAAGGATACATTTTTAAGTCATTGGTCTGACTCAGCCATGGGTTTGAGTCCCATCTAGTAAAGCGGGAAGCGAACGCTCAATTCGTTCGGCCACCCTGTCTGAAGATGAGCGGAATCTTGCAACGAAGCCCTGGATGGCTGGCCAGTAATAATAAAATACGCTCAAGGTTTTGGTGTTTGCTTGTTGTTTTACGTCCTAGCAACATCTAAGGTCATATCAGGACGGGTACCGACTTGTGACAGTGCGCACTCATGGCGACTTTATAGCGCTGCCCCACTGAGAAACCAGACCGATAGCACCATGATTGCTCAAGGTCTCAAAGACTATATTATACATACACATATATATATGTGCATGTATAATATAGCGCAAGGTATGCAGATATTGCAGGTATAGCCATACCTCAGGGAGCTTGATGCCCCTGCCTTGCAGAGTTGTAAATTACTGCCTTGTGGTACAGGTTGTTGACAGAACCAAAGGCTAAGGGAGCAAACCCTAAACAGAAACCATGTCACTGTGGCAGCATTAAGGGCGGTTGATGTATGGAACCCCCAACATCTCCCAACCAGCTACTGTAGGGACAAATAGTTTTGTGCCTGTCTTGCATATGGTATGTATATATATAGACCATTTGTCTTTGAGAAGGTAATGCCTTAAATATATTTCTCCACATGTTGAAGGCATTTTCAGTCAAAGGCAAATACTGACAGTTCCTGTAGTGCATGCTAGTTCCAGAATAAGACTGATGACACAACAGGTGAAACCAGCTTACCGAGTAATCTATTAAAGTGTTACCCAAGGTGCAACAGGCCTAAGACCCACATCAGACCCACTCTCCAGATTTGCTTACCTGTCAGACTATGTACAGTGTGCCATTTAAACAAAAATCAGTCTCCGGTGCTAATATGGAACATTAAAGTTCATCTTGTTTGAATCGGATGACCTATTGAAATTAAAGACAGTTTCACCACACACAAATCTGCTACCCTGAATTGTTCAAGAAATGAGCAAATTCTAAAAGAAGTAAATAAATAATATTTATATATAAATTGCCCTACATTTCTATCTAATGGCAAATGCCATTTCCTGCTCGTCATGTCACACTCCTTGGCCGACATAGTAGCACCGGTGCGGGAGGGGTCTACAGTCCGGGCGGGCGGGGGGGGGGGGGGGGTGATGCTCCGAATGGCCGGCATTGCCAGCTGGTAATTCCCGTGATATTCCCCTAAGGAGGGCCACGCCCACCAAGTGTGCCGACAGCTGCCTCTGGCTATTAGCATAGCGGAACCGGAAGTGGAGCCAGGGCTGCTTTCAGCAACATGGCGACTGATTAGCAACAGTTTGTATTCCTCGGGACAGACCCAGCGCGCAGCGGGACGCCGCGTAGAATGGGATCACGCGGACTGGCAGCAGATGGAAATGGACAATACTGGCGGCAAATCATAGGCTTTAGAGAAGTAATTCCTTAGTGAAGCCGTTTTTTATTGACCCAGAACCACCGGGCCTGTCACGTAAGCCAACATACGAGCTAAAGAACCATTACAGAATCCTGGCAATGCAATAGCTAAGGGTGTATCTGGGTTCTGTAAAGAAAGTGATCTATCATGGTCTATGCTATGACTGAGTCATAGCAACTTAATAATGCTGCCCTATTCGTCATAAATATATATATTCTGAATATACTATATACATACTTGTTGTACTATATACACTTTATGGTGTATATATATACTGATTTCTATGGTATATATGCTATAATATAATGCAGTAGTATATAGTCTATATGTTGTATATGATATATATATATCCCATACATACTATGAATGCTATATACATTAAACTATAGTAAATATACTGTGTCTATCATATGTACAATATACTCCACATAGTATACATGCTATATATGATACACCATACACTACATATACTGTATATTGGATAATATAGATTCTATATATAATCCATGCAATATATATAATGCGCATTGTATAATGTATACTATTACTATATACAACGTTTACAATGTACAACTTTGAGTGATTGGCCATGCTAAAAGCCATACGGCCCCTATATAACATTATAATCTTTAGATTGGTATATATGTTGTCTCCTTATGTGCAAAGCAGCTTCAGTTTATATGGTGCGATTTTCTAGATATATTAATGTTTCTGAATTGAAGAATTGAAGAATGATCTCTTGTCACCTGGTTCACATGACCAGAATACAGCACTCTGATTGGTTTGCCATCTTTGTTTTGCACATGGCATGTATTGATGCTGATATTTAGAAGAAGATGCTCTGTTTTGGGGGGAAATTTGTTAACTAATAGAGGACATTTATTTATTACAGACTGTGCATATATATTTAAGATAGTACTTCCATCTGACTTTGGGAATTGTCTTTAATAATTTCTGTTGGTTATCTACTCTCTTTCTTAGGTAAAAAGTCCTGCAACTGAAATCATTAAAGTTACTGTTAGATAATTTGCCTATTTTCCTGATGCATTAGATGTAATAATCTAGCTTCTACTAGGCCAGCAAAGTCCATTCATATGTCAAATTAAAGGGTTTAAAGTGTTGTATCAGAATATATTTGTTTTGAACGGATAGCTAGCTATTCCAAAATTGATCTGCAAGTCTGTGTGGTACAGAGAAAACTAACACTACATATTAATAAAGGATAGAACTAGCCTGATCAAAATTGATAATAGTACTGCAATGTTCCAAAAATACATGACCGATAAAAAACAAGGACATGTGCCAAATCCATGGCCGGGACTGCATCGATGGCTGCTGCCCCCATATCTCCCATGTCAGGGTCCCCCCCCCACAGGTCACCATCCAAAACCCATGAGGCAATTGATGAATCAGCACTCTCTCAGATTCTGGCACGGTTTGATCAAATGGAAAAAAGCATGAATGTTAATATTCGTGAGGTTAGGACTACCACAAGAGAAACAGCAGCAGAAGTGGCTAGGTTGTCTGGCCTATTCAATGATAGTCACATGGAGAGGGAGGCAGACAGAAAGACCCTACGTATCTGCAAGCACGACCTGATGTGAACACAGCACGCAAACTGCCAACTAGCCGAGAGGATAAATGACCTTGAAAATAGGTCAAAGATATACAATCTCAGACTGGATGGGAAAACCAAAGACGAATCAAAGAACATGATGGTATATATGACTGGCCTGACTAAATATCTAGGTCTGGAGGGAGTCACAATATCAGATATAGAAACTATAAGCAGAATTGGTAGAAAGGCACTTAGATGACCTGATCCCCAGCATGGAGCCAGACAGAAATACCCACAGGCAATGACGAAGCCCAGAACCATCATGGTCACCTTTCAATCAGTTCACATCAGGAACGCGGTCTTCTACGCATGGACAAAATTGAACAAATCCGACAGATTCCCAGGAATCTATCTCAATGACGATGTGACACTTGGCACTCGTAAAAAGAGAGACTAGTTCAGGTCGGTGGCAAATCTGGCCAGAACTATGGGCTCAGACTTTAGAGTACATGGTGACGGAATAATCATAATGGACAGAAATTCAGGCGCAATGACATCCTACCCAAAAAGTACTCCCTGGCCAAGGCTAAGACAGTGGACGTCTTGGGAAAGCTCTATTTCCACTCAGAAGATTCGTTTCCTGCCTAATTTCTACCCCTATCCAATCAGTGATGAAAATGAAATATATCAGACTGCTGAGCACTTCCTTCAGGCGACAAAATGTCGCCTGGCAAAAGACACCATAAAATGAAATCAGGTAATGACCATGCAGACCCCTCTGGAAGCCAAACGTATTGCGGACCAGATCCCGGAGACCGTTGGATCTGAGGCACTGCTAACATCAATCATAAACAAGAAATTCTACCAGAATGCTGACCTGACAGATATGTTTGTGACCACAGGGAACCTGAAGCTAAATGAAGCAACCAACAATGCCTACTATGGGATAGGTGCAACACTCCGTAGCAAAGCACTGAGAGATAGGGCCTACAGTGGCTTGAACAAACTAGGCCAGGTGCTGGTGTCCAAGAGAAACAGCCACAGGGAAGCAACAAATCAGGACTAAACAGCAAATATACAGATGCACTGGTTAATACCCTCTATGTGCCAGGTGCCAGGCCCTTTCAAACCCCTTTAAATTTATGGGAGAACATCTCCTGTTGCCACAGTGGATTCGATGCTAAGTGAGGTGATGATAATATAGATGCTGAGATGGGACACTAAAGTTAGTTTATCATGCTCGAATACTGATATGGGTTGGACCCAGGAATTTGAACTAAATGGTTGGCACTGGGATATCGGATATATTACTGCTCAAACTAAGTTAGACTTGCTTTCCATGACCCTGATGGTTCAATACTATTTTTATTTTATTGTCATTATTTTGTAATTTACGAAGGCGGACTCATTAAGTAAATATTGGTAAAATTCTTTAATCAGAACGGGACGGGGTTAGCTCTTAATTCTATGAGGACAGTTCAGATAGGTAATGAATCAATCACTATGTTCATGTCTACACGTAGTTGTGCCAAATGTGTATTTCTCATGTCCCGGCAACAAGTGGGCGGAACCCAAACCCTCAACCCTATCCTGTTATCTATTTCATAAGTGGTGTGGGTGGGTGGGGAAAACTGAATAGGTGTAGCATTGTCTGCAGCCAGGCGGGTTGTGGTGGTTTGAACGAGACGGGGAATGAACTCATGACCGATTTGGCGGGAATCAAGGCCGGTCGAGTCGGGTCGGATCGCCCCTAGCGGTAGTGGTGGAGTTACTGGTGGTGCCACCTATCGCCTCGTTATGCAAGGTTCTCCACCCCGTAAATTACCCATGTTATGAATAACATGCACAATTATCATTTTGGTCGGACTGTACAGCTTTAAAAGGGACGAGCTAAGGGAGATTATTTATAGAACACTCAACTAATCCATTAACCCACCTGCACTACAATGGCTCCACTAGGGTAAGGTTATTGCTCAGCACAACCACGTCCTGACATCCTGGTTACATAGTGCAGTCCATAGACTAACAACTCAACTGGTGCTTGGTCATCACTGGTATTGACAGGATGGTAGGAGGAGGGGGGACACATGTGGTGCATTCAACCTACATACCAACCTACAAACACAAGCCTGCACAGAATAAGCTGGCCAGTGGCCTCACTAACATCAGCATACCCATCCATACCCTACTTTTCACAATTGCAGCCCGGTGCAGCAACCTCTCCCCTCCTACAGTTAGTGGGACAAGCACTCTCCTGGTACAGGACAGGCAGAGCCTAGTACAATAAACAACAATATTTCAGTTCAGTTTTCGCAGGTCTGGCCTATAAAGATTCCTGGCAGATACCTGTGACATAGGTGAAACCATAGTGTGCGCACACAAGGGCACAGGCATAGTGGGTGTGGTTCGCAAATCACTAAACATCATCCAAACCAGGAAACCTAACATCATAGTAGTGTTAGCCGGTATTTGTGATGTCACTGAAAGGGACCCAATAACCAAAATAACAAAACTAAGATCCAATAATAAACAAGACATAGTCAATAGAGTCCTGAGTGGAGCCAGAGAAGTGATAGAAATCATCAACGGAGCAATAATGACTCAAATATCCTTTGGCCCCCTCACAGGGCAGGACCTGGCAGACTACAACAACAGAAGCTGCAGATCAATGTCTACTGACCAAAACCTAACATATTGTGTAACAACCAAGAAGATAGACACTAGTCAAGACCTTCTCAACAAACCAAACTAACCATCAATCACCAATTAGAGGCACTATACAAGGAAAATAAGATACCAACAACCTGGGCAGCAAGTAGAGTGCACGCATACTTCAATAAGTCATATCACCATTACTACGGACGACTAAGTGATGGGTGCCATTCCCACCCCAAAACAAGACAGTACTGGGCCACCCGAATAAT
The DNA here is from genome assembly GCA_030323885.1 of Branchipolynoe longqiensis. Lineage (NCBI taxonomy): Eukaryota > Metazoa > Annelida > Polychaeta > Phyllodocida > Polynoidae > Branchipolynoe > Branchipolynoe longqiensis. Next base: position 11,618,452 of record CM059192.1, on the reverse strand, counting down.
CAAGACCATCAATACCATACACCCACAGTACCTCGCAAACTAACAAACTCACCAAGTAACAGCACAGTGATCAAATATATGTTAACTGCATCTAACAGTTATCAGCGTAGTATACTGCCTAAGAATAAAATTGAAGAAATTACCCTGTGTTCAAACTATTTTTCGTGCTAGAACTTACTCTATATCCCCCCCTATTGATTCAACTCACATTAAGATTACAATATTGCCACTATATCACAGACAAAACTATACTGACTCTGGGGGAATAACATGCCCCAGATCCAGGCAACCTTGTGGACTGTAGCCCCCAAATCTGTCATGGGTGGTTCCCCCCCTCCCCCTGCCTGCTCCAATAACCAGAGTCTTTTAGGTCAAACATCATAGCCATCAATGCATTGTTCCATGGTGTGGATGTTGTACCACATGTAAGTTGTAGGGATTAGGCTATCTGGAAGTATACTGAACTTTTGATCGTTGTGGAATAATAGTTTTCTCTAACAATGTTCTCCTGTTGTCATATCGTCAATGTTCTCAATGTTATAAATTATGTCAATTGTCAGTGATGGGTGCTAGCTGTGTTTCCTGGGTAAAAGCATCATTGCCATCAATGTGTTGTTGCATGTTGGGATGGTTGTACCACTTGTAGAGGTTAGGTTATATGGAAGTATACTGAACTAGTAATCAGAAGTTGAGATTTAATTTTCGTTTTACTACCAGCTACAGTTATTACCATGTATAGAAAACAGCTTTGAGTGTCTAGTACTATGGACATTACTGCATGAGAGCACCATGCACACACAAAACATACCAAGTATGCACATGAAATGAGACATTACCAGCAATCCCGAACCTGTTGACTAGCGCTGCGACAAATCACCGTTAACACGAGTACCAGCATTCCTATAGCGAATCCACAGCAATGCCATTTATCACATTGCTATCATAATAAACATATAGCACCAATAGGAGATGAGTTTCTACATACACCAAGCTCTTACCTGCCGAAAATTGGGCTAAATTTGCTAAATTTTTGTAGGTCCATCTCTGTGTTGAAAATTTGGGAGAAAATGCCAAGTTTTCCCACTATATTCACAGAAAATCGCTAAACTGCCTAACTTCTACGAGCTAGTGAGAAAATACGGCAGCATGTATTTTAGTGGCCGATAGCTCTCACAGATGGCAGAACAGTACGGTATCTCTAGGCACAGTTTCAGTTGTGTAGCTAAATATTTTGCTGTGTCCACATGGGGGTTGAAGTTGACACATAAAATAAGAAATAAATCCATCAAACCAGTTTATTTTTATTGAAATATGTATTCCTATTTATTTATTCATTGTTCCATAATCCTTATATCCAATTACAACAGATCTTTATTCCATCTTTTTAATTGAAACAAACTTGTCATTGAAATATATATAATTGATGCGTACTCTGCATCTTGTAGCCGATGCTGATTGGATGATCGCAGGATCGATCGAAGCGCCATGAACTCGCAGCGGAAAAATTAAGTTCAGGATTGCTGGTAATGATACAAGAGCTTAAATATAATTAAAAAAGTAAAGATAACAATTCTCAGCCCAGATCAACACTCAACACTCACTAAGATAAATAAATAAATATGTCAATACAACAGTTACCAATATTTACAAACACGGGGGTTGGCGGCCCCTTGGGTGTGGGGGGGGGTTGTGTGCATGGGAGAATGATTGCGAGGACCCGGGTTTGGTGGTTGATGGGCCACCTACTTTTACTGCACTTCCTCTGACAGAACTGAAGGGCCAGCCAGGCTTCAAGATTGGCCATCAAAACATACAAAGTCTCCCCAAAAAGATTGACCATCTAAGGATAGACCTAGCTGAATCAGGATTTGATGCCTTCACAATATGGGAAACATGCTTCAACCGTTATATGGAAGATAGACTAGCCAGTGTACCAGGCTACCAATTTATGAGAGCTGACAGAAAAACAAAGTGGCCAGATGATCAAACCAAACAAGGAGGTGGACTGGGAATTGATTAAAAATATGAGGTGCATACTGATACATCCAAATATGAGGACCGTAACCTCTCCAACTGCAGCATCGAACTACAATGGGCAATTGTAATCAGACCTCACCAAGAGTATAGTCATCAGCAACATATATAGGCCTCCAAATAGCAATCTAAATGAAGGAATTGACCTTCTAAATGAATCCATGAGACAAATAACCAACTTAGACAAATATGAGATACTCATACTAGGAGACTTTAATGTGGATTACAATGAAAAGAAACAGACTCTGTGGGGAACAATGAAACAATTTGCTGCAGATCATGAGGTCCAACAAATGATACACAAACCAACCAGGATAACCAGAACCTCTGACAAAACAATAGACCTAGCATTCACCAATATTAAGCACTGCACCAATGCAGGAGTTATCAATTATAATATAAGTGACCACAATCCAATATACATACTAAAAAAGAAAATAAGGAATGACAAGAGATCTGCCACCTACTGGGAACGCTCATACCGAAATGTGATCAGAGAGAATTTGAAAACTTACTACAGGAATTCAACCAAAGAGAGTTCCTAGCGGAAGAAGACCCAAACAAATGCTGGGAAATGCTTAACACAACAATAACAAAAGCAGCTGACATACACTGTCCCCTAGTAGAGCTCACTATTAGAACTAACATGGCTGGGTACCTTAGTGATAAACTAACAGAACTACAACAAGACAGACACTACTTCAGACACAAATTTGAACTATCAAAAGACCCTGGTGATGAGTTCATAGCCAAATGTATGACCAGAAAAACAAGAAATGAAGTCAGAAAAGCCAAAGCAAGATTCTTCCAAGACCAACTAGACAAAGATCGAAACAATGCCAAAAAATGCTGCTGTGTACTCAAACAGATTGAACCACCAAACCAGACCAACAAATTAGCAGCCTTTCCAATGAAGAATATGGCAACTTGATACCTGATAACCTACTTACTGAAGAAATCAATGACTATTTCATCGAGATAGGAGAAAGGTTAGCCAGTAAATTTAACCGAGTAACAGCCCAACAAAAATGTTACCAAGTACAACTATGATCTCCAAGAAACATCTTGTGATGAAATCCTAGACAGAATAAATCAAATATCATCCTATAAATTGTCTGGTATGAAAGACATCAGTACTGCCCTGATAAAGATGGCAATAACAACATTAATTAGGGAATTCACATATATGTACAACTTAATAATTAAAACAGGCATCTTCCCCAATGCATGGAAGGTAGATACAGTCACCCCAATCCCCAAGACCAATAATCTAAGATACTGCAGTGAACTGTGACCAATTTCAATCCTCCCACTTCCAGAAAAGATTATTGAACAGATTATACATGACCAAGTTAAAGCATTCCTTGAATGATCCAACTATCTGACCAATCAGCAAAATGGATTTAGGAAAAACAAATCCAAAACAGGGGCTCTGGCGTCTCTACTGGATGAACTTTTGGGCAACATGGATAAAGGTGAACTAACAATCACTGTCTTCCTTGATTTCAAGAAGTCATTTGATACATTTGACTATGAGATCCTGATGCAGAAAGTAGCAAGAGCTGGATTAGGCAACAAAGCATATCATTTCCACACAAATTATCTCAAGAACAGGATGCAGTGCACAAAACTAAACAACAATGAGTCCACCACCCATAGGGTCAAGACCGGGGTGCCACAGGGCTCCACCCTCGGACCCCTGCTATTCCTAATCTTTATTAATGATCTACCACTAGTATCTGAAACAGCAACATTTACATTATTTGCTGATGATGCAGCACTCACAGTACACAATAGAGATCTTGTGGCAGCTGCAGCCAAGACAGACATACTGCTAGATAAGGTGAATACATGGTGCCATGAAAATAAACTAACAGTAAATAGTGCCAAGACAGAGTATGTGATCTAGGGGACAAAAATGAGAAAAACAAGAGCCCCTCAAATCCAACTACAAATGGGTGGAACCTTACTTCGTGAAGTAGGCTCCTACAAAATCTTGGGCACAACTCTTGACTCCACACTAAATGGGAACCGACAATTGGCAAGACTGAATCAAACACTGGCACTAAAACTGACAATTTTTAGGAAATTAAGGAAATTGATAAGTGAAAACACTGCACTGCTCCTGTGCAAGACTACCATATTGCCTTTTATAGATTACAATGACATCATATATGAGCTCTTAACAAAACAACAAAAGATCAAACTGCAAAGAATTCAGAACCAAGCACTGAGTACAGTCTACCAAGGCAAGACACTCACTGTGGCTGAACTGCACAAGAAAGCCAAATTTGATACTCTTTCAGAACGAATGGACCTACACCTGATGGCACTAATGTACAAATGCGCAAAAGACAAAAAATTCATTGACCGCACAAATAGAATAACAAGAAGAGGGGCCTCCACCCTCCTCAATGTACCACACCCTTCAACAAATAAATATATCGGAGCGCCAATCTACAAAGGTAGTGTCATGTGGAATGACCTCCCTACCAGAGTCAGAGAACCACAAACAATACTTGCCTTAAAAAATGCATATAGAGCCCACCTGGTTATTCAGGCCCTTGAATGACTACTACAGTAATTACTAGCAAAGCCCTGAGCTTCTGCTGCCCCCCCCCCCCCCCGCATCCTCGCTTGCTCTCCTGTGGGGTTTTCCCCCTGCCACGACACACCCCAATGGGCCCCCCTCCCCTGCCACCACACTTAACCATCATGAACAAACCATCAACACACCAAACATCTTACACAACTATCAACATGTTTAAACACATTGAACATTATATAAGACAGACAAACTGTCTTGTCAACTATAAACTTACCTTGTTTTATAAGAGAACAAATGTAACCCTCAACAATTGTTTGAATTGCCCCGAGTATACACTTTCCACTCTGTCCTGTTCCCCATTTTTGCATGAACTACAGTGACTGGTGCTGTATATTATACAGCAGGAACCACTCCTTTAATTCTACAGGATCGGTGCTGTATCTAATACAGCACTGATCAAACTTAGATTATTTAGACTGTCAATTCCAATAGTAAGATGGCCGGAAGACGAGTGCTCCGACACTGACAAATGTCATATTCAGATGAATAAATACTTTACCACAAAAAAAATTAAATGAAGAGTTCAGGCGCAAAACCCCGTAAACTGCACTCCAAAAATTTAATTAAAATAAAAGATATTTACCGGAAAATAATATTAATTCTCACTAATTCCACTTTTCTTGCGATGACAGGATTATGCATGTTGGTTGGAGGCTAACATGAGTAATTTGCTCACGAGGTTGGTATACTTTTAACTTTCCTCATGCTGTATTTTTTGCTTACCGTCACTCTGCTTTCACTGCTGCGACTGTCGACTTCGCTTCCTTGCTTTCCTCGCATTCCCTGATTGCACACAACTACGGACTGATGGTATGCCACCGATACCGAAGAGGAGAGGCACGCCGCCGTTGGCACAACCCCACAAACCGTTTAGGCAAGTGCGGTCATCCTGCGACCCTACTAGACAACTATAGTCGGAAGATTCCTCGTCACCACCTAAGTCTTGTCAAAGAACGATGCAGTCATCAACTGTGAGTCAGATGCAGAAGTTATTAAGGGCCCCTCTACATTGCCCCTCTACATTGCCATGCCCCTTTTCCTCGCCTGAGCGTAGGTACCACCGGCAGGCTCCCTCACCGTCATCACCTCAGCTGTCACCGGTTTCTCCGCTGCATTCCATGCCCCGTGTGCGGCAGAGCCAGGCCCGGCTGTCACCTCTGCCGCTGTCACCTTCCCCACCCCCACCCCAGAGGCCGGTGCGGGTTCGGTCTCCCTCTATTGACGGGATAGCGGTTTCAACACAAGGACTAAAGAGAATGAAAGGTAGGGCGTTGCTCCCACACAATTTCATAATGAGAGGGGACCGTGTTAAAAAGATTTCATGGGGGGAGGCTACTTGGGCGGAGTATTTCTCTGCGCTCAGACAGCTTCCATTAGAGCGTCTTTTCCAAATGGTGGAAGACGGTCGGCTGAGGCATAGGTGGTTGGATTATGCTGCTATCTCCGGGATTCAGCGCGATGTGTGTGCAGAGGCGAATTGGTTAGCAGCTGCTAGCCCGGTGTATGCAACTCAGCCGTTGAATGCGCGGGATGAATATAATAAGGAGGTGGAAGGGAAGGTGTGCTTTAATTTGAACTGGGAACATCCCTGTGGGTTCACTACGTCTCATGGAACGGTTCCAGAGAGATACTCTCACATATGTGCATTTTGTGTGTATCGGTACAGGCGGTCGCTGCCCCATAAGGAACAAGACTGCTTGAGAAAGAGGAGGGCGTCTGACAAAAAGTCTTCAGAAGTGGCTCAGCCACAAGAAGAAGTAAGTGCTGGGGAGTTATCCTCGCCGTTAGGGGATGGTTGCAAGTCCCTTTCTCCTGTTGCCGATACACACATTTTGTGTGTATCGGTACAGGCGGTCGCTGCCCCATAAGGAACAAGACTGCTTGAGAAAGAGGAGGGCGACTGACAAAAAGTCTTCAGAAGTGGCTCAGCCACAAGAAGAAGTAAGTGCTGGGGAGTTATCCTCGCCGTTAGGGGATGGTTGCAAGTCCCTTTCTCCTGTTGCCCGGCCACCCTCAGTGGCACGCTGTCAACAAGTCGATCAGCTGGTCGGAGTTCCGGTGACACAGTTTTCTCCGGTGTCCCTGCTGCCCTCGTCAAACACTCCTGTTCACACCTCCCAGAACGAGTCTGGGCCACAGGTGCCTGGTGGTCCTTGTAGTCAAGTGCAATTGTCCCCGGTGGCAGCGCTCAGCTGCAACGTTGAGCAGTACATGTCGATAACAACACTGGATGAAGTACTGCCGGTGCTGCCGGCCGCTCCCTCCGAGTCCCCCTCCAAACCCGCCCCTCCAAAACCCCTCCCAACACATTCCAGACACCCCCCCCCCCACCCCCCTTCCCTTCTGATACAACCGAGACCGACTTGTCCCTACCTGACATTGTTTTCAATTGGTTTGATAATACGGTCATTGACCCGTTAGCGGTACCTGCTGGCGGGAAGCAGCGGCCAGTCATTCCGCCTCCTTCCACGAGATTATTTAGTGTAACCTTTGCCTCTTTCTGGCCGTTTACAGCTCCGTTAGACTGGAATGAGTTGTAGTACTATATGTTGATTTATGATGCAGTACGTCAGACGGCACTGCCTAACTATCTAGAGGCGAGGCGGCCAATTCCATCAGGTTTGGTTATTCCGACGTGGAGGGCACTGTTGGTAGACTTCCCTGATACCTAGCGAGTCGATCACCTGGAATTCGGGTGGCTGCTGGATTATACGGCCTCTGTTCCTCCCGTACCATCCTTTATTAACCATTTGCCAGCTGCAGACCTAGACACACATATACGCGTATTTATCCAGAAAGAAGTGAGGTATTCAGCAATGTTAGGTCCATTTCAGAGCCCACTGTTTGAGCCATGGTTTCAGACCAGCCCAATGATGACCCGCCCGGAGAAAGACTCTGACCTTTGGCGGGTCATTGTTGACTTGAGTTTCCCTTTGGGAAAAGGGGTTAACGCAGGTATAGTATGGGGTTTCTACCTCAGGAATTCCTTCAATTTCACACTTCCATCGGTGAATACATTAGCTGATAGACTGGTGTCCACAGGACCTAATGCATGGCTGTGGTTGGCAGACATGGCGAGGGCATATCGGCAGCTCAGAGTTTGCCCGCTATCGGCTCCCCTGCTAGGTATTATGTTAAATAATGAATATTTTCTGGATATTGCACCGCCGTTTGGGGTGTGCGAGAACAACGAGGGCTCTAGTCTGGCTTCTGCATAGGGAGGGTTTTTTCTCGCTCTGCTATCTAGATGATTTTGTTGGGTTGGAGTCTTCATATGAGAAAGCAGCACAGGCTTATGCGAGATTTCATGCATTAGCAGATGTACTTGGTGTAGAATTGGCATGATGTCGGAGATGTCGACGCCGGCGGCATGGCAAGCCTGGGCGGAGGCTGTGGAGGGGGAAGGCCTCGGCCCCCGGGACGCCTCAGACGCGGAGGGCGCCTCGAAGGAGGGCGGTGAGGGACCACGGGTCGAGGGGGCGGCCCGAGGGCATGACGAAGGCTGGGGCGTCGGGGGGCGCGGGATGCTGCAGGACGGCAGCATTCCAGGCGGTGAGAGGGCAGAGTCCGGGCCTCGGGCAGGCGAAGATAAAGACGGCGACGCCTGCCCGTATTCGTTTTGGAGGTCCTGACGGTGACCCAGAGGCCCCCGGGGGCCGGGAGCATGTCACCGTGGGTGATGGTGTGGGGGCCGCCCCAGCCCTCGGGACTCGGCGACAACAGGTTCGACTGTCGCAGCATGCCGAAGTACCCGAGGAGGAGGGCGGCCCGAGGGACGACCGATGCTGGGCCCGCCTGGGCAAGGTGGGAGATGACGAGGGCGAGGTGATGCGGCATCAGAGGGGGTGCCTGGCGTGGTACATGGCCGGAGGCGCGCTCGCCTCCGCGGCAGACGTCCTTGGCGAGGGTCGAGTCGAAGGCGGAGGGGGCCTCCCCCGGCGGCCTCGACTCAGGAGCGCGCTTCGGAGAGGGCATTTTTGATGGATGCAGGGGCGAGGCCACGGGCGTAGAGGGAGGCCGCATAGGCGGTGACCTCGAAGTTGGAGGGGCCGAGGGGGGCGAGCCCTCGGGCGACGAAGTATGCGACGTAGTCCTGAGCCTGGCGTTGACGGTTCCTCCAGGTCGCAGGGGCAAGGGAGGCGAGGCGGAGGCGGTCGACGCCGTCGACCTTAGCCCAGGAGAAACATGGATCAAAGCCCCAGATTAAATGGGAAGGCGTCGTGTGAGGGGTACAGGCGCTGAAGCCCGAGGCGGGCCATCCCGGCGCGGGCCACCTCGGCCCAGGGCCCGTCGAGGTGGGCGCGGCTGAGGGCATCGGCGAAGACGAGGTCTGCCATGGGCTTGTGCACTATGTTGAGGGTGAAGGAGCCCATCGCAGCGAGGAGCCAGAGCTCCCGGGCGCAGGTCTCGAGGGTGGGGTCCCGGGCGCGGCCTGAGGTGAGGGAGGCGGCGGAGGCCATATTGTCAGTGTTGACGACGACGGTCGCCCCCACGGCGTCATCCGGGAGGAGGGCGCTGAGGGCGACGACGAGGTTGACCGCCTCCAACTCATGTATGTCGGGGAAGCGCGCCCGGAACTCCGAGGTGTACCCTCGGGTGTAGCAGTGTGTAGCAGAGAAGGCTCCCCCGCCCGAGAGGCAGGAGTCGCACTCAATGACGTAAGTGCGCCCCGCCGGGGTCCGGAGGAGGTGGAGGCCGTTCGAGGCGCGGCCGTAGAGGGTGAACCACCTCAGGTCCTGGAGGGCATCGCCGTCAAGGGTGAGTGTGGCGCAGCCGAAACAGACACGCAGCGCCCCGAGGAGGCGACTCATGAACCTCCGGGGGGGGGGGAGGACGCAGCTGCCCACGTGGTTCAGGCGCCCGAGGAGGCGCTGGAGGTCGCGGCGAGTGATGGCGGGGCTGGTGAGGCGGGCCTCACAGGAGATTGATGATTGATTGGTGGTTTCTTTACGCTGTGTCGGCAGCATAGGCCATATTCACGGCGAGAATTGTTTGTTTTTTATTCAACCATCGTCTTTACATATAATGTAAAAGCATACAATCAGTTAGGTGTCAATTAAAAGGCCAAAATCATATAATTAAATAAAATAGATGAAAGAATTAATTAATAAAAATTGTTTTAATGAACTATATGAGGTGGTACAGACCAGCTGCCCTCAAAAAAGCTAAAATGTCTTCTTGTTTAACTTTGGTAAAAAGGTCATGCATGCTGTTTGCAGTGTAAAATTGTTGGCGCAGTGCCATAAAATCAACACAGTTTAATCAAATGTGCTTGACTGTCAGTGGGGACTGACATCCAATACATTCAGGGGGAGGGTCCCCCTTGAGCAGGAAAACATGTGTTAGCCACGAGTGGCCAATACGGCAGCGGCTAAGGACCACTTGGTCCCGCCGACCCCTCACATGAGAATGTGGTGGTTTTCCCACAGATGGTTCAATTTCTTTAAGTTTATTAATGTTTTCATCCCACTCATGTTGCCTTTTGGATTTGATGTGGGTGGCTATTAGTGGTTTCAGATCAGAGTGGGGTATCAGACATGGCTCAACATCATAGTTCAGAGCCTCCTTCGCAGCCCGATCAGCTCGTTTGTTTCCCTGGATGCCGGCATGGCCAGGCACCCAACACAAGTGGATGTCATATCCATCTGTTGCTAGTTGGTTCATTTTGTAAAGGGTGGTCCGTTTTCAGCCCAGCAACAGCTTGCAGGCAGGAAAACGAATCGCTGTATATTACATATTTAGTGTAGTTGGATAGTTCAATGACTTCCAATGCGAGAAGGAGTGCTCGGGCTTCCGCCGTAAAAATCGAGCTCTGATCGGGCATGCGAACGCCAAATTTCTTGCCCTGGCAAACTCCAGCAGCAGCTGCCCGGCTTAGGTCTTTGGAACCATCGGTATACATGGAGAAGTGGTCTTCAAACTGGCCTTGAATCTCTGCGTACAGTCGTTGATACTCAAGTGGATGTGTCCCAGACTTCCTCAGTTCCGTGAGTCGGAGGATGACCGATGGCTTCCTCAATGACCACGGGGGATATTCTGGGACCTGGGTATCCTGTAATACATCCAGATCCAAGTACAAAGCCTCCAAATGGGGTTTCATCCGGAGCCCCAGGGGCCGAATAAAATTTGGCTTGGCTTCATACTTGGAGTCGTTGTGTCTCTCAAAAACACAACCGTACGCAGGATTTAATGCATTTGTTTTTAATTTGACAATATATTGCATGGCCAGTTTGGTTCTCCTAGTGTCAAGCGATGGTTCGTTGGCTTCGACGTATAGGCTCTGAACTGGAGAGGTGCGAAAGGCGCCAATGGCCAGACGCAGCCCCTGGTGATGCACCGTGTCCAGCAGCCCAATATACGACTTCCTTGCGGAGCCGTATACTATGCTGCCGTAATCTCTGCCCGCTCCCCACTCTGAACTGAACCTCACAGGAGAGGATAAGGTCGTCGACCTTGTCGGGGGCGATGCGAATTGTCATCGCCTCGCTGTCGAGGGCAAAGCCCAGCCAGGAGAGGCGGACAGGGGGGGGATGACATTTCCTGGGTGCCAAGTCGAGCCCGAGGGCGGCGGCGAGGGCGAGGAAAGCATCAAAGGCCTGGCAGGCCCTGAGGTATGAAGCCTCGCACCCGACAAAGTCGTCGACGTAGACGAGAATGTGAAATCCGTCTTGCCTCATGATCCAGGCGACAGTGGCCGTCACCCGGACACATGCCGCGCCCGAGGAGCGGCAGCCGAATGGGAGGGCAAGGTTGATATAGATGTTACCGTCTAGAGTGACCTCATACAGGGGGCAGGCGAGGGGGTCTGCGCGGAGTTGCCGGTAGGCCCGCGATATGTCGGCCGACCTTAGGTAAGCGCCGGGGCCCTCTCCCACGAGGTGGCGGCCGAGGTCGGCGACTGAAGGGAGGGTAGGGTGTATGTGTGAGGTTTGCCGAGGTATTCCCGGCGGGGGATGCCGGCATTGACACTGGCCCTGGGGGGGAAGGAAAGGTCAATGATGACTCGCCTCTTGCCCGGGTCGAACTTAGGGCGGGTCACCATCGGGGAGACCTGGGTCCAGGGGGTGAAGGGAGGGACGGTGAAGGGGCTCGCGAGGGCGCCGAGGGCGAGCTCGGTTTTAATGAAGCTCTGTATGTGTGGGGCGTGCTCGGGGGGGCTCGCGGTGGTTGGTGAAGGTTGAGCAGGGGGGGGAAGAGGGGGAGAAGTTTGAGGGGAATCCAAACTCGAGGAGGTCGAGGAGGTCGAGGAGGGCGGGGTCGGGGTATTCGCGGAGGCGAGCACGCCAGGCGGGGATGTGGAGGCTGGAGGGAAGGGGGATGCGGGCAGCCAAAAAGTTAGGGAGGCACGCTTCCCTGAGTGCGGCATATGCACGGGTGAAGGTGGGGTAGCGGGCCCAGGCCTCACTAGAGGCGTGGGGCCATATGGCAAGGAGGGTGGGGCGGTATTGTTGAGGGGAGGGGCCGCAGGAGGGGGCGGCGGGGAGGGTGTCTTGGAGGTGAGGGTCGACTACATCGGTGATAGGCTCACTGAGGTTGTCGTGGGGGGGTGGGGGGGGGGGGGGGGGGGGGAGGAGGTGCGGTGAGGGAGGTTGAGATGGGCGTCGAAGGTGGTGGGGGAGGGGGGGTGGGGGGAGAGGGGGGGTGGGGGGAGGGGAGGGGTGGTCGGCATCGGGGGGAAGGCCGGGAAGGTGGGTTAGGTAGGCTGTGTCGCCGGGGGAGGGTGTAGGGCCCTGGCGTTGTCTGCGGCGAGGTGGGCGCTGAGGGAGGGTGGCATGGGGGGGGGGGGGTTGTGGTGTTGGTTGTGGCTGCCAGCTGGCGGGCCGGGCTGGGCAGTAACCGGGTGTGGGCCGGCCGCTTCCGGGGGAGCGTGGGTGGCGTGGGTGGCGTGGGTGGCGTGGGGGGGCCGCCGGGGTGGCTGGGGCGGCTACTTCACAGGCGAGGCCTGCGGTGAGACTGCGGTGTGTGGTGGCCGGGTGGTCAGCAGAGATGAGAGCTGTGTGGCGGTTGGGTGCAGTGTGGCGGTCTGAGGGAGGGTCTGTTCGGTCTCGGCGGGCGGTGTAGTGGTCGTGGCGGGCGGTTACGGGGGGGTCTATGAAACCGGGTAGGGTGTGTGCTCCACCGCGGTGGGGGCGGTGGGTGGTTTGGGGTTCTGTGGTCGGAACCCGGGTCGGATGGGCGGGCGGGGAGATGTGAGACACTGGGGGTGGCGGCGCCGAGATAAGAGGCGGCGAGATGTGAGGCGGTGAGATGTGAGGAGGGTCGGTTGTGGGTGTGTGGGGGTCGGCAAGTGGTCTTGGGTGGGGCCGGCTGGGTCCCTCCGACCCAGGCTGGAGGGGACGGCGGATCAAAAATCCGCCGCGGGGGCGGGGGTGGGGGCCCCGCGATCACGGCCTCTTTTGTTGAGGCACACGGCCTCCGAGTGTATTGTGAGGACTTTCCTCACGTTTGCACAGTATGCACAAGCGTGTCGATACCTCAACGCCCCCTCCCCATGGGTCTCGCCGGCGCCCGCCCGATCGCACGAGGCGTTATCGCGGTTCCATGGAGGGCAGTGGGCGCCGTGGGTCTCCCGGCTGAATGGAACCCGGGTGTCAGTTTGAGGGCGTGTCTGGGGCCTGGCATCGGAGGGGCGGGCGGGGGCGGGGAGGGAGGCGATGGGCGTGGTGAGGGCCTCCATACGAAGCATGTTAATTGCCATGGGGTCATCTACCGTCCGCGATCCATGTGAATACCGTGTCAGAGTAGCGGCGGACGGTAGCCTCGGGGTGGATAAGGTTGTCCCGGTGGACGGTAAGGGCGTGGTGGCTGAGTCCGGGAAGGGAGTGGGCGGGGAAGACGGGGTGGGCCTCCAGCATCCGGAGGGCGAGGGTGTACTCCTCCTTGCTCGCCTCTCCTCGCTTCACCGCCTTCCTCTCCGCCCCCCGTTCTATTAAGTCACAGGGGAATATGTAATGGGGCGAAATACCTTTGCGTCGACCGGCGTGCTGAGTGTCGGCCGAGTCGAGTATCTCGCGGACCGCGTCGGCCGCGGAGGTGGCGGTGTGGGCATGCGGGTTGCGGTAGTGTAGAGGGGGCGGCACCTCCCCTGCCGCAGGGGGCGGCGGTTGAGTCGAGGGGGCGCCCCTGGTGAACCTCTCGTACTGGGGGTGGATCACCCCCGGAACAGCCGGCAGGGGCGGTGGGGGCAGTGTAGGTCTGCTGAGGCGGCGTCGGAAGGATGGCGGCGGCCGGCGCGGTGTAGGTCTGCTGGGGCGTCTGCTGAGGTGGCGCAGCGTGGCAACGGGAGGGGGTGCCGCTCCGGGCGCGTCCCGGGCGTCGATTGTGTCGAGCCTCGCCGATAGTCGCTCCAGGGCCTCCACTGTGTCGAGGAGGGTGGCCTGCATCGTCCGGCCCCACTCCGAGGGGGGATCGCCCGAGGAGGGGGCGGTGGCCCTCAGGGGCGCAGCGGCCCTCGGGGGCGAGGAGGGTGTGGATGAGGGAGGCGAGCTGGCCTCTGATATCCGGTGTGCCTCCCTACATGCGGCGTGTCTCCCTCGGCCCCGCCCGTTAGGCATGGTGTAGCATGGCTGAACGGCGTGGATGTAGGGCATAGTGTGTAGGCCGCAGCGTGTAGGGCCAGGGTGTGTAGGCCAAAGAAAAAAGGGCTGGAGGAGTAGAGTGTCTGGAGGCAGGAGGGCGAGTGGCCTGAGGCGGCCTGGGGGCTGGCTTTAAGGGAGGGAAGCGCGGGAGATTGCGTATGGGCCAACGGCTGGAGGAAGAGAGAGGGGGGGGTCCTCACAATCATAGAAATCTGCTTTGTATAATTCGATTGGAACCATAATGTTTTTGGTTTGTTTAGACCAATTCTGAAATATTTTGATATTAGTTTCAGAATCAGAGTCTAAATCAGTTTGATCAAAATGCACAATCGACTTCCTCTTTTTTTCTTTTTTTCTTTTTTCTTCGTGGCAGCAACTTCCTTCCGAATTTGTTTGTCGTATTTTTTCAGCAGATAACCCGAGTAAAATGGTATTGGGTTTATTCCACCACATAGTTCACAGTTTTCAAGTTTTTTCGTATTGTATAATCGCTTTCGCTTCAACATATATTTAGGTTTTTGCTGTTAGTAATTCAGTTTTGTGCAATGTTAGTACTTGCGATAGTTGATCAGGTTGTGTATTACTATCAAGTCGTTTAATAGCTGGTTTTGAGTCATTTTGCACACAGTTTGTTTTCGATTGACTGTCTGACATGTTTCTCGAATAAAGTGTATACAGTGAGCCCCACAAGTTGAAGTCGTTATGTGTTGTAACTGTTTTTTGTTATACAACCATTTGTATTTTGATTGTCTTATAAAAGCATTGAAATGTTTATGGGCTTTTAAAGGTGGTAAGCCATAAGGATCAAAGTAATAGACTCGTTTAATACGGGTGATGTAAAATGCAATCCAATGTGTTCCAGGGTTTTTGGCTAAATCAATATTAGCGACGAAACAAGTATTTGCCTCGGGATTTAGAGGTATGCAGTCCTCAGGAAAGACACCCAGGAAGTTGTTTTTGCAATGGTGTGTTTGGTTCAAAAGCCTTGCGATGGTTGACGCGTTCATTTAGCTCAAGTGGTAATCCGTGACGGGTTGCCTGTCTTGAGTGAGGTAGAGTGTGTTGTCGTAAACAAGGTAGTTGACCACACTTGTTGAAGTGGTTAATCCATTATTGAAAGTGATTTCTTCACACAGTTGACCATTCTTAAGTAAGTTTGTTCGACACATATTGTTCGATCTGTCTGGAGTTAGATCGAATACGAATAGTGCGTAACCTCCAGCAAATGCTTTATAAGAAATGCTGCAGTTTCCATCACAATTAACTTGACCCAAGTTTCTGTAAAGGGCGTCAAATTCACGAGCGTAATATCTCGTTGGAAATCTGGTTTAAATGCATCTAATGGAAATTGTTGTTCATTCATGATTAATTGAAGACTTGTGATGGACTTGTTTTCAAAATTGAAAGGACTTTTGGTGGCTTTGCCAATAAATGTGTTGTTGTCCACAAAAGCGATAACGGCCTGTGTTGGAAGTTGACCACTATTTGATAAAACGTATGTTTCGTTGTGATTTCCGGTGGGAATAACATGGCTGATAGTTTCCGTGCGTTGCATTGGATACACAAATGGCATGCCCGATACGGCTTTTTCATGAACAAGTGCAACTTCTGCAGACACCACGACTTGACAAACTCTTAATGAAGCATTTTTTATCAATGGAATGAATTCATGGTCTTCTTCACCCATTAGGCAAAAAGCGGTGGAACTTCGCATTACCCTAAAGTGAATGTCTGTGCTTGATGGAAGCAGTTTGTGTTGGTGTGCTATGTCGACATCTAATGGAATGACCATGGTAATTGGTCCATCTACAGCACACTTTTGCCGATCAGTAAATCCATGGTTTGTAGCATCTCTTGTGTCCAAGTGTCCATCTGTGTCAGCATGCCACATTTCATTGTACATCCAACATTTTTTGTCTGCTTTTGAACGATTCAGTAGATTTTCAATGTAGGCTCTGTATGGATGGTTGTCTTGGTTTCCAGATATTTTTCGATCATTGATATACACTTGAATATCTTTAAACATGGAAGCACCAACATTATTTACCGGGGCACAGGCATCAGCCAGCGTAACACGAGTTGCATGATTACTTGCTTTCACAATATCGACTTCTAATTCCAATACGGTTTCCGACAAATCTGTGTATTTGGAAGATTTATGTATGTGAAATTCGATTGTAGCATTATCTGTTAATGATGTCACAGGTTTAAGTTTGACGTATTCACTGGAAACAACAGAGGTTTGCAAAGGTGTGTGCGTTTGTGTAAATCCAATTTGTGTACGCTACATTCTTCGCGATAGTTGGCCATGATGATATGTATATCGAGAAATTGTACATGACTAGCGCCTTTTAAGTGTGTTTCATTCCAAGATGTGTCTTTGTCTGAGGTCTTAAAGTGTCATGCAACTGTATTTATATCTACTAAAGGTGTCCAAACAAATACAAATCACTTTTTGTTCTCTTAGAAACTTTATGTCGTCGTTTGCGAGTAGAAGCTTTTCCAACACCACTACCACCACCAGTTTGTCTTACGGTTTTACGCGTTTGCGTTTTCTTTGGATTTTTGCGTCATTTTTTTTTTAGGTGACGATGGTAACGAGGTTGATAACGCTCTCACACCTTTTTGAATTAGTTGCTTGCCTACACTACGACCTCAGATGATTGTTTCATATTTTCTCCAGATAACACGTCGTCTGCTACTCCTATTCCAGCTCTCAACAACGATTTTCCAAGAGATTTGGAAATTGGTGTAGCACCTCGCAGAAGTCTGCTAAGCATACCTCCGATACCATGACCACGTTGACTTTTTCTTCCTCTGTAGATCGCTATGTTACCAGAACCTACCTGATGTTTGTAGTAGGAAGCATATCCGGTATTCATTTTACCGGTTTAAAAAATTATACTTCTTTTGGCCGTAATAGTACTGATACTGTGACTTCTCCTCATTGGAATGGTATGTATCGTCCAGCTCGGTCCTTTAAATACACAGCAACAGTGTCAATGGCATTTGGTCGCATAGCAAAAAAGTCCAAGTGTTGAAAACTGACCTCTTCTAAAAGTAAATATTGTTTTCTTATTTTTATATTGGCTTTTCAAAAAAGTTATGTTTTACAGCAGAGCCAATAATATCATTCAGATATCCAACAATATCTTGATTATTCCTAAATATTAGTAGATAATCCAGTGGGATCGTAGTCCATTGCAGCATCTTTTGGTCGGCTAAAGTAGAAATATCTGCTACCATAGAGTAACGCTTAAATTGTTTATTTTTAACAAACTTCTTTGCGCATTTTAGTAGCTCCTCTTTTCTTAAGAAATTCCAGTAATTACTATCAGTGTAGTCGATGAAATGTGCATCTCGGTCATCAATTGTACGTCCACCATCATATTCATTATCTTTGTAAGCATAGTCAAAATCAGTATTAAAAAGTCTATGCCAGTCTACATCAGTGACAGGTTCAGGTAGCGTGTCATCAGTCGACTTGTCTTTCTGTGCTTTTATCTTGGCCAACGAATACACACTTCGTAAAGCAACTCTTACAATGTGTTATTTCCGATAATGCTACTCTACGTGAAATCTCAAAATTTAGTGGTTGCACAAGATGTGTTCGAAATTCGGTCAGTGTATTATTTGGATAATACTTTTCCGAACTGTTACTAGGAAGTATTAAAATCATGATGTAATCTTTGTGATATTTTTTGCTGGAATCCACTGATCAAATTTGTCGCTGTATCCTTTCCAATGCATGTATGCTTCTTTCCTTTCGCCTTTTCCTCTGTATCTCAACACCTTTTCTATAGGGTATGTATCTGTCTGAGACTTCAGCACCTTTTGCACTTCCTCTGGATAGAACACGCCTTTTATTTCCTCACCGTTGTCATCCGTTATGATACAGCCATGTTTGCCTCGATACTTTGTAACTGTAAATACTTCAGTTGTCCAATTTGGTTCATAACCTTTGTCGAAAGCACCACGCATTTTGATTATTCTGATTCTGTCACCAAGTTGCACTGTTCTGTCTTTTGTTTTTTGCCACACGTGTTTGATTTGTTTATCACTTATTTTATAGATATATTAAAATACTTTTTCTTGATTTTTTGCCATTATTTGAGTCAGTGTCATCTTTAAAGTGCTATGAATTGTGTTGTTATATGAATGCGCCATGGCTTGAAGAATATCTATATACTTGTAAGTTCCATTATGGGTAAAATATCGCCATAATCTTTCTTTCAATGTTCGATTTAAGCATTCCACAATACTTGTTTTAATTTCATCATTTTCGCTTGTAAAAAAAGTAATCTTTTCTGTTTTTAGTAGATTTTGGATTATACGACCTAAGAATTCTGTACCTTTATTGGATTGAATTCGTTTCAGTTTGTGGCCTTTGTCAAAAATCTTTTTGAAAGCAGTTGACACATTTTCATTGCTTTTGGTTTTGATTGGAATTGCCCAAGCGTACTTGGAAAATACATCAATAACGGTCAGTATATATGTAAAGCCTTTGTTGTATTTTGCCAATTTTTGCATGTCCATTAAGTCAATTTGCCATTGTTCGTCTATGCCTCCTACGATCACTCTGTTCATTGAAATTTACATACAACAGGTTTGTGTTTTGAATAGGCATCTAATGATTGTAATGCTTCATCAATGATATTTTTGGTTTGTTTGTGAAACTGTTGTTTAAAAAGTTTACTACTGCTTGTAAAACTTCTGGGTTCCATTGGATTTGTATAAACATTTATAATTTTATCACGAAGACTGATACCTTGTTTTAATTTACCCATTTTGGTAATTTAGATCTACTTCTCTTAGCAATGCTGCTGGATGGTGATGACAGTGATGATGACGATGATGATATCAGAGATTCTACTCTAGGTGAGGTGAAGGTAATGAGGATAACGCCTGTTGAGGTTCAATTGTTCGATGATAAAGCGTATTTTTGACCAAATTAAAATCGGGATCAATTGTCGCGTTCTCTGTGGCGGAGTGGTTAGAGTGCCTGACTTTTTTCTAGGTCGGACTCCTAATCTGAGGGTTGGCGGTTCGATTCCCCATGCCCCGAGCTCTGCCAATTTAGATTTCCATCGCTGTGTATAACTTACAGCGTCATCAAAGGCCGGTTGCTCTCATACTCATGTCCATGTGGTGTGGGAGGTTAAAAATCCCTTGGGTCGGTAAAAGTGTAGGCTCGGGCTTTCTATCGACCAGCAGTGGAATGAGGAAGACCAGTCGTCTATGACTGAAATTTCCCCTGCTTAAACAACTAATAGACCAAAAAATAAAAAATAAATGTGCACAATCAGTTGTAGTTGTATAGCGCCAGGTGGTCTCGTTGGTCTCGTTTTCCTAAAAGCACTCATATCATTAAGCAAAGTGATAATATTACTTCCGATTGGCACAGGACTTCCTTCTATACTGACAATCTTTCCATTTGTATTCCATTTAATACTTCCGCTTTGTTCCAAAGCTGCAACAAGACGTCTTGTTTTTGAACGACTAATTTATGGTATATTATCCATAAGTTTTATCATAAAAAATTACTGAGGTGTTGGTTTCTCTGCTGTCAGTTTTGGCTCAGTGTTGGTTTCTTGGTTTTGCCGAAGATCACGATTCAAGTAATATTTATTTTGATCAATTAACAATTGAATTTTGTTCAATTCCGTTTCCTGTTGTTGAAGTCTCTCCTCGGGTGCTATATTTTCATCATATAACGCTTCGTTTAAACGTCTATATGAATCCTGGAGAACTTGTAATAATGCAGCATGAGGATTTAGACTGTTTATGGCTTTCTCCTTGTATTTAGCCCAGTTAGCATTTTGATGTTGGTGTTTATTTACCTTGACCTTGTTCAATGTAGATTTTAATCCTGGTTGCTGAACCAAGCATGGATCGATTAATGCTAAACGTTTATAACCCATGGTGGTTAATTGACAACTGACTTTTAGCACACAAATAAAGTGTTTTGGTATCAAATCTTGATGTTGAATAGACTTAGGACAGTTGGTATAAGAGCTGCTAATAAACCCTGTAAAAATGAAAGGCCTCCTTTTTGATTTACAAGTAGTTTCTTTTTGCTCTTGGTTTAAAGTTTTTTCTTTGCAATTTTGCGTATTATTTTGACGTGCAGCTCCAATTTCTTCTTTAATTTGTCGTCAACTGGAATATTATTGTTCAATAGGTTTCGACATAATTCAACCTATTGAACAATAATAACATATAACCGTTATATGGAAGATAGACTAGCCAGTGTACCAGGCTACCAATTGATGAGAGCTGACAGAAAAACAAAGTGGCCAGATGATCAAACCAAACTGATACATCCAAATATGAGGACCGTAACCTCTCCAACTGCAGCATCGAACTACAATGGGCAATTGTAATCAGACCTGGGGGAGCGTTTCCTCTTATTTAAGTTCTTCTCTACTGCTTCCATCCGATCGAGTAGTCCTGATGTGGCGATCTGGAGCTGCTGGGCCAATGTGTCGGCTATTGTTTGCTTGATAGCGGTGAGCTGCTCATTGGCGGTGTCTGGCCTCTCGGCGGGTTGGGTGATGGCGGGCGTTTTTCCGTTTGGAGCTGCTGTCGGTTTAGTTATTACCGACCGCGGGCGTCCACGTGCCCTCGGCAATGCTGGTGGTGAGTCCGGCTCCTGCTCGGGCTCCTTCCGTTCCTTCTTGGTGGATCTCGGCATACTTCTTGCTGTCGGTGTCAAAGAATTAAGGCGGGGAGGTCGACTCGTGTTATCCGAGCGGCGTCTTGGGGCTGAGTGCGGTACGGGACCGGCAGGGGCCCGGCGAGTTTGCGGTGTAGCCGCTAGGGTCGGCGGTTCGAATCCGGACCGATAAGGGGGCGCCACTAGCAGCCCTCCCCCGCGCCAGAATTACGCATGTTGCAGCCGCAACATGGACAATTATTTCACCTTTACATTCTATTTTTTTACATGCATTACTTCCACATAATGGACAATACCTAGGAAAAAGCTTACATCTTTTCAAATGGTTTACCAATTGAATTTCTGAAGCAAATCTACCATCACAATGAGTACATTTGAAATTGTGGGCCATTTTTTTTAATTGCGTTTAATTATTGGCAACACTCTATCGTTCAAATCCATTAAAGCATTAGGCGTGAATGTGATACCTTCTTTTGTGGAAATAAATTTTACAAGACCGTCTTGCATTACCCGATTCAAGTAATGTCTGATGTGAATTCAAACTTGTCACTGGTAAATGGACACCGCAATGAACACTGATTTAATCGGGTCGACAATAATTTTCAAATTGTTTGCTTTTGGATCGACAGAATTTTCAGCTACTTGTTTTTTAAACTTTTCCCAATATTTAACAACTTTGTTAATTACATGACATATATCATTAAGCGCATTTAAATTAACTGTCACACTTTTTTTATATACGCTATTTTTCTTCTGTTTCACAAATTTCATTTCATCATCATAAATTTCCAAACGCACATCAGAATTAGATAATTTAAATTGGCTATTGGGTTGAATTAGTATCACATTCTCAATTTTTTGTGTTGGCTGAGCTGTAGGTGTGAGTGTGTGTGTAACCGTAGGTGTAGCAATGGGTAATGTATAATTGTCGGAGAACCAAAGTGATGAATTTACCATAAACGTTTTTGTCCAACTTTTGATGAAAATTTGACCTCTTTTTTTGAGACTCGCGGTTGACCATTGATCTGATTCTCGAACTGCCATAAAAGTACTTGCGAAGACTTCTTTCGGAGAACCTGTCAGCTTTGGGGTTACAATTTTTTCATACGTCTTGCAAGCTCGCTTCTTTTTATCTTCTTTTTCTGCTTTTTCTTCAGCTAGGAAGCAAATTCTTTTTCGGGGTGTCCGCGGCGGCTTAAGTTGTGTCGTCCTAGCATCAATTTGGCTCACACCTATTTAAACAAAAGTAAATGTATAAGAATATATTTTCAAAAATGTTTACAATATATCAATGTTAGTGAAACAGCGTCCGAGTACACGCGCGTGTCGAATACATTTAACCTTTTCAACACCTAGTGTCAATGTCTACGAGACGACACCCAGAGACACACGCACGCTGAATGCATTTAACCCTTTTTATGACTAGCGTTTACAACGACCTCAGTTTATATACTTTTAATTTGACAATAATAAAAAAAAGTGTAATTACCGTACCTTACCTTAAGTGGTAATGTCATTTTGGTGAATTGCTTGGTTTACTATATCAACCATTGTGGGTGGTATCCGCCAAAGATTTTTTTTGGTAGGTGTGCTAGTGCTGGCATTTTGGCTGCAAAGATGGTGATGGTGGTGAAGGGGTTTTGTTTCGGTTTCAACTTGAGCACTAGAGGCATGCGAGGAGATGGTTGGAGTGACAGGAGCCACAGGGGTACCCAGCTGGAGTGCAGCAGCAATGACTGTCGTAGACTTTTTTTTTTGTCTGCATCGCGTTCCTCCTCCTCCGCCTCCTCCTCTTCCTCTCCCTCCTCCTCCTCCTCCTCTTCCTCCTCCTCCTCCTCTGACAATGCATCTGTGTCGGTGTTATCTATGCGCTGGCCATCATCCTCAATTTCAACTTCTTCTTCTTCTGCTTCCAATGCAAGTGATTTAATTTCAGCCCAATGCTTATTTGAAAGGTTAGCAATTTGCTCCTTTTATACACAGCGAGAGTCTTTGTCAACAAATATCGGAAGTGAATCACTTCCACGGGAAGTGTTTCACATCTGATTTTGACTCATCCTTCTAGGCATTTGGCATTTTCTAGACTTTTAACATCTGGAACCCAATTTTTTTCCACCATGTCACTTTGTCCGAACCCTAAACGGATGTACATGATGCACAACGCATATGCCAATAAGGACATTTATCTCAAGGTCCTGTCTTGTGACATGCTGTGTTCGCTTCCGGAGACACAAACCTAGTTAATGAAATCCATACCCGTCTTTGTTAACTTAGACACCCAGTAACCAGGTTTTAGCCCATAATTGAATGATAAACTGCCCAAAGAAAAATATTTAGCGTCCCTTGGTGGCCATCTTGGATTCTTACAACTCGCATAAGCCCCCCATATTTTGTAAGGCCATAATGGTATCTATCCACCAGAGGACTTGGACGTAACGTGTACTTTTTACATTTCACAAAAAACTTCCATTCATTCACAACAATGACATCATTTTACCATCCTCAACCATCAACAATAGACCAACAAACTCGCTTCATAAACCAGTCACCATATCATGTAAGTACATTAAGAAAATTGTGTAATGTTGTAGATAATAATATTGTTGCACCAGTTGATTCTTTTCATGAAATTCAGGCCATAGAAAACATTAATTTAGAATTACAGCAATTTGACTCCTTTATTATTCCTAATCAAATTCATAATTTAACAAATTTTATTAAGCATGTGATAAACAAGCATGCTTGCAGAGCAGCAGCTGAAAAATGTATGCGCACAATGGCCGGTGGTGTTTTTGTTTTTGAATCCATCATTATAATTTTATTAAAAGCTATATTAGTAAACCCAGGTTTCAGTCAATTATCAAAAACAAATTATTCAGGTGTTACCTACACCTTTATACAAAAATTTGAACATGAAATTGGACAAGATGGTCAGAGTGGAAAATGCACAAAATGGGCTAAATTAGCCGTTTAAATTCCTCACCGAACCAAAAATAGAATTTTGCAAACAATTTATCTTATAGAAAAAGTTTAGAATTCCAAATTACGTTTATGGCAATCTATTCAGTCATTAATGAAATATTTTATACCAAAACGTAAATTTAACATTTACCAAACACACTTACATATAAATATACACATGTATACGTTATGTTTTTTTTCTACGATATATGATACTATCTGATATTGAGCTTGGAACAAAATGAAGTCCGGTTCGCAAAGAAACGCACCGACACATGGATACACGGACAAATGGCATTTACAATGCATTGGGAATTTCCTATTGCAAAAAAACAAGTTGTTAAAGGTAAGTGAACTTGCTATATGTTCTCATTTTCTTTTGGTTTCTAACATTATCCTTATATTCAAATTATATCATCGTGCATTTGATATTGATTTTTATTATATCATTCATTATAACAATATGTCATTAATTCACAACATGTTAGCTTGTACTTTTTCTTTAAAGGTTTTATCATAACCTGGCTTGGTTGGATGTGAGATGTAGGATATATTGCTATAATGTAATGTAATTCCACATTCATTACATACTGCAAAATCGTCACTATCATCAATTGGCTAAACTGGAAAAAACCCTGTAATATCGTGCTAAAGGAGGACTACTTACAGACAACTGAGATTATTGGACAATATATTTTTTCATTGTCAAATCTATGATAATTATAATTTATTTTCATTTTTTCATGGCAAAATCTTCGTTACCGTGATCATTGTCATATATAATATGCATAATAATACACTGCACACTATGAAGCATATTTTGGTTTGAAAGGGTAAAGCTATACTGCGGCAGCCAGAAGCGGTCCGTGGGTGGTGCACAATATAACGATAACCACATGTGCCCGGAGTTGAGCCGACAAGAAACGGACCCATAGCTCACAGTCGCCCATGAAGGATACTAACCTAAAAGTCACTTTCAAGTAATGCGACTCAGTAGAGTGTTAGTCATGCGTGTACACTGCTGCGAGACATGGATTGAAGGCACGCGCAGAAAACACTTAAATTGTTACTGTGGTTTACCTCAATACTCTAGTTAACCATTGTGGTTACCCACTATGTCTAACTACCCCGTTTCAAAATAAAACTATAAATTGTGATAACTACCACAGCATAGTATATAAATATCATTGTTAAAATGTACCTAATAAATGCTGATTACTAAGTAATCAGAAATTATCAGAAGTATTCTTTCTTTACAATACTAGATACGTATAATCAGTGACAATTGCATTAAATCTGTCTATTGCAACAACAATTCAAAATCCGTAGAGTAAAGTTAAAAAGTTACCATTCGAATCGACCATTTTCTTGGCTATAGTCAATGGTCAACTGCGAATTATAACATTTTGTTTATCCTGGTGTGGTTTTAACTTTTATACTCAACCCTAGACTCCGGGACTATATAACACGCACAGGCGCAGATCGGCGGCGCACGGGCAAGCTTGTGCGCCGGTGCCTGCACACGCGCAAATTCCTCACAACCTTTTTTGTAATAAGCATACTCACACCCATTTGGTGGGCATTTGGTGAAACTTTTTTTTAAAACTAAAATATAACATAGTGAAAAACCACTTCTATACTGACAGCTTGTGGAATTCTTGAGAACTAAAAACATAACACCGGAGAAATCGCCGCCAAAATTCAAAGATCACAAATACTCAACGAGCATTCGCTAAATCCAAAACACTCAACGACCATTCGCTGAAACCAAAACTGTCAATCATAATACCAAAATGGAACGATTCTGTTTACAAAAACACCTGAAAGCACGTGGCATTCGGCTTTAATCGCCCGCCAAAATTCAAAATTCACAAAATGCACGTAGCCAATGTTTATAAAACCACTGCTAAAACCACCGAAACCATGAAAACACTTGCCCAATGTTTAGAAAATGGCTGCCTTTGTTTACAATCCCCCCACCAACCCCCCAAAAGCATGTGCCAATGTTTACATTACTCCCACCAACCCCCCAAAAGCATGTGCCAATGTTTACATTACCCCCCACCAACCCCCCAAAAGCACGCGCCAATGTTTACAAAATGAAACAAAATGGCCGACAACACGCATTCGTATCTGTCAATCATCTCGTTCGTATCTGTCAATCATCCGAATACTCGATGCTCATTGGCTGAAACCAAAATAGGCCATGCCCCCTTTTGTGGGGGTGCACACACACACACACCGTTCGGCCAGGTTTTCAAGAAAAACGCTTTATAGTGCGCTAAAACAGGGGGACCGCAACCATAGACTCAAGCATTAAGCGGCAAATGGCACTCGTGCACACATTATCTAGGTCACCCCCCACACTTGACCTAGTTTCAATGAGCCTTATTTGGGCATATGTGTGACTTAGATACATACATTTGATTAAATTAACCAAATGCGGCCTTCCTATTGGCTGAGAGAAAACACCATCCCGCCTGACGACCCACCCTGGGGGTCACGTATCCAAAATACTCTACGCTGATTGGCTGAATTTTTCTGAAATCCCTCCCCATAGGGTTTAGTATGTTAAATAAGTCCTAGACTATTACTACTTACAGTGGTTAAGGGCCACATATAATAAGAATCGTGAACATTTTGACAAAAGCATGAACAGTGGCATACTGATAGCTTAACATATGTAGATTCATAGAAGCCTAAAAACCAATTGCCATCTCCATGGTAAGTGGCTGCCATCTTGAATTAAATACATATATCCGAAATTACTTGCATGTTGATTTCATGTAAGTACATATTGTCTGATCAGGTTGGAGAGCTTACCTCGTTTGGGCTGTGGTGTTTAAATACCTCATTCCTAATTTCCTAAATACCTAATTTCCTAGATATTCCTAGGACATTTAGTTGGGACCGGATTGAGTAAATTAACAGTGAATATTAGGAAATAATTCAGTAGTTACAACACATGCCCATGATAGTGCTGTGTTGGTATAGCCATAACTCCCAAACAATAGAGGAACTGCCATTCAACCATGGGGGTATATGCTGGTCTGTGGCCCACTCATATATTTCCACTTGCCACTGGGGGAGGTCCTGTGGGGACTGTTGTACATCATTTAGATATATTTTTTGCATATAAATATATATATATATATATATGCATATTAAATAATTAGAGTCGGGTAAAGTCAGGTCGGGTAACGTCAGGTTGGGTAAAGTCAGGTTGGGTAACGTAAAGTATTATTGCCATTTTTATCATTATATTGTTGTTATTATTATCATCGTTATTATCATTGTCATTATCATTGTTATTATCATTATTATTGTCATTATTATTACCGTATTATTTTAATTATTATTGGCATCATTTTTAGATTTACATATACATGTATATACATATATAATATATATATGGATATAGATATAAATATACATATACACATACATATGTGGATACATATAAATATACATATGCCTATGTGTATATGCATATATACATATTACATGCACCTATGTGTATATATGTCTATATATACATGCATTCACATCTACATATATATATACATATATACATATGGAGACCTATACATGTGACTATATATATATATATATATAACTTTTCACAGCAAGTGATCTATGCAACTCTGAGGAATGAGTACCAAGAACTGCCAGCGGCGGCGCCACCGCAGGCAAATGAGTGCCGCAGTGAATGAATAGATCTGGGTCTGTTAGTGGACAATAACGGATCATAATAATAATAAGAAATACCTCATACCGATGATTTTATACACGTATATAAATATACTAACTATATATATATATATATATATGTGAATACATACTGTATTTAGAGATGATAGGTATGCAGGTATAGCAATACCTCAGGGAGTTTGATGCCCCTGCCTTGCAGAGTTGTAAACCACTGCCTTGTGGTACAGGTCCTTGACAGAACCGAAGGCTAAGAGAGCAAACCCTAAACAGAAAACCATGTCACTGTGGCAGCATTAAGGGCGGTTGATGTATGGAACTCCCAACATCTCCCGACCAGCCACTGCAGGGACAAATAGTTTTGCGCCTGTCTTGACATGTTCTTGCCGGTGTGAAACCTCTATTTGCTCCCCGAGAGAGTGCCGCTGGTAACTTGCAAAAGCCAGCAGCACTTCAACACTTTTGCAGGCAGCTTTCATGAAATGTTAGAGCGGCAGTCAAGTAATGAAAGCAGTCTTTGTCGCATCGCGACCGACAGCATGATGATAGAGATGACTGCATCACATATTGTAGAGGGTCCTCCATTTGTCACTGGTAAGTTAACCCATGTGTAGTCTGTTTCACTCTCAGACTTATTGCAAGGGGCCTAAGCTCTGACACTTTAACACTCAGATATCACGACAGCGTTAGACATGGCATCCCAGTTAATATAAGCTGACTGCGTGCGGTCAGCTTTGGTGTGGCTTTAACCTATGACTTAGATTAGGAAAAAGAAATTAAAAGCGACGAGAGAAAAAGTCCCTGTTTAGTTTGAGCATGTAATTTGTAAACGGTGCTTTCAGTTGATAAGAGAGCTCGCACTAAAACCCAGTCCCAGTCATCAAGTTCGCCACGAACCTCAAATTGTCGTCTGCTGTCATGAACATGAACCACCTGGTGTCGGCCAATCGCACTAAGGTGGTCATCGAACATTTTCAACATTTCAACAAACAGTACTACATTTCCAGATCTATGCATCACCCAGAAAGCAGCACACATTGATATTGTCTCAGAGAATCTACTGCAGTTCCATTACATTAATATTTATATAAAACTCCTTTATATATTTCACATAAACATTTGATTAAGCAAAAAAAAGTTAGTCATGACTAACACTCTCCCCTTTCCCGCTTCCCCAGTCGTACAAGTTGTACGACAGTGAACATTTGAAAATCTTGAAAGAAGAATCATACTGCATAGCTGGACCCCCCCCCCCCCCCCAGCACAAAACGTGGACATCGACTATTGAGGGGTTGCTTTAGCTAACATACTACACCGTAGTATGTTAGTAATCTAGTTGACCACTCTAATAACAAACCAACGCTAGCTCTTAGCGTAGTAAGGGTAAAGTCGCTATGAGTGCGCAGTGTCACAAGTCGGTACCCGTCCTGATAAAACCTTAGATGTTGTTAGGACTTAAAACAACAACAAACAAACAAAACAAACTAGTAGCAATGGCTTCAGAATTTCTAGGTATTTACTAGACACCAGCCTATTAATTGTGATTAAATCCACTGATTTGTATTTGAAAATAGGTATATATATTTTATATATATTTCTTTAGAAAAAAAGAAAGTAGGAAACAAATGTTTAAAGACAATTCTAGAACCATGAAATACATATTCACTGAATGCATGCTACTTTCATTGGACTGGAATTGTACACAGTTACTACTACAGCTGATACTTCATTTATAAAATGCATAATGCTTTTAGTATCAAACAGGATTTGCATGCAGTTACTATTACAACGGATAATAGTTTTATTTATGTATCAAGGAATTGTACCGTACGACCAGAAGACCAGTGCTCTATAGCTGACAAGAGATATTATATTATTCGATGACTAAAATACACTTTCGTAAAAAAAAGAAGAAGAAAAAGGAAGAAAAGAACGACGTTAAATTGTTAAACGTGAAATGAGGCGGCCAGGCAGCATACCAAGGGGACCAGCTTAAAGGCAATGAATGCCCATACCACAGTCACCACGACCTGATATCCTACTCGGTCACATATTGTCCTGATAGGAAGCTAACCAGCCTTTGCCATATCCGAGCAATGGCGAGCGCCATGCAATATATCGCCAAATACCAATTTAGTAAACCTTTGGTTTGATTCGGTTGGGTTCGAACCCAAGACCTCACAACCCACTCGTCCACCTAGTCCGGCAACAATGTAAGCAGCACTGCCGTCTTGTTGTCGTGGTGACTGTTTATGCAGGACTAGTGCCAGACTATTTTGAACCTTAGGAAAGGCCAACTACTTGGACCCGCCCACCCCCAACCCCACCCTAATTTTGTTTGTATAAAACTGTGCCTCCTCAAAGTTGAGTACTGTGCCCCTCTGAGGTGTGTACATTGGGTGTGCATAGTTAACACAAGGATAGCACCAACACTGTGTCTACGAGTTGTTATTTACACTATTCTCATCATTCATTTGTTCTTATTCTTCTTATTGTTCCTATAAGTATTATTATTGTTCCTATTATTATTGTCAAATGAGAACAAAACTGAACTCACAAAACACAGCTAAAATTACAGAATGAACAAAATGGAAAATTTAATAAAAATATTACCCCCGGCACACAGACAAACCACACAAATAAATGAACCAAGAACAAGAACAAAACAAAAAGACAACAACTAATAAAAAAACAAGCGTACTTCAATGGAGGAGCCCATCATGGAGTTCATACGGGCTGTCTTCCACATGAGGTCGTAGAGGTTGGGCGGCACGTCGGAGGGTTTGCGCAGACTGATGTACTCCGAGATGCCCCCGGTGAAGTCGACCAGGGCATCCATCATGAACCCGGCGCCCCCAGCCAGGTTCTCGTAGCACCCGTGTAACCTGCAGCGGAAAGAGCGTGGTCTGTTAGCCGAATGGAGTGGCATGCTTTTGATTGATTGATTGATGGTTGCTTTACGACGTGTTGGCAGCATAGGCCATATTCACAGCGAATGAATTCAGAGGAGCTAGTTGAAGATATCTTATTAAAAGTAATGTTTCCCACAACGAAATGAGGATTTTCTCCTGTGGTCAGGTCGAACCTAAGTAGGTCAAACTCCGGCCATGTTTTAAAAGTTGTGTAGTGATCATTTGTTTATTCTAATCATAATGGTTATGTGCATGCACTTGTTTTAACTGTTATGTAGTAGTGGTCATAATCCAGATGGATCGATTTCCTTTATCAAAGTTTGTTTATGGTGTAAAATCGGGGAGTTTCCAATTTGTTGCTGATAATATATGTAAAACTCCATTCCTTCACTCGCTATGTGCAATGGCAATGTTTCATTCTGTCCATGCTGCTTCAGAAACCCCTCTATTGTGAATTTCTACACGAAAAATGACCATTCGCTACAAGTCAAGGTTTGGTTTTCCGTGTACGCAGAACCCTATAACAATGCACACGGATGTGAAATGATGGACTCACCCAAACAAACACACCATTGTAATGCTGTTATGCAGTTCACACAACGCGAGAAATACGCACTAATGGAATTTCAGCTTAATTCAACACACGACACGGATAATGGTTTTTGGGCTAATAAATTTATTACTCAGGCATAATACATTTTTACAAAAGCCTTGTATACTACACTTTGTGAACACTTTATATTAGCCTTTCTCAATAGTACAATTGAGACTGTTAGCTTTAACTGTGTTATCTATTGCCAGGTAGTACAACCTGTGAGTTATTCTTTTTTCTGATTCATTACTTATTTGCAGGTTCTATTTTAACTATCTCCACCATCATTATACTTCATTACTTATTTGCAGGACTTTTCGTATTGATTCTACTATCAATTATATGAGCTTTAGTTTATTCATTTCTTTAACGGGCTTGAAAATTGAAGACATGAGGCATCCACTGGGGCAGATCACGGTCACACGGTCCACTCACATCTGGCACACTCACACACACGCACTTCTACATCATACAGCATACATTTATGGCATTGGAAATAGGGACCATAAGCTCTCAGCCTGTGCAAGGATAAACTAATAGAGAAAAGGGTGGGTGGGATGGTCAAAATTTTAGTATTGAACACCAAGGACTGCCTTCGACGATGGCCAGGTAAGGACTGGACTAGCCTTTGAATTTACTACCGGAAGTTAACTTTGTGCGTAGCGACGCGTGCTACGAACGGTATCTATGGCATTCATCATATCAGGCCCGTATCCAGTGTTTTGAATTATGCATGTTACCGGCAACATGGACAATTCAACACACGACACGGATAATGGTTTTTGGGCTAATAAATCACACGACACGGATAATGGTTTTTGGGCTAATAAATTTATTACTCAGGCATAATAAACTTTTACAAAAGCCTTGTATACTACGCCTTTGTGAACACTTTATATTAGCCTTTCTCAATAGTACAATTGAGACTGTTAGCTTTAACTGTGTTATCTATTGCCAGGTAGTACAACCTGTGAGTTATTCTTTTTTCTGATTCATTACTTATTTGCAGGTTCTATTTTAACTACCTCCACCATCATTATACTTCATTACTTATTTGCAGGACTTTTCGTATTGATTCTACTATCAATTATATGAGCTTTAGTTTATTCATTTCTTTAACGGGCTTGAAAATTGAAGACATGAGGCATCCACTGGGGCAGATCACGGTCACACGGTCCACTCACATCTGGCACACT
Source organism: Branchipolynoe longqiensis (assembly GCA_030323885.1). Taxonomy (NCBI): domain Eukaryota; kingdom Metazoa; phylum Annelida; class Polychaeta; order Phyllodocida; family Polynoidae; genus Branchipolynoe; species Branchipolynoe longqiensis. Next base: position 11,586,187 of record CM059192.1, on the reverse strand, counting down.
CACACACACGCACTTCTACATCATACATCATACATTTATGGCATTGGAAATAGGGACCATAAGCTCTCAGCCAAATTTTGGAACAAGAGAGCTAATGGTCCCAATCTACACAACATTTTTATTCACATAAAGGTCACTACGACAGAAGGTAACAAATCATGAGTTGGGCTGAGTACTATTTTATTAGTCTCTGGCAGGACTGATAAATATGCCCACCAACAAAATTGAAATTCAGTGGAAAGTGAATCAAATATGGCGCAATACAGGTGGCGCCCCATAGGCGCGCGTGCCAAGGGAGGTTGGCGCGCGACTCCAATTCAGTAAATAGCAAATGCGGGTAGTAATAAATTCAATACAACCTGTATGTGGCTCCGTTATTTATATTATTATAATTGCTATTATAATACACATAAAGGTCACTACGACAGAAGGTAACAAATCATGAGTTGGGCTGAGTACTATTTTATTAGTCTCTGGCAGGACTGATAAATATGCCCAAAACCTTCAGGTCCCCAACCCAACTCAATTAACTTCACCAGCTAACCTTGCTGCTACCCTCATGTCATTCATTATCCTTGCAGTCAGAGGAGTTTTCAAATACTCAAAAATCGCATTGCTACTCCAGTCTCCTTTTGTACGTATCTCTTCCAACGAGGCCCCACACATTGATAAATATGTGCATCCACCTCTTCGTAAAGAGTGAGATGACAATAATTGAACATCTAACCCAACTCGACCTCCAAATATTTTTAGTGTCGACTGGTAAAACTCATAGGATAGGGGAAAATTACCCCCTTCCCATCTGGCAACAAAAAAGCCCAATCATCCCCCGCGGCCGGCCTATCCTCAAAATGCCTTTCAGTCCAATGGACTGCACATAACTCCAAATCTACACACCGAGCTATAGGAATGATTAATGATCTTTCCAAAAACTGAATTGTTTTAGACTTACAAACTTTCAAAATCATCCCCCATGGGTAGATCTTAAAGTCCTTCCTACGGAGCATGGCTCCTGAAAAAGTTACATTCGACTTCCTCAGCAATCCCCTGAAGCTACAAAGCACGGCCGCCCGCCAAGCAATATGACCCGAACTAGTCGATAAATGAGAAAAAATACATCTTAGCATATTTGGCAATAACGGAATGGCCTGCTTAGGTGCATCACCCAGCTCCCTCCGAATTCCTCGCAATGTCGAAGAAATTAAAAAGTCTGAATAATCAATGGGTACTGCCCCATTCCTCTTAAGAAAATAATTAAGGCCACTTAGATAATTAATAATCGAGGAATACTTCAATGTCCTAGCCAGCCAGGTCGCATATAACGCCACCTGTGACGAATTGCATGGGATGGGAGCGTGCGTTTCCGAAAACTCCTGTACAAAGTTCAGATATTTATTCACCTGCACCTCCCTAGCCGTCACAGAGTTAGGAGCGTAGGATTTTAGCTGGTATTCCTTCTGCTCATCTTTAAGTCTATCGACCCCTGCAAAGAAAATGGCCGTTCAAGTAGACTAATACAACATAAACATCTATTACAATCTGCTTTATATATGACATCTTGCATATACCCATCATTCAATCTACTCAAAGCATCTGTTATAACATTCGACTCACTTGCAATGTGCACTGCGGTAAATACAAAGTTATATTTTATGGATAACCAAAATAGTCTTCTTATGTAATGCATTATTAACTTGCATTTCGACCTTCCTGTGGCTACCGCCGACTCCACTGTGGCACTATCCATCACCATAACAATGGAATCACCCTGCCAACCGGGTGCCCATCTCTCCACCGCCGCATATACCGCCCACATCTCTTGCACATTAATATGGGCGTCCAACACTTTGGTCTCAGGCTGGTCATAGTGGTGACCAACTATCTTCTGCCATTGCTTATCTACTTGCCTGTCATAACATCCTACTAACCAGTCAATATTGTGCATAGCACCATATCCCCATTTACTCGCATCACTATAAACTGACTTTACTGTTGAAAACTTTCCCAACATTAAAGCCTTACCATTAAACTCCTTGGCAAATTGACTCCACCAGTCTATGTCCTCTCTGAATGCGGAATTTAACCTAACTTTATAGTATGGACGAGCTACTGTGTTTATTAAGTCGTACACTCGACGAGAAAAAGTTCGCCCACCACGCACTACCTTGGCGCAGTGGGCTAACAATCCCTCTAGTCTTTCCAACTTTTTCCTCGTTTCTTTCTTTTTCCCTCTGAAGGACTCCAAAGTTCTACCTAACTTATCTAACTTATCTTTTGGAAGCGTCAACTCCAGCTTTACTGAATCCACTAATATTCCCAAAAATCTAATTTTAGTATTGGGACTAATCAGCTTCTTATAACTTATATAGAAGCCTAGCCGTCTAAGAAGACTAATTAATTTATTTTGACAAATTATAGCATCATTGTAAGTCGAACCGATGACACAAAAATCATCTAGATAATTTACTATACGACTCACTCCCTCTCTCACTACACATCTCACTATAAAATCCGAAACTTTCGAAAAAACAAATGGACTTGAGGACAATCCCATACAAAGTCTATTGTCCAAAAGGTATACAGGACCATTTCCATCTCCAAAATCCCAAATTAAACCTTGCCTAGGCCTATCTACCGGGTGAATTGGAATAGCACGATATGCATCCTTTAAGTCTACAGTAGCCAAATAGTCCCCCTGCTCCATGATATCAACGACATCATCTAGACTCCTATAACTGAACTTCAAAGCTACTTTTTCCGTGCAATTATTAATAGATTTATCTTTTGGCCTGCTGCAGTCCACTATTCCTCGACCACCCCCTTCCTTAGGGATACAAAAAATGTTGTGAACGCATTGAGGTGCTTCCTCTGTTAAAGTAATCATATGTTGGTTCAACTCCAACAATAACTTCTGTGTAATAATATCTCTATAAAGCGTGTTACCGATCTTTTTAAATGCAGGCTCATATTCCACCGTACAGTCGATATTGGTAACGTGGAATCCAAAAACTACCCCCCACAAAATATAAACCCAATCAGGATCGGTATCACCTCTTATAAACATCTCACAAATGAACCAACAAGGTTTAAGCTGCATCTGATTGCCTGCTATATAATGCCTACATTTGCATCTACCGTTTATACAGTCACCATTAACCCTAATTACAATTGGTTTACTGTGGGGAAATTCCTTAATATAAAAATCCCAACAATTGTATTCGTCCATTAATGTCTTAACATATAACATGCCATCTTCATTGCTACTGCTATGATTAATCCAACATTGCCATACTCTGCTGACTTGACTATTTATTTGAGATACCTCAGATTTAATAGCATAATTTCCATTCATTTGCTTATTCAATATGCTTTGACCTACTGTCTGGGTATCACTAGCACCTGCAAATTCATTCATTACGACAGAGGGGGTATTATAGTTAACTTGGCTCACACCCTTTGGTTCTACTTGAGTACAATTAGTTAATTGCATGCTCAGCGTATTTCGAACCTGGTCAGGAACGCCCACTATTTCCTTCGCGGACACCGCACATGTAACCCCCCCAGCAATTGGCCACAAGTAATTAACTTCATGCTTAGCATGCAATTCACTGCTAACATTATGCTGCTCCAAGTGTATACTATGTTTTATAACATTGTCGTTCATACATGGCACCGGTGCATTACAATTTGCTGCACCTTCCAAACCTAACACGGGGTTAATATTAGATAAAGCAATATTATTACTGTCTGTAGTGAATTTGTCATGTAATACAGACTTACTTCCCCCCACATTATCAAGCCTGAAATTTGAGCTAACGCGTCAGTCTTTAGTACAATTAACCTTTTTATGGCTTTTACTGCCGCATTTCATGCACCAGTGACCATAATTACAATTGTCGTCACTTCTACTGCAGCCTCCCTCTTTGTTCCACTTGAAACATCCAGTTTTACCTTCCTTCGTATAAGCTGTTGTTTTACGCACATTACTCGACTGCTTTTTCGACCGCATGTTGTGCATGCCATAGTGGTACATGCACAGACCCGTATTACTACTACCGAACGCTGCAAAACCTTGTGTTTCTGCTAGCTTACGAACGTCTTTGTCGTACTCAACATGTGTCGAATCCATGAAATCATTTTGTCGAGCCCTCGACGCCATAAAACATATATGTTCAAGAAATGAACGATAGTCTGCAACAGTCAAGCTATGTATATCAAGACACCACCTAATTGAGGCTGTGAGCAGTTCATAGCAATTTAGCTTTCTTACTTCTTTTCCTAATACTGCAAATCTTCTGATACTCCACTTACTTCGAAGTCGTCGACTACTACTGCTGCTTCGACTCCGCGAATCAGACGGCGTTCGTCGCCGCCTTGTTCGCGACCTATGTCGAGGCTTCGACACACCGTAGCTTGAATGTTCCTCTTTACGGCTCACTACCGTCCCAGCACATGCACCGCCTGTCGCTGCCGGCGGCCATTCGTCTGTCATGGCCGCCCCCGCTCGCTCTGTCGAGGTCACCGCCGCAGTCATCGTGTCTTTCCCCAACTCATCCTCGCTTGTTTGCTGTCGCTCTAGTCGTCTCCTTCTCATGATTGTCCGCTTCTCTTGCAACTGTAGCACCCGCTCCTCCAATTCCATGTCTTTTATCTCTCTCAAAAGTGCAGTTTCCTGTTCGTCGAGCGTTAGTGACGACATTCTCTTTAGAATTTCAGGTGAACTCTCCCTCGAGTCTTTCAAACTATCACCTGTATGTCGAGACGAAGCGCGTGTAACTCTAGTTGATACCAACTTCTTCCCTTTCCGGCCTTTCTTCTTGCATTTGTCTGTTTTGTGCGACGCACCACACAAATCGCAATACATACTGGGCTCTCGACACACACGTCTGCTCCAATTGAAATCCAGTGGAAAGTGAATCAAATATGGCGCAATACAGGTGGCGCCCCATAGGCGCGCGTGCCAAGGGAGGTTGGCGCGCGACTCCAATTCAGTAAATAGCAAATGCGGGTAGTAATAAATACAATACAACCTGTATGTGGCTCCGTTATTTATATTATTATAATTGCTATTATAATACACATAATTGAACACACTGTCCGACTTCCATCTCCCAAGCGCTCTTATGCACTCGAGGGGCATTCCCATCCTTGCATACTCCTGGGCTCCACCTCTCCGTAGACTATGGCATGTTACCATCGGCCAACAGGTGAGTCCGGCTGCCTTCAAAGCAACTTGCATGCACTTGGTGAACAGTCGTGCCGTCAGGGGGTCCCCATTTGATCTCATGAATGCTGGGGCGCCCTTATGCACCGGAAACCGTTGTGTGTAGTTGTTCCATGCACGCACTGGACAGAAGTCTGTAGTTGATACTGCTGGCAGATCGATACTATATCTGTCCTCCGTTTTATGCGTCGTTTTCGTGCTCCTGATAGTTACTGTCAGGTGTGTGTCGTGCGCCACGATGTCCCTTCCGAGCAGCATGTGACCGCCATCCCCCGACACCTCGGAATAGAACAAGTTTGACTGTCTCAACACACATACGTAACCGATTAATAAAGCAATAATCAACACCAGGCCATCATCTCCGATCTTTTTGAATTTTCTGATTATTAATTTAATATGATTAATTTTCAACGGATATGCTCTATTCACAGTGCTATTTTTTAACTTAAACATACCATTTTTAATTACAGACATTGCATAACAATCGAACGATCCCGTGTTCCCTCTCAACAAACTGATCCATGTTCTTGCCCCGCTCATGTAATTTCTCATTGCTCCTTCTGACTTGAGTTTATCATTTAAATACAAAGCGTATGACATCACCGTTTCAAGTCTGGGTCTCTTAGGGTTATCCTTAATGTTAATGCAAAACTTTAAGTACTCCCTAAATTGCACCCGTTTATTCCTCCAAGTGCCCTCCGATAATCCTGCCGCGAAATACACGCTAATCCTATCCACTAATGCGTGATTTACATCTGTAAGTTGATAAAGGCAACAAAAAAAAAACTTATCAACAAGCAGATGCTGATTACAAAAATAAGTCAAGAACATCATCAGAGTGAGAAACATGTATCTCAGTCAACAGTTTCTCCTGACATAATCTATCAGCTATCAATTTATATCGATTATCAACAAACAACCTACTGAGGGCATCCGCTAGCACCAGGTCCTTTCCCGCCTTGTGTATCACTTGCACCTGGCAACTGTGTATTGCTGCAAACTTCCAGATTTCCCTGGCACAGGCGCACAAGACGGGATCTTTACCAGCGCCAGAAGACAACACCTGTTGCGAAGCAGCATTATCAGTGTTAATGATAATATGATATTTATGAGGGTCAGAAGGAGACAATGTTTTTAGTGCCACCACCAAATTTATTGCTTCTAATTGTGCAATATGAAAGTTGTTATTTAAAAAAATTTTAGAGTACAAACTGTAATAAAAATGGTCAGTACTGAACGCGCCCCCACCCTGCAGTGATGAGTCGCATTCGTTGATCCACTTTTTGTCAGGAAAATGTCTCAGCAATACCATCCTATTATTTCCTTCTGCAAAACGTAGGAACCATGTGACGTCTCTAACTAGTTCCTGAGTAACTCTGCTTTTACCTACATAGGGGGAATTTCTAAGAAAAGCTAAAATTCTGTTCATGAAAACCCGCGACGCCATAACACATTTAGATATAAACTGCAACCGACCGACTAACCTCTGAACATTTTTTCTTGTAACTTCCCTGCCTATGACCCATTTTTTACATTCCAATAAAATATCTAGTAACTTCTCATCGGGGATTCTAACTAACATACTATCGGTGTCCAACTCATAGCCGAGCCAAATCAGGCGTTTAGTAGGAGGAATACACTTCTTAACGGACAGAACCAACCCCAGAGTACCCGCCAAATTTAGAATAAAGTCATAAGCTTGCTGTGCCCTAGCCCTAGTACTTTCAACCCCCACGAAATCATCCAGAAAACATACCGCAAAAAATCCACTTTGCCTCATTAAATACACCACCGCCTCAGTAGTCCGAGCACATGCCATGCTGGATGTTCTACAACCGAAAGGAGGGGCTGTATCGAAATAGAACTTGTTGTTAACGTTGATCCCAAATAACCATACACTCAAGGGGCAGGTTCTCAATTGCCTGTACGCCCTTGCTAAGTCTATAGACCACATAAAACAATGAGCTCCTAACTTAGTGATTTGTTTAGCTAACGTCATGATAGTAGGCAATTTATATTTATAGTGCTCACCCTGATAAAAACCTTTAATTATACCCGAATTAACACTGCGCCCCTTGGGGAAACAAAGGTCTACAATAATCCTACGTTCATCAGTATTCTTTTTGGGGCGGGTCATAATAGGACTTATTTGAGCCCATGGAGAAAAGGGTGGATCATCGAACGGACCCAACAGTGCACCGTGTTCCAGTTCAGTACTCACATACCTGTTGATCCAAAATAAATCTTTCTCATCACTGTGATGATTACAACTAGAAGCAGTAGGAATAAAAGTACCAGTAAAATTTGCCGGCCAACCAAACTCTAAAAATTTAATGATTTCAACATCAAAGTAACCGACTAACAGCTCCTTCCATTTATGTATATTCAAACCAGAAGGTACAGGAATCTTTGCACACAAATAATTCGGTAACCCTGTTGCCCGGACCTTGGCATACATTTTTGCATAATCTAAAAACAGTGAACAGTCTAATGTCAATTCCGGCCAGCATTTTAAAATGTAATCCCTACAATCAAAAGGTGACTTCTCACAAAAAGGTTTAACATCCACGGAATGAAATTTCGGTTCCCAACATTGGTTCACAGAATTATTTGAACTATACTTGTTTGAACTGGTACTGACATTTCCGTGCAATGGGTCAATGCCTATAACTTTGGCAACATGTAATGAATTTGACAATGCATCAACAGAACAGAAAGGCAACTCCGGGCTGATTATACCAGGATCAATCCCCATTGTAACATTTAAACAGTCTGTTGGAGCCGTGGGAGGCTCCCGGGCACTGAAAACACAGTCAGTGTCAGTGTTCTGTGCAACACAATGAGGATTATTAACATCCGAAACAGCTAATAGTGTATGGCCCTGGTCAATCGGCCTTTTACTAACCAACGAAGTGGCAACAGGGCTAGGCAACACAGCAACAGGCACAGAAGGTACAGGTAATTGACCAGAACTAATAGAAGAAAATTTAACTAAACCAGTGGCAGGACTAGCCATATGAAGTTTGGGCAGCAATTGCCCGTTCGTAGTGAAGGAAACACAGCCAACACTGCCGGTCTCAGAACCAAGCTTGTGACAGGCAACGTCAACAGAGTCATGTTTGTTATCTTTCAGACGTAGGCACGATAAGTCCGCATCAGTGGCAAGGCGACGTGAAGCCATCGAAGAGGATGCACTGTCACCATCGCAACCGCGGGGTTGGAACACCCCCAACCGCTCTGTCTGTGGTGTGGGTGGCCGTTGTACCGCCCCATTCAAATTCAATACTATGTCAGAACCTACAACTTTAGTAACACCCCCATTACTGCCCAATAAACTATCCGCTGGTCTAAACCATTTGTGCTATGTCGAACGACCAGATGAGGGATAATACCTTTTCTTAATCTTACAACCAAATGCACCAACCCGTAGTGTTGGAGAAGCACAATGATGATTTTTGAACATACATACATTACACAAATTAGCGGACACCAAAACTGGCCCAGTCGGCTCATGTTTGGCTACAGGGGGTGTTAACAGAGTAGATGACACAACTAAACTTGAACGTGAGGAAACTACCGACGAAACACCACCACCGACCGTAACAGAGCAATTGTTGACCGATTGTAGAACACTGTCGTTGACTGCGGCCCCCTCTATCGATTTCAAACGGCAGCTCCCGGCGAGACCAACATCTGTACGCACCTCGTTCACATCAGTAGCAGTCCCTGGCCGACTGCAAACTAACAAATTTTTGCACGATCAATTTCGTTAGGATGCCCCTCCCGTGCATGCTGCTTGGTTTTGCAATCTACCTCCTTGTGTGGGTGTTTCCTTTTGAGCTTAAACGCGCAATAGGCACAGATATGCAAGAACCTGTCAACACCCTCACCGTGATCCGCACTGTAACCACAAGCATTGCCTTTGTTCCATATGAGACACGGCCTCGAGTCCACACCTTTCCTATATTCAACGTATGTTGTTGACTGGCCAGACCAATGCACAGAAGTATCAACTCTTTTTCCCAGACCGCACACGTCCCGACGAACGTCCACAATACGACTTTGATCTAACCAACCATTAGGCAACCGTTTATCTGCGATCATCGAAAACACTTTCTCACTGTAAGCTAGGCAGGTAGACCAGGTATAATGCTGAGCCATGTCAAGAATGGTGTCGACATGGTCTTCAATATGAGTCACCCACCCTTCTGGGATGTCACCCCGTTTCACCATTCTTCTAATCGGTGCTAGATACTCAAACCAATGTGCCTCTTCTTGGCCCACTTTACCCTTCTTCTCATTGCGGATTACATACTTGTAAGGGAGCAAAGTCAGTTTACCGGCACGTTTAGCCTTTTTACCCGCTATTCTTATGAGATCCCGCATCATTGAATCATCACTATCAGACGCCTCGCTATTAAAAGGAACAATGTTTGATGCCGCACGTTTACGGTCACGACGAATGTCAGAAGATTGTTGTACATTACCCTTTGTTGTGTGTATGAGACGTTGAATGCTGCACGAGCGCGCCGATCGCGCTGGTGAACCTGCTACTGTGCTTAGTGCCGCCACACTCTCCTCGTCTGTGACGTCATGTTGACCCACTGTTGGCACCGTATGTTGACCTACATTCAATAATGCAGCAGATTCAAGCGACAAAAGTCGATCCATGATAGGTTGTTGTGATGCCGCCAGCTTCGAATCTAAAAGGCGTGAGATATCCTCCAGAGTCGCATTCGAAGCTGAACATGATGGCAATCTTATTGAAGGCGATGACAAATCGTCCAGTTGAACACCAGTTGAAGATCCGTGCTTGGAACGATTAAGGACTCCGCGATCAGACTTGTCAGAACCGTTATCCTCGGAAATCTCCATCGACTCAAGAAGCTCCTTTGAGTATTTACCAACTACACTCCTTACTTTTCCTACCTTCGGCATCTTCTTAACAGAACAGCTTCAAAATTTTAGTATTGAACACCAAGGACTGCCTTCGACGATGGCCAGGTAAGGACTGGACTAGCCTTTGAATTTACTACCGGAAGTTAACTTTGTGCGTAGCGACGCGTGCTAGGAACGGTATCTATGGCATTCATCATATCAGGCCCGTATCCAGTGTTTTGAATTATGCATGTTACCGGCAACATGGACAATGTAGACAGGACAAGTCGCAGTTACCATGAATACAGACTGGGGTTCAGAATCGGGCACTGTGCAGGTGTCGTGTGCTTAGTAATTATTTACTGCTAGATGGCGCCACAAACAGTTGAGGATGCTATACAAATAAGTATGTGTATGTATATATGATTATGCAACTTTAATATGCCAATATGATTACCACTGAGACTGTTGCTGCCTGGTTAGTTCCACGAGTCCCCACTAGCAGGAACCGGCGCTGTCCCTGACCCCGCCACCTTTGTGGTAAACTAGCAGACGCCATCCCCAACTGCAACCTCTCGTATACTTCGCCGTTTGTACCAGCTGTTCGATGTAACGTACCCAAAAACAAGGATACATACCGCAAAAAAACGCACACACAAACATGCAACTGACTGCATTCTTAGCTGTCTTAACGGCCGTCTTGTAAGGTTTCCACAAGACACGCACACTATTTAATCTGTCACCTTAAGAACTGGGTCGACAGGTACAGCCGCTATAACTAATCTTAATTGGAATGAGGCATGGCAGCACTGTGCCTAATGGTAATTGAATTAGGCCCTATGTAGCCTAATGGCTTCAGAAGGCAGAGACAGCCCGCACCGGAAGCACGCTGACTTAGCCTAAATTATATAATGACAGTAATCACAATTACAGTTCAGTATGTGCATGCAAACACACATTGGAATTACCGACAACACACCAAGCATGCCCTATTTGGCCATTTCGGATATATCACGCTGGCGAAGGATCAAGTTACTTGATTACGCCGTCGTCACATTAGTGCAGTCCCCCTCTGCCTAATATGGTCCAGCTCTTAATGCATTCCAGCAAATAACTACCTTAAGCCCCACCTTGTTCCTCAATTATCCAACGCAAATCGTACATCGACAAAAATGTTCCACATATCTTAATACTGCCTCCACCCACGCCATACCAGGCTCAGTGATTGCAACAAATGGCAGAGATATCATTATTTCAAAATACAACAACAGCATATTCGCGACTGTGACACGAGGGGGATCACCATTTTATTCCAATGGTATTCCAATGTGTCACATTGTGTTAGCTATATGGCATATGCATCATCTTAAATTTGATTCACATGCTATTAATCTGAAAATCAGAAACATCATTTACATAATTATATTCTTCCTTTGGGGAAACATGTGTACTGAGTACTATTGCCTTCCCATATATGGTATTTCACATGGTTCAGGTGTAGGCTCTCAGTACTATGTTTCCCCATTTGCACAAATACCCTCAAAACATTGATGAAATAACCAGGGTTATAACCGGGGTTCTGTACAAACTACACACTGTGTAGAATTTCACCATCCTTGTGTATTATTGTAAGTGCACTACCTGGGTATTTGTAATAGTGAAATTGAGACTTACAATTCCAGGGGAAGACGTGTAGTGAGTTGCATTCACCTGCCCAAGTGAAACTCTACATGCATAGGTAGTTGTGGGTAGGTTGATTGCACAAGGGAGTCTAGCTATCCTAACAGTTAGGACACTGGCCATGCAAGAAGACTAGCATTTCAGCAGTGAGATTTGGTATATTCAGAGAAATAGCTTCTGTCAACAACGAAACAAAGCATATTTGTTTTTAAAACCTAAGACTTGGCAACACTTATAATTACAGTAGTGCCTGTCTTTAACGACTCATCTGATTAGCAAACCCCTGCTATGAGCGAACAATATTTGTCTACGAATCAACACACTACTCGTGTCTCACTTGACAGTCCACCCCCTCAGAAGCCATCTACTATATCAGGACAACATTAGTCTAAATGTGAAGTTGGCCGTTGAAACATGTAGGACGGTAATAACAAGCGTGCCTCAAACTACAATATTATGTCACAGGGTTCATACAGCTATTCATGAACCAAATTTAAGACCTTTTTAGGGACATTTTAGTTAATAAATCAATTTGTTAAGACTGAAAACATATGACATTATAATGATTATATACCTGTCAACTCTTTATGGTCTTACTTCACCAGGTTTCTGTATGCTATTTTCATCAAACAAAAAAAGCCACCAGGGAATTAACATCTCTATTATAACTTAACAATTGTCCTAGATTAGGCCACACACCTAGCCATTCAAAACACTGTTGTTGATCAAATTTGCCCTCTTTACTTCACAAAAATTCAGTTTAATTTGCAAGGCCTTTTCAGGGAAGTTTCAAATTTAAGGCCTTTTCAAGAGACACCTTCAAATTTAAAGCGTTTTCAAGATTGTGCAAACCCTGTGTCAATACAACATTTGTTGGCTTTAAAGGGCCCGGCGCACCAAGGAGGAAAGCTTACTTGGCATAGGCCTTTTCCATGAGGGCGACCCAGAACTCCTGAGGCTGCTCCCTGTTCCGGCCGTAGATGAGCCGGCCACGGTGCGTAGGTAACCGGTCATCCACGATCACCTCCACCCAGCGGTCAAAGTTCCACAACCGGAAGTAGAACAGGCCTGTAAGGGGACACAAAAGACACCATACACTCACACTTACAAAGTCCGATGAAACCAAAACATCTCTGGAAACATAATGTGGTAGACCTGAATGAGCCCCACTACCACATGGTGGCGCTGCTGACTACGCTGACCCTTGCTACGTCAGAAGAACCAGCATGCTACGGGAGCGGTCCCGGTGGTGCGACTGTTCCGCCTTTGCCAGTGGCCACCCTCCGATGGATGTCATTATGTATTACGCAGTAACGCGGTGATAGGTCACTTCTACTCTGAAACTGGGTGGGAATAAACCAGGATACGACCCGAATGCTTGAAGCAACTACAATGTGCCATTCCTCATTCCGAATTTTAGCGATAACGCAGATTTTCTCCCATAGACTTAGCATTGTCAGGGAATCGCGAAAAAATACCGGAAGTCAGGTTTCAACTAGTCTTCTTGTGATTGTATTATTGCCCATATATAAAACTTTCTTGTTTAGGTTTTATGTTCTATCTACATCTAAGGTGATAAAAGAGCGGGATTCGAACCACCCAACTCTTGTCATATACATCCCATTTTCCAAATTTTGTTTAACGTTAATTGGTGAATATAAGAAATATCGGAAATCCGCGAAACCGTGGAGAACTTTCATCCCTGCTCATTACATACTCCAATCCTTAAGAGAATAGAAACCAGTTCTTCAACACTAACCTGCATAACTTTCTTCGAAACTTTGGTCGGGAGGGACGCAGCGTTCGAACAGCTTCCGGTTGGAGACAGCCAGGCATCCGGCCGCAGCGATGAACCAGCAGTTTCCTGCAGATGGCGAAACAGGAAGCGGAAACAAGGGTTATATACTCAGACCATATATAGAGACCTAGGTAGAAAATAGATGTTGCTGTAAGGGAACTGAGTGTGTCGTCATTACTACTATACTAGATACAACATGCTGAATCTCTCTTTATATATATATTGTAAATATAATTTTGTTTATTTATTACATTCATTGAATAAGCAGGGATAATTTCAATCGGGGGCAATTGGTCACCATCATTGCACTATTCATTGCCCTCTCCTAATAATGCCAATCCCCATAGGACGCAGCAACAACTATATTGTACCCGTCCTGATATGACCTTAGATGTTGTTAGGACGTAAAACAACAACAAGCAAACAACAAACACTATACATTTTTTCAGTCTTTGGGGCTCGTACCCAGGGTTCGAATCCTACAACTTATCACACAGGACGCGAATGTTCAACTCATTTGGCCATCCCATTATTGGGATGTCTTTTGTCAATATCTTTTGTAAGCGTTGGGGCACTGGTCGTCCGGTCACGTGACAATACCATTATTTACCATATGTAGGAGGGCGCAGACAACACGGACATGAATAGGCGAGTACAGTTATTTGTATTTGGCTTATAGAATCGTCGGGCAACACAACCGTAAGCCCCAATAATGGTACCCCATGAAGAAAATATAATAAACAGCACATGTGCAATGTTCATCGGTTCAAATCACAGCACCTACATTGTCATATCGAAAGCCATATGCGTATATTCAAATCGGTATTTGCATTAACTTTGGATGCCATGCACTTCACTGGTTGTTAAGTCCCACGCATTACAGTAATTCTCACTCATGCCGTCAGAGGGTGGGTTGGTGGTGGAAATAACGTATTGCGCACGCATAATTGAATGTCATCTGCTGAATTGATGTTTAACTGCTAGCGGAACGTGGCTGGATGCTGGTGGAGTTGACTGAAGAGCATGATCTGCCGACTTCACTTGCTCTCATTTAATCCGTAGGTTGGTTGTTGGAGATTTACGTCCTGGCAACATCTAAAGTCATATCAGGACGGGTACCGACTTGTGGCAGTACGCACTCATGGCGACCTTATAGTGCTGCCCCACTGGAAGACCGGATCACCAGTACCATGAACTGATATCCCACCCAGTCACATTATCCTGACACCAAGCCAACCAGTCCTTGCCATATCCTAATGATGCCGAACACCTGGATAGGAAGTGACAAGTATCAATTTTGTAAGTCATTAAATTGACTCGACCGGGAATTGAACTCCCGACCTTCCGCACAGGAAGCCTGCGCTCTACCGATTCGACCACCACGTCCGGTCTCTCATTTAATCCGCCATCCTTGTTTACTGAAGAATCCAAGGTCAACTATGCAGTAAGCACTGACAAAGGTCACTAGAGTAGGAAAGCCAGCCTCGGTAATTACATTGTAACAACAACTATTATTTATTCAAACTGGCAATATTAGATGGCTACACTGTTTTATTTTCTTAAACATGTAACCTTCTTCATACCTCTCATCTAGTGTATTTATTTTGAGATGCTGCTATTTCAACATTAATGATAAATCAGTTCTAGAAAAGGAATATAAATATGTATTTGGGAATTGAAAGGTTGCTTTTGTTGGCCACATCATTGTCTGCTTCTTGGAGTATATTTTGGCCGAATGGCACTAGTACCGTACGAAGTCATTAGAAAATAAGCTCATATGAACTTAGATTCTCCTGACTCATAGGGAATAGCAAAACAGCTTTGTACATATCCAATAAAGACAATACAAAGGCATGATTGTACAGAATTGGGGCCCTTCATAATATGCCTTGTGGGTGGGCGGAGGGACTTCAAATGGGACCTCAACTTTCGGCTTCAACCCATTAAAAATGAACTCCACACAGAAACTGGAACTTTCCACATATGACACCTGATATCTAAAATCCAATATTTCTATAATATTATTAAATTCACCGGAAGTGGAAATATTACGCGGGGTATACATATAGCTTGAATTACTTTGGAGCGGCTTCCGTTGTAATACAATCACATGGTCCGTGATGCACTAGGAGGGCTGGAGGGGATCCCGTATGGTGATATATGTCAATCCTCATATCTTATAGCAGTGAAGGTGAGCTCATATACGCCTAGCACTGTAAAACTGCCATGAGTGCATACTGGAACTCCCGACCATCCGCACGCGAAATCTGCGCTCTACTGATTAGGCCACCGCGCACGGTCGCCAGCGGAACTTTGAAATACCCCTATTGAGACGGGTAGCACAGGTGATTGTGGTGCGAGCATTGTGCATGCACTTGTGGATGCCACCTGGTGCACTGGGTCTATCCTACATATGGAAGCTTACAGTCACGCCTTGCATGATCCAGTGCACATATCACACATCATGCAGTATGCTCAGGTCAAGTCCCAGACTCCACCATCAGGGCCCACTACATGTGGTGAGGATGCTGGTGTCAACTGGGTATATGCTGGAATCTGTGGTTCATCTGGTATTGCTGTTAACACCTTGTCAAGCTGCCTTTTGATTGATCGTACACTGCAGTTTGATTGATTTCTTATATAAGCTGGTATTGTATTGAAGAGCTGGACTCCTTGGATAGATTATACATATATTATTTTGGAAGCGGACCATTGGGTTTGTATTAGTATTCTGGTTTATGAATCACCCTATGCATGTATGGTTGAACCACTTAGACAACGGCGATTTTCTTAAATACTGTAACCAAGGAAACCACTAGGACATGAGTGGTTTCCTTGCTCACTTACTTTGGACAATTTCAGTTCCAGCGGCCCCTACTTTTCAATTAAGAAATAAGAATGGAATATTATTTTTAATATCATTAATGAATATGTACCATTATTATTAAAGCCTCCATTACATTAAAGCCTCCATTTTCCAATTGTTGACAACGCATCGAATGATCCCCGCTCAACTGATTCAATTAATACAAAATCAATCGATGCTGTTGCTTGCTATAATCTTATTATCAATTGGAATTAGGTCAGATGTGCTTTAAGATAATAATAATCATAATTCTTATTAGGTTAGAGCTCCGCCCCTTTTATATACGCATAATAAATGATACATTCTATATATATATATATATATATTTATATATATATATATATATATATATATAGTGGTCTGCACTGAACTCTCAGGCAAGGAGCCGCATAGACAGGTAGGCGTGGGGAGTGTGGTGCCATCAGCGACCCTAGGTGGGGGTAATGGTTATCACACTGGCCCGGAATGCAAAGAGATGTGGGTTCGAGTCCCGCTCTAGGCACAATATTTCCCATTTTCATCACCCCCATGACACTGGTTGCTGTGACCATGCTCCTATGCAAGCTATGCGCTGTCGAGTTGTTGAACCTACCCTGTGTATGTGTAAGTGCACTGCCTGGATGTATGTAATTTTAAGCATTAAAAGTCTTACAATTCCAGGGGGACGAGTGTAGTGGTCTGCACTGACCTCTCAGGCAAGGATCTGCATCTACAGGTAGGCGTGGGTAGTGTGGTGCCATCAGGGAGCCTATGTGGTGTAATGGTTAGCACACTGGCCCAGAATGCAAAGAGATGTGGGTTCGAGTCCCGCTCTAGGCGCAATATTTCCCATTTTCATCACCCCCATGATATATATATATTTGAATATCTTAATATATATATATATATATATATATATATATATATATATATGTGTGTGTATGTCTTGCTAGGGTTTGCTCTTGGTATATTAACAGGTGAATGGTTATGTAGGGATAGGAACAGCTCTGTTCGCTCATCAACTAATGACCAATGCAGGCATGGAGTGTGGTGCATATAGTATTAGATAACCCCAGATCAACCATTTCGCAACAGCTGTGTGTCTCCGTTTCTCTATAGTAATTGAGAATAGGAACCCAAAGTTTATACCTTACACCACGGCTGCTTGTTTGCTCCGGTGACACAGTTATCGACAGCTTCTATTACAACGCGCAGTACAAGTGCAATGTGAGCCCGTTGCACTGCCACATGAGCTGCTCTGAGCTGCTCACCGCATTCTCACGTGATACCTGATATGTGCTGGCATTCAGCGGGGGATGGTTAGCCAACAATTCGCCCACCGAAATGTGAAATATTCCTGCGATGGAAGTGCTTTTCTGTGAGTCTTATATATCGCACTGGCCACCAATACACTAATTCGCAGAGCTAAAACCAACCAATAAGCATGCATCATTTTACTGCGCATGCGCATGTGCAGAATTATTTTGCATTTTGCTTTGGTTGCAATATTAGAAAATACTGTCTGGATTGTAAAAGATGAAATTGTGTCCTTTTATCAAGTATTCATTTATGTATAATAATATTAGTTAGGGATGGTGAGAGCAGCTCTTTGAATAATAATTCTTCTTCTGCTAATTCGCAGAGCAAAACAGTTCTGTGAATAGCTTCGTCCGTTTATAAAATACTGCATGTATTGTAAAAGATTTGTTGTTGTTGCTTTTATGCCATTTACTGAAACAAGTATTCACTATGTATTATATTATTCGTTAGGGAAGGAGAGAGTACCTCTGTGAATCATAATTCTTCTACTAATTCGCAGAGCAAAGCAGCTCTGCAAATAATAATCATTCTTTCGCTAATACGCAGAGCAAAGCAGGTCTGCGGATAGCGTCGTCCCTTATATATACAGCTATATATAGCTATATAGCAATACATATATAGTACATCGATATAGCTATTTATAGATATATACATATCTTTACATATCTTTTATACATCTTTTTCTATACATCTTTGTATATACATATATGCGTGTGAATATATATATATACACCAGGCAGGATGGCGGAATGAGTTGAGCGTCCATCTCCCATTTTGGTAGATCATGGGATTCGAACCCTGGTCGAGTCAAACCAATGACTTAAAATTGATACTTGTCGCTTCTCAACCAGGTGCTCGGCATTATTAGGATAAGGTAAGGACTGGTTGGCTTCGTGTCAGGATAATGTGACTGAGTGTGATATTAGGTCTATGGCCCGGAATGCAAAGAGATGTGGGTTCGAGTCCCGCTCTAGGCACAATATTTCCCATTTTCATCACCCCCATGACACTGGTTGCTGTGACCATGCTCCTATGCAAGCTATGCGCTGTCGAGTTGTTGAACCTACCCTGTGTATGTGTAAGTGCACTGCCTGGATGTATGTAATTTTAAGCATTGAAAGTCTTACAATTCCAGGGGGACGAGTGTAGTGGAGCTCACGTGTGTGAGGAGGTGTGTGCTGTGCATGGTGAGGATCTACCTCCGGTGAGGGTGGAGGGTAAAAGTCTGGGAGGCCGGCACGCCTCGGGCGTGGAGGGTGCCCCGGAGGAGCGCGGTGAGCGAGCGCGGGTCGAGGGGGCGCCCGGAGGGCATCATGAAGGCGGGCGCATCTGGAGGCGCCGGGCACTGGGCGAGGGCGTGGTGCCAAGCCGAGACTGGGCAGAGCTTGGAGCCCCCAGAGGCGGGGATGAAGAGGGCCACCGCCCCCGAGGGGCCGGAGATGGTTTTCGAGCTCCTTATGTGGATCCGGACTCCTTATGTGGATCCGGGGGCGGGGCGGATGTAGTCTCGGGTGATGGTGTGGGGCCGCCCCAACCCTCGGGGCTCGGGGCGAGAAGGTTCGATTGCTGCAACATGCCGAAGTACCCGAGGAGGAGGGTGGCCGAGTGAGGTGGGCCCTGCCAGGGCGAGGTGAGTGATGACGAGGGCGAGCTGGTCCGGCGCCTGGTGTGGAACGTGGGTGGAGGCACATTCGCCCCTGTGCGGCAGACGTCCTTGGCGAGGCGGAAGTCGAAGCCTGAGGTGAGGACCCCCGCCGCCTTGACCCAGGAGCGTGCCCCTGAGAGCGCGTTCTTGATGGAGGCCGGGGCGAGGGCACGGGCGAAGAGGGAGGCGGTGTAGGCTGCAACGTCGAAGTTGGCCTGGGCGAGGGGGTCCAGGCCTCGGGCCACAAGGAAGGTGACGTACTCCTCGGCCTGTCGGCGGTGATTCTTCCAGGTCACGGAGGCGATGGAGGCAAGGCGGAGGCAGCCGATGTCGGCGATCTCGGCCGATGTGAAACCTGGTTAGAGGCTGGGATGAAAGGGGAAGTCGTCGTGGTTAGGCTGGACGTACTGAAGCCCGAGGCGGTCCACCTCGGCCCGCGCCACCTCGCCCCAGGGACCGGTGAGGTGGGCGTGGCTGAGGGCGTCTGTGAGGACGAGGGCCGCCCCGGGCTTGTGGACGACAGATATGGTGAAGGAGCCCGTGGAGGCGAGGAGCCAGAGCTCCCAGGCGCAGGTCCCGAGGGTAGGGTCATTGGCGCGGCCAGACTCGAGGGAGGCGACGGAGGCCATGTTATCTGTGTTGATGACCACGGTCACCCCGCGATGTTGTCCGGGAGAAGGCATCGGAGGGCGACAATGAGGTTCACCGCCTCCAGCTCGTGGATGGCCGGGAAGTACCCGCGGGCGTAGCATTTCTTGCTGGAGTAGGCGCCCCCAGCTGAGAGGCAGGAGTCGCACCCGATTACGTGGCGACGGGTCTCCGGGGCCCAGAGGAGGTGGAGGCCATTCGAGGCGCGGCCATAGGTGGCGAACCACCTCTGGTCCCGGAGGGCGTCGCCAGTGAGGGTGAGCGAGGTGGCTCCGAAGCAGCTGCGCAGCGCCCCGAGGAGCCGGGTCATGAATTTCCAGGCAGGGAGTACGCAGCTGCTGACATGGTTGAGGCGCCCAAGGAGGCTCTGCAGGTCGTGTCTTCTGAGGTCGGGGCGGGCGATGCAGGCCTCGCAGTAGACCACGAGGTCCTTGACCTTGTCAGGGGCGATCCGGATGGTCATCGCCTCGCTGTCCAAGGCGAAGCCGAGCCATGTGAGGCGGACAGCGGGGGATGACACTTGCCGGGGGCGACGTCGAGCCTGAGAGCGGCGGTGAGGGCGAGGAAGGCGTCGAAGGCCTGGCACGCCCTCAGGTAGGAGGCCTCGCACCCGACGAAGTCGTCAACGTAGATGAAGGGGTGGAAGCCCTAGCGCCAGAGGATCCAGGCAACCGCCGCGGTGACCTGCACTCACGCCGCGCCCGAGGAGCGGCAGTCGAAAGGGAGGGCGAGGTCAACGTAGGTGAGGCCATCGAGGCAAATGACATACAGGGGGCACGAGAGGGAGTTGGCCCGGAGCTGGCGGTAGGCCCGGGAGATGTCAGCCGTTCAGATGTAGGCCCCCGGGCCCTCGTTAATGAGTCGGTGGCCTACGTCGGCGACACAGGGCAGTTTATATGAGTGGGGCTTCCCCAGGCACTCCCGGCGGGGGATGCCAGCGTTGACGCTGGCGCCCGGGGGGAAGGAGAGGTCTACGATGACCCGCCTCTTGCCCGGGTCGGACTTGGGCTGGTCATCATAGAGGAAACCTGGGTCCACGGAGTGAAGGGGGGGACGGTGAAGGGGCCCGCGAGGGCACTGAGGGCGAACTCCGTGCGGATGAAATCCTGTATGTGGGGGAGGTTCTCGGCAGCCTCGAGGTGGTTGGAGAAGGTAGGGCGAGGGTGGAGGCAGAGTAGTTGGAGGGGAAGCCAAACTCAAGGAGGTCGAGGATGGCACGGTCGGGGTAATCGTGGAGGCGGGCGTGCCAGGCGGGTATGTGGAGGCCAAAGGGAAGGGGGATGCGGGCGGCCAAAAAATTGGGGAGGCCTGCTTCCCGGTGAGCTGTGTAGGCGGTGGTGAAGGTAGGGTAGCGGGCCCACACCTCACCGGAGGTGTCTGGCAAGGTGGAGAGGATGGTGGGGCTGTACTGGGCGGTGGAGCGGCCGCAGGAGGGGGCGGCGGGGAGGGTGTTTTGAATATGGTGGTCCACTACGTCGGCAATGGGCTCGCCGAGGGTGTCGGTGGTGGTAGGGGTGAGGGTTGGCGGGGGTGGGGGAGGAGGTGCAGTGAGGGTCGGAGAGAGGGGCAGCGAAGTCATGGGGCAGGAATGGGTAGGGCACGGGAAGAGGGGCGGGGGGGGGTGAGGAAGGCGGTGTCGCCGGGAGAGAGGTGGTGGTCGGCGGCTGTGATGTCTGCGGCAGTGGTGTCTGCGGCAGTGTTGTGAGGGTGGGTAGTGGGTGCGGGACCTGAGATCTGAGGACCGGCGTGATGGTCGGCGGCTGTGATGTCTGGGGAAGGGTTGTGGTCAGTGTGTGCGGGGCCTGAGATCTGAGGGCCGGGGTGATGGTCCGCGGCTGTGTTCTCGGGGCTGTGGGTGGTGCGGGTAGGGCTGTGGTGGTCAGCGCCTGGTATTCCGCGCTTGTGCCACGTGTGTGAGGAGCCGTTAGTGCTCCTGGCGGTCCCGGCCTGGTGGGTTTCCGGTCGTGGGCCGTTTGCTTTGACTGGGCAGGTGAGGTGGTCGGACGGACTGTGGGCATCGGGGTCGGTGGAGATCAAGGGGATGTCGGCAGGGGTGTGGGTGTGAGGCCGGTTGTGGCCCTCCGGGCTGGCCGGGGGGGGGGGGGCGGTGGATCAAAAATCTGCCGAGGCGGCAGGGGTCGCATGCTCACGGGATCGCTTGGTTAGGCAGACGGCTTCGCTGTGCATGGTGAGGATCTACCTCACATTTGTGCAGTATGCGCATGCGTGCCACTGCCTAGCCCCTGGGTTACCATGGGCATCCCTGGCGGCTGCCCGGTCGCCTGGACGGTGGCATGCATCGTCGCCTCCATGCTGCTAGCCCAGTCGGCCGAGGGGCGAGTGCAGCGGGCAGGAGGCGAGGAGGGGGCAGAGGACAGAGGCAAGCCGGCATCTGGCATCCTTTGCGCAGCCCTCCGGGCTGCCCGGTGTCCCTTTCCTTTCCCGCTGGAAAGCATGGTGTGTGCTGGTCAGCCGGGACGTCTGCGTCGGTTCAGAGAGGTGCGTCGGCCGTCGAGGGTTGGGTCCGGGAAGCACCATGTGTAGGCCAAAGAAAAAGGCAGGAGCTTGAGTGTGGAGGCCGGCAGGAAGGCCAATGGCTGGAGGAGGCCGGGCAGGCGGCTTATAAGGGGAAGGAGGCGGGAAGGTGAGAAAGCCGGGAGGGGGAGAGAGAGCACAGAGGGGAGAAAGCCGAGGGGAAGATGACGTCAGGAGGTGAGAAAGCCGGTGCGGCATGGCAGGGGGGGGGACTCCTTCCTTGTCGCGCATCAATAAGTGCACCAGTATCTCAGTTGGACATGTAGGTTCAAATCTATATAGGAGCTTTTCTCTCTAAAATTTGGTGCTTTTATCGGACATTGCAACTTTAAGATACGAAAGCCATATAACTCCTTCTGGGAAGGAAAGCCGGGGAGAGGCTGCCAGCCAGCCCGGCTCTGCCTCCAACCATCAACACCAGCCTCAAACTGATGGAGCTGGTACCTGACACTGCCACACCCTCTACTGTCACATTCGCCTGTCTCCATAACTCAGGCACCCAGGAGGCCAACCTGGAGGAGGCCGATTCACACCTGTAAACCTCCACACACTGTCACCCACCCACACCCATATTTACCCATACCAAACAAACACACAGCCAACCCCACCTCCACACACTCACACCCACCGACTCATCCACATGCCTATATACCAATAACAACCACACACACAGCCAACCACACCTCCACACACTCACACCCACCCACTCATCCACATGCCTATATACCAATAACAACCACACCCACAGACAACCACACCTCCACACACTCACATGGACCCACTCATCCACATGCCTATATACCAATAACAACCACACACACAGACAACCACACCTCCACACACTCACATCCACCCACTCATCCACATGCCTATATACCAATAACAACCACACCCACAGCCAACCACACCTCCACACACTCACACCCACCCACTCATCCACATGCCTCTATACCAATAACAACCACACCCACAGACAACCACACCTCCACACACTCACACCTACTCATCCACATGCCTATATACCAATAATAACCACACCCACAGACAACCACACCTCCATCCACTCACACGCACCCACTCATCCACATGCCTCTATACCAATAACAACCACACCCACAGACAACCACACCTCCATCCACTCACACGCACCCACTCATCCACATGCCTCTATACCAATAACAACCACACCCACAGCCAACCACACCTCCACACACGCACACCCATCGACACACACCCCTATATACCCATATAAACGACACCCACAGACAACCACACCTCCACACACTCACACCCATCGACACACACCCCTATATACCCATACAAACTACACCCACAGCCAACCACACCTCCACACCTCACACCCATCGACACACCCCCTATATACCCATATAAACGACACCCACAGCAACCACACCTCCACACTCACACCCATCGACACACACCCTATATACCCATACAAACAACACCCACAGCCAACCACACCTCACACACTCACACCATCGACACACCCCTATATACCCATATAAACGACACCCACAGCCAACCACACCTCCACACACTCACACCCATCGACACACACCCCTATATACCCATACAAACGACACCCACAGCCAACCACACCTCCACACACTCACACCCATCGACACACACCCCTATATACCCATACAAACGACACCCACAGCCAACCACACCTCCACACACTCACACCCATCGACACACACCCCTATATACACATATAAACGACACCCACAGCCAACCACACCTCCACACACTCACACCCATCGACACACACCCATATATACCCATACAAACGACACCCACAGCCAACCACACCTCCACACACTCACACCCATCGACACACACCCCTATATACCCATATAAACGACACCCACAGCAACACACCTCCACACACTCACACCCATCGACACACACCCCTATATACCCATACAAACGATACCCACAGCCAACCAACCTCCACACACTCACACCCATCGAACCACACCCCTATATACCCATATAAACGACACCCACAGCCAACCACACCTCAAACACTCACACCCATCGACACACCCCCTATTACCATGACCCCTATATACCCATACAAACGACACCCACAGCCAACCACACCTCCACACACTCACACCCATCGACACACACCCCTATCTACCCATACAAACGACACCCACAGCCAACCACACCTCCACACACTCACACCCATCGACACACACCCCTATATACCCATACAAACGACATCCACAGCCAACCACACCTCCACACACTCACACCCATCGACACACACCCCTATATACCCATAAAAACGACACCCACAGCCAACCACACCTCCACACACTCACACCCATTCATCCACATGCCTATATACCAATAACAACACCCACAGCCAACGACACCCACATCCAAGCACACCTCCACACACCCACACCCACCCACACCACGACACCTACACCATACCCCACGACACCCACACACCCTTACACACCGATTAACTGACACACCCCGTCTATTACCGAGAAACTAGGTCACAAGCATGGACGGAAATGGAAGCTAGCGTTTCAGTGTAGCGTCTCTTTTTACAAAATGTCGTCTGGTATCCGGAAAATACCAGACAACTGTCGTATTCATCCAATAAGCTTATTAATGAAAAACATGCAATATGCATGATGCATACCCAACACCATTGCAGACATAGTTGTAATAATTAATTTAGGCTAAATGTCCAAGTTGTTTGGTAATAAAGATTATCGGCTCAATGCATTCGATTTATTATGGAACATGCAGTTTTAGAGTAGTTTCTCTAATCTGTGCATTACTCAGAAATACTGACTGATTATTATTTATGTATTTAGACTTTCTGATTAATAACGTCCACATCAATATTTATTATCCTCCAATGCGACTGACACTGATATAGTCAGGGGGCCAACTCACATAGGTGTGAAAGTGCGTACTAATGCAATTTTATTGCTGATTGTGCTAGATAGGGATGTGTAAATACAGAAAGGCTCAAAAGGAATTACTGCCAACTCACGGTAATCAAAATGTACATTATTTTGTGGAAAAACTAATCCCGATAATAAAGAAAATAATATGACACTTTCAGACAATTTATTCGTCTCATTCATGGCTATTTAATTAATGTATAGGTGTGAATATGCTATTCAGGTAAAATTCCCATCTAAAACAATCTTAACAATGCCTGGTCGTCTGTCAAAGTATTCAGGACATGTCAATCAACGAAACCGAAAATGTTCAAAGTATCGTTAAACTTGGATACCTTCAAAGACTTATGACATTATTGTGTTTGCAGACATTATTTAAACACAAATATTACTATTCTGTAAAACAAGTTATGGAAGTGGTGTTTTGACCAGTATATTCATTTCCAAACTATATAAACAGTCTTTTATATAGTCCTAGGTTGAACCTGTGAGCCATCATAGATGATACCCGACGTGAACGATGGAATCCACAGCAAAATGTTTCTTCCCAGGCTGCAACAATCCAGAGGGAACCCTCATTACTGGAAAGGAACAGCGAATAAAAAACATTATTTCTGCAAGCATACCACGCGAAGATTTGATCCATATTGGGCTCCAAGAAGAGCTCGACAACAATCCAAACCTTGCTTTACAGTTTCACAAGTCCTGCGTATCCAGCTATACATCAAAGACACATATTGCTAGGGAACGAAAGCGCATAGGAACCATCGATATACATGATCATCAACAGAAAAGGAGGCGATCCGAATTCAGCTCTTTTGATTTCAGGGTGCATTGCCTCATACGTGGTGAAAAGTGCCTCTCGAAGGACTCAACGAGTCCTCCAATGTTGCATGAGAGAGATGAAGAATGAACTTCTAACTGTATATGATGAACGAAACGATGCCTCAGCTGAGCAAGTTTGTATCTGGTTTAATGGTTCTTTAGCAGATTTGCATGCCGCGGATGCACAGTACCATTTTGACTGTTTCACGCAATTCACTGGCGAGCGCAACATCAAATCTGCCTCCAACATTGCTACAAAGTCAGAGCCATCCGCATGTGATCTCGCATTCCAACATGTCGTGAACACTCTGAGAGGGAATGCATCTACAGTGTGGAATTCAGTTGAGATATACAGCTTGTATAGAGATCACATGGCAGCTACAGCGAGAAGTAGCAGTTTGGCTGATGACATGTGTGCTGAGAATGTCATTCAGGCAAGAGACCGAAAGGACCGTTCACAACTTGTCACACGGTTGGAAGAGCACTTTGGACCAGCTCTGGTGATAATGCAGGTGAAAGGATGTGCCAGTCTAATTTCCTTCAAAAAATATCTGCCAGCCACTCTGAAACTTGTGGAAGCAAATGATTCTGATGTTGTGAAGGACATGTGTCACAAGATACAAGCTGAGGTGCAGTCTACGTCTCTCCCAAAAACGACTGCATACAAGTTGGGTGACTTCACCAAGGACAGTGCCGTTTATAATTGCAGTGAAACGCTTCTCACGCTACTGTCAAGCCTAGTGTCAAATGGTAAAGTGTCTAAGAAGTCTCTGGCCTTGGCGCAAGCCATACAAGCTTTAGTGTCGCGGAGATTTAACCAGACAACACTGGGCCTGGCTCTCCAAATACACCATCGCTCTGGATCGAAGGAACTGGTTGACATTCTGTACTCCAACGGTTTCTGCTGCAGCTATGACGAGGTGAACCGTGCATTTGATTTATTTATGTATTCAATATGTCACAAACGCTTTATGTATGACACATATGGCAACCTAAATGAATAAGACAATACACCATGTCTGTTTGTTATATTGGTTTATGTACTATTTCCCAAATAAATACTACAATGTAGTTAAAAGCCATTTGACATATTTCAAATTCATCTTATGAAAAGTGTATCTCTGCATATGTCAGATCTTATTCCGGATTTAGTTTGGTTTACTTATATATCCATCAATTTCTTTGTTTAACATTGTTTTCATTAAATGTATAAATAGGATTGGGACTTGCTTATTCCAATTTGATACATATTTGAAGTACAACTACACTACATTTATTATTATTTTAATAGCAAAAATATCACACTGAAATGAGTATTTCGCAATATTTTTCAGTTTCAGTTGTCTATGACAATTGCTTGTGAATGCATACTGTGGCATGTATATTTGCTCTACAATGATAGTTTTTACACCATGAGAACGGTACTTCAATATCCTTTCTTCTGGTATACTAAGTTAGAACTGATAGTATAGCTGATATACGAACACTACCCCCTAATGCCGCAAAAAATGCCAGTTTGATCCAATATGACGTCATATCAAAAACGGCCTATAAAAAAAATTGCTCAAGGGTGCCAGAGTGGCACCCTCTTGATTCTCAAAATATAGGTATATGACTATCACAATCTGCAATAAAATTGCATTAGTACGCAATTTCACACCTATGGCTGTTTTGGGCCTTTGGCCCCCTGACTAATATTCATCTGGTGGAAGTGAGGTGGGCCAAAGGTGGCGTCACCGGTACAGTGTTGGATCTTAGGGAGCATAACAATATACTAATTCCCATTCGTATCTTTATACTAGCATAATATATTATGCATCACACATATATATATATATATATATATATATATATATGATGGCATTAATGTGTAGTTTTATCATGGTTTGTATCTCTACTTTACCGTCAATCGGGAGTTTGGTTACCGGTCGAGTCGAACCAATGACTTTAAAATTGACACTTGTTGCTCCCTAGCCTGGCGCTCGGCATTGATAGGATAGGGTAAGGACTGGTTTAGCTCAGTAATGTGACTGAGTGGGATATCGGGTCATTGCCAGAGGCCTGATTTCCCAGTGGGCCATCACTATAAAGTCACCATGAGTGTGCACTGTCACAAGTTGGTACCCGTCCTGATATGAACTTAGATGTAAAACTTCAACAACCAATCAACCAACTGTTAATACCTGACTGATTATTATAAATATGTCTGTGTGATTTCATTAATGTTACTTTTCAACATAGTTGATAGCCGGAAAACCAGTTCAATAGTGCTGACACTAGGTTGTACCGGCTGATTTTTCGATAAATAATGTTACAACAAAAGAAATTGGCCAAATGTCAGGAATAAATGATAAAACTGCTTCTCCTATTTTCATTCATCGTCAAAACCTATTAATGCAATCTAAACCTCCACGAACTCTCGCTTCATCCGACGTCGATTTAATTCCATTACTATGGGGGACTTTTCAAATTGAAAACAGCCTCACATTTTCTACTGCAATGCACTCGAGTGAACAGCAATTATAAATAGATTGTTCGCATGGCGTTTCAAGTCGGTGCCCGTGCATTTGATTTATTTATGTATTCAATATTCAAATTCATGATCCAAGTACCGACATTGTCTAGACAACAGATTATCGCAGCTTAGATAATTTGAAGAACCAGAATATGACTTTAATGCTTTAAGAGGAATTCCACCACCAACCCGCGCTCTGAGGAAGGTGGCGCAATTAATGCTATGCGTAACAGCTAACTGTGCTGCATGTGCTATGGAAAAGGTCTTATATACCGAGGATTTCTACAACGGATATGCCCTCTTACGTAAATGGAAAGAACTGATGTTGAGGGGTAGTGACGACCGCATGCTCCCTCCGTGGACAAGACCTCTTTCTCTCTCTCTCTCTCTATATATATATATATACAGTAAAACCTCTATAAATCGACCGACCTTGGGACCGATAATAAGTGGTCCATTTAGGGAGGTGGTCGGTTTAAGGAGTTAGAATATGGTCACAATAGTATTGTTGGGACCCAAATAAAGCGAATGATATAGGGGATTGGTCGATCTGTGGAGGTGGTCGGTTAGAGAGGTTTTGCTGTACTGTTTATTTAGTAAAACCTCTCTAAATCGACCGACCGTGGGACCCAGTTTAAATGTTCTATTTAGGGAGGTGGGCGGTTTAAGGATTTATTTTCCATTACAATGGTATTGTATGGCGATCGTTTGGGGCCCAAATAAAGAGATCGATACAGGGGAGTTGCTATCTGTGGAGGTGTTCGGTTAGAGAGGTCTGACTATATATATATGGGTCATTCTTTAAAAATTGCCAAGAAAGTCTGACATGGAAACCAAAAGTGAAAACCTTCCAAATAATTGCAAAAAACCTTCCAAATAATAGCCTAATCCAATGTCCTATGAAGGTTTGTATGTTGTGCATATGTCAGAGTTGAAAAAAATGAATTTCACTTTTTGAATTACAACTTAGACAAATTGAGCAATACATTAATATCACTTGTGCAACATGAAGATCAAAGACACATCCAGAACCTAATTTTAACATATAGAAAATAGTAAAACAAGATTGTATTGATTACTCTTAAGCAGATAAGGTTATGACTTACAAGAAAAAAACTGGAAAATAAGTTGAAAAAACCTTTGGCTACATGCACAGTGTAAATGTGTAAATTTTCACTTTTTCATATTAGCACAAGATCATATAAATAAACTTTTAATTTCTTTCTTGGGGTAGTTTCAATAATGTACTATTGCTAACATACTTAATACACAGAGGGTACAATAATTATTTGACTTGCAATCAATAGACGTATTTCCTGTGACGTCAGGATAGGTATTTAGGTCAGTGCGTGCGCAGCTTGGCTGCAGGACAAAACAGGGTCACACTGCAAACTCAATGGCTATGAGCAATATTCATGCAGTAAAAGTGAAATATCTCTAAAACAACAACACCTAAAAGCAACCCGCTTGGATAATATATAGAAAACATATTCAATGAATAGATTATATTAAATTTATACGGTTAGGCTTCTGCATTTCTATTAATTTTGAATAAAACTAACGTTTTGTACTGCGCGTACCGGCAAACTCAATGCATTGTCAATGGCCGTTAGCAATCTTCATACAGAAAAAGTGAAATATCTCTAAAACCACACCACCTAGAAGCAACCCCCTTGGCAGACATATAGAAAACATATTCAACGAATAGACTATATTATATTTATTAGGTTAGGGTTCTGCATTTCTATTAATTTTGAATAAAATAGACGTTTTGGACTGCACATATCGGCAAACTCAATGCATTGTCAATGGTCGTAAGCAATCTTCATACAGAAAAAGGTAAATATCTCTAAAACTACATCACCTAGAAGCAATCCGATTGGAAGACATATAGAAAACATATTCACCGAATAGATTATATTAAATTTATATGGATAGGGTTCTGCATTTCTATTAATTTTGAATAAAGTATACGTTTTGCACTGCGTGTACCGGCAAAATCAATGGCAGTGTGCCTTCGTTCTGCAGCCGAGCTGCGCGCGCATACACAATGTTTATAAACATTGAAATAGGTCTATGAAAGAAAGAACAAATTATCAGCATCGTAATGTGGAAACCAAATATGTGGTGCCCAGTTTTAAAGAATGACCCATATATATATATATACATATATATATATATGTGTATATATATATATATATATATATATATATATATAAAGGTTTGTTGCCTGACTGAACTGCATGCTGGGAGTTATAATTGAGGTCACTATAACTGTGAGTAGTATAATGAAATGGTCACGTTGGTGCAGATAGGCGAATACTCACCCAAGTCGCCCTGGTCCAGGTCGAATCTGGTCGCCTCCTCTATGACGAAGCGAGGTCTCGCGACAATCTCCTGCGGGAACGTGATAGAGCGAGAATTGAGAGTACTTCGAATTGGATGGAGGCGGAGAAGAGAGGCGGGGTCGATGTGTGTGTGTGGGGGGGGGGGGTCGAGGGTCGGGGGAAGCAGAGGGAGGGGGGGGGGTGTTGGCTGCAATATCCACTCCAGGAATGTCTTAGATTTGCAGCAAACCTGTATTTCAAAAATATTATTTATTCACCTCTTCCCCCCTAAAAAAAGAAGAATACAGTTTGAAATGGCCATGTGACCATCTTGTTTATACCCCTGTCACACTACGACGTAACGAGGCAACGTGAGCCTAACGTGGTAATTTTTTGTCATTACGTTGAGGTACGTTGGGTTACGGCATGATGACGTCAGAATGACGTTAGAATGACGTCGATTTACGTCACATTACGTCGTGGTACGTCGAGTTATATCAATGTTTTGGACATGTTCAAAACTTTTGACGTAGCTTGAACGTAAGGGTTTACGTTCGCCGCACGTTCTGTTCACGTTCAATGAACGTCAATGACGTTAAACGGACGTTATTAAAACGTTAGTCACTACGTTCAACTACGTTGCACTACATTGACCCACATTAAACCCGGTGGAAACGTCCACGCAGCGTAATGGGAACATCAGGATAACGTCAGGATAATGTCAGGATAACGTCATAATAACATCAGGAGAACGTCAGGAGAACGTACGTTCAACGTTTCGCCATCAGGTAACGTCGTTCTGGCGATGGAATAACGTTCATAACGTTCCGTGAACGTAATGAAGTTGACCTCTCTCGTTGAATAACGGTATCACTACGCTTTACCGACGTTACGATCTCGTCCACTACGCTGCATCCACGTTCAACTTGTGCCCAAATTTGCATACTACGCCGAGAAGTTCAACGTTCTTCACGTTCTCCCTACGTTGACGTCATTACGTCGTAGTGTGACAGGGGCTTCACGTGTTACTTTGCTAATAGTGCACCTTGTGTTTGACGGAAAGGCACTTGTATTGGATGAGGTCATTAGAATATACAGTAAAACCATGTTATAATGCGATCGTTCAGGTCCATAAAATGTTAGTGGGAAAACAGCGGGTCGCATTAAATCAGGGTTTCAGCTTACTGAATTACCTTTGACATAAGGTTATTGTGGTCAGAGTGTCTGACCCTTTTCTAGGTCGGACTACTAATCTGAAGGTCGGTGGTTCGATTCCTCATGCCCCCACCTCTGACAATTTGTATTTCCACTGCTGTGTATAACTTACAGCGACATCAAAGGCCGGTTGCTCTCATACCATGTCTATGTGGTGTGGAAGGTTAAAAATCCCTTGGGTCGGGAAAAGTGTAGGCTCAGGCTTTCTATCGACAAACTGTCTAATTGTGAAAACAAGTCTATTCAGACTTATCCACAATAAGCAGTATAAATCTTCAAGAAAGAAGAAAAGGAATTCTGGGTCCAATGAATAATCACATGATATCCGAATTTGCGTTAGATCGAGACGCATTATAACACGGTTTCATTGTAATTGTATAGCGAATAACAATATATCCATACACAAACGCAGTAATAAAACGGGGGAGGGGGAAGCATGATTGGGCTTCCTTGTAGGGGACATCATAAGTCATCGTGGTTCAGGTGAATGATTTCAAAAAGGGTCTCAACCTTTGGCATTGACCCATTTGAATCACATTTCCCGCCTACTCACACTGCGCACATGCGCAATCATGCCTTTCGATTATATTATGTAACATACAAGGCAACATGCTGCATTTTGGTAGGATGTATATATATATCAAATAGGCTACGATTCCTAGGAGTGGTGGAAGCCTCCCTTTATTTCCGAGGCCCATATGGCCAAGCAATAAACAGCCCTACCTAGAAAAAAAAGGACAAAATTCGGAGCTCATGTGATCATGATGCGCACTGGCTGGGCTATGGCTACACGGATGTGGCACCAGCCAGGTGGAGCGGGTTCCGGCCCATAGCAAATATCAACAAATAAATAAGACGTACCATAATAAATAGCGAGGAATTAATTCAAGTACAAATAAAACGGATAAGATATAAACTTGCATAATGCTTATACATCACATATATATATATCACTTCCAAGGGCATAGACATATTTTAATTATTAACTTAGGCTAAATGTCTAAGTTGGTTGATAATAAAAAATCCTAGTGACCTGCTCAGTGCAATAAGACTGATATTGGGCTGACCTCAACCTGATATCATCTGTTCTTCTTGAGTTTAGCTATGGCAAGTTACATGTTCAGGTACCATGTCAGATTAGCTCATACTGATCGATATAGCTACATCTTGAAGGCTAAATTCATTCAATAAATGCTATGTATCCTTAATATATCTTATTTGGTTCAATATCTGCCTTCCCTACCTGACATCACAGACTAGGCGACTTCCAACACTAACCTGCCCTCTTACGGCAATGGAATAACTAATGATGTCGGACGCAGCTCACTGTGGGGCACACTCTGCGGAAAAGTTCTAATAGAGGAGTTCCACCACTGATGCGCGGCAAGGAAGGACGAGAAGGCGGGAGTGGAAAAAGAGGGCAGTTTATTCAGTAAATGCCCGAGGGTTTCATGAACATACAATGAGGTGGTATAATAGATCAGTGAGGAGCAATATAGGTAGTAAACATAATGTATAATGCATGCTCATGATGAGAGCGTAAATGTCAGTGTCATAATAAGAGAGTCAAGGTAATGTCAGTAGTTGGGAGGTGGGCCCGAGGAGCCCTCAAGCCTATAGTGGAGAGTTGGTGTATAGGGATGGTGGGTGGGGAAAAAAGGGTGAGGAGTGGAGAGTGTGGAGGCAGGAGGGCGAGTGGCAGGAGGAGAGAGGTGGAGGCGGTTATAAGGGAAGTAGAGGGGGGGGGGGGGTTATGTAAGGTGGGAGCTGGAGGACAGAGGAGAAGGAGAGAGAGGGGGGGGGGGGTCCTCCCTCGCCTCGCATCAACCGCAATGCGAGCATTACGACCAATCTCCCCTCTG
Organism: Branchipolynoe longqiensis; assembly: GCA_030323885.1. Taxonomy (NCBI): domain Eukaryota; kingdom Metazoa; phylum Annelida; class Polychaeta; order Phyllodocida; family Polynoidae; genus Branchipolynoe; species Branchipolynoe longqiensis. Next base: position 11,551,913 of record CM059192.1, on the reverse strand, counting down.
GTGGCAGTGGAAAGAACTAATGTGGGTAACAACTCACTGCTCAGACTGCTTGGATCAGGTCTATAGAGCTATTTACGCTTCAACCCAGTCTGTATCGGTATGTCCTCTAAAGATACACTAGTCAGAGTATTCCATCGATATCCATAACAATTCGGATAGTGATACGCCCCTTATCGCGTGTAATAAGGTCTGCAGTGAATAGTGTGCCCCCCCCCCCTATTGGTGGGGTGGGGTGGGGTCTCCCAGCATCCTCTGCGCCCCCCCCCCCTGCGCGGGGTGTGCCGCACACTCCACACGCTAGGAAGAACATAGTTGATATTTCACCGGATGCTGGGGCCGAATCAGTTAGAACGCACAATCCCGTGCGGAAGGTCGGGAGTCCAAATCCGTCCCAGTCAAACCAATGATTTACCTCATTGATACTTGTTGCTACCTATCCTGGCACTCGACATTACTATGATAGGGCAATGACTGGGTATCTCAGTAAAAGGATAATGTGACTGAGTGGGAAATCAAGTCATGATACTGGTGGCCTGGTTTCCAGTGGAGCAGCACTATAAAGTCACAAGTTGGTACTAATCCTGATATGACCTTAGATGTTGTCAATATATAAACCCCCAACAAACAAAACAAACAACATAGCTGATATTTCTAGAAAGTTAAAATGTTGTGAAAATAGTGCGAACATTTATGTAACGAAGACATTAAATCACGTGCAAAGATGTGTTTGGAAAACACGTATATAATTAGGTGGTTTGTGCTCGTAGCCAGGATTCTAGTGGACCACTGGCATTGCATTGCAGACATCAAGGGAACGATAACAATGAATGAACGTATCAGAAAGAGCGCTGGTTGGTTTCCTATGCAGGAGGTCGGGGGTTTGAACCCCAGCCGAGTCAACCTAATGACTTTGAGAATTGACACTTGTCATTACCTAGCCTGGCAGTTGGCATTAATAGAAGAGGTCAACGACTGGTTTTCTCAGAATCAGGTGTGGGATATTATTAGGTTATGATGCAGGTGGCCTGGTCTTACAATGAGAAAGCACTATAAACAAACAACCCTAACCAAACAAACAACCTCAAAGATAATCGGGTAAGAGCCATTACTTAATATATTACAGCAGCCAATTAATGGGGTCTCTACATCCACTTGTTACTTCAAGTGTACTTTAAATTAGCACAATCGGCCATGACTATTCACCTATAAACTCACTGATTAGATAAGTATAGTCATTGCAACAATCCCTTCTTTATATCTTGATTAGATCAATTGCTGATGGGACGTTTTTTAGTCGATATAACTCTCGTGTGTTTGATCTCACATTGAAGACTGAAAATAGATATATCTGACCTCTTTAAATTGCTAAGCACTAATTGGCGACACAATCTAGTTACTTCCGGATATCTTTCTTACTAACTCAATATAAATACACCTCGACACCTGGTGCTCTCATTATAACGGACAGATTTGCAGTTAAAATATCCTTTTTGATATGTTTGCTTATTTGTTGGGGTGTTTACCTCCTAACAAAGTCTAAAGTCATATCAGGACTGGGACTGTTTTGCGACAGTGCATATTCATGGCGAATTTATAGTGCTGCTCCATTGGGACACCAGGGCATCGGCACCATAACCCAATATCACACTCAATCAGATTATACTGAGGAAACCAGTGCTTGATATATCGTAATAATGCAGAGTGTCAGACTAGATACAAACAAGTGCTAATTTTGCAAGGCATTAGCTTAGTTCCTGCAGCAAAAGCCAGCCAGTACTCCTACCAATTCAGCCATGCCATCCTCTTCTTCTCTGAGTGAAAAAATCTCTTGGCTCCACATAATTCCACAATTAAGGGTCTTTGAAGTGTCTCTAGTATCAGTTAGTCACCGGGAAAGATCATCGCGGGAATCAAGTGTTCTATTTACAGCGCAGTGCTTCTCATTATTATACATGGGCTCAGTTAATTGTTGCAATGAGGTCAATTACCTTTCTGATAGGCCTCTCCACATGACTCAGCAAACTGCCTCCGGGATTACGTCTAAAGATACATAGCTTCATCAGCAATTTACAGTTTAAGCCGCATAGCAAATGTATACAGCCTCTGTGTTTTACTTATATGTGTAGTGCAAGCGTGTAAAGGATACTCTCATCAACATTTTTCTTCCATACATTAGTTGATTAAACAGAGGGAAAATTCAATCACAGACAATTCCTCTTCCTCATTTTCTTGCCCTATCCTATTAATGCTGAGCGCCAGGCTAAGGAGCGACAAGCATACATTTTTAAGTCATTGGTTTGACTCGGCAAGGGTCTAAATTCCATAACCTATCCAAACAGGAGGCGGGCGCTCAACTCATTTAGCCACCCTGTCTGGTATTGGCAGTGTATTTTTCATAGGAGACCTTACTTGATTCCTCCATTATTTGTATGGCGTTCAATATTTTAATATGCCACTATTGTTACAAATAGCTGGCTTAGATCTGTGCATAAGCTCACTATTTTAGACCTGCCTCTCGAAGGTAACGGCAAATGGCTACCCTATGTTATTTGATCTATTAAGTCAAAATTCTGCGCGAGTGAGACATATAGTGGGGGAGCACGCGCGCACGTGACCCCCTGAGTCAGTAGCTCCCCTGTATTGGGAGCATTGAGCAGGTAGCCAAGGCACTTCACCCCAGTCAAGTGAGCAGTAGACAAGCAAGCAATTACAAACATAAGAAGTACCCCTCTACCAGAGTGCATGTCGGCCCGCTGACTGAAGTACAAAGCAACACAATAACAACACTCAGTCATATATCGACTTAATATCGGGTGGCTTGCAGGCACCAATGTAGTACAACGACTGAGTCGCATATCACCCTTACTGGCCTGCAGACCCATAATTAACCATATGGCTCATATAGCACCACAAAGACATATATATCGGTTAAGAGCAGACAAGCAATGCAGGTGGACTCCATTCCAAATAATATTCGCATAACAAGTTATATAACACATAATTCATCATATGAATGTTCCCAATTTCTTTTTATTCTGATTGAACTAAACCATCTTTTTTTATCTTAATAAAAATGTAAATAACTGTAACCATAATGGCAGGAAAACCAGTTTCCCGGCGTAGAAAGCGGACTGTATTCAGATGAATAAATATATTTATCAAAAACAAAACATACATAAAGAAAGATGAACAAATGGTTTTTCCTAAGCCACAGCAAAGTGACTTGTTCAGTCTATATACTGCCTATGTTCTGTCTACGTTGTGCCTATGCTCTGTCTATGTTCTGTCTATGGTGTGTCTATGCTCTGTCAATGTTCCGTCTATGTTCTGCCGAATTTATGTCTAAGTTCTGTCCATGTTCTGTCCATGTTCCAATGTTCTATGTTCTGTTTATGTTCTCCATATATTCTGTCTATGATCTGTCTGTATGTTCTGTTTCTATGTTCTGTCGCTATATTCTTTCTCTATGTTCTGTTTATGTTCTGTTTATGTTCTGTCTATGTTCTGTCTATGTTCTGTGCTCTGTCTAGGTTCTATGGTCTGTCTGTGTTCTATGTTCTGTCTATATTCTATGCACTGTTTATGTTCTATGTTCTGTTTATGTTCCATATCACTTCATGTCTATGTCAGTATTTGTTGTTCTACACATAGCCATAAGATAGGAATACATATTCATATATACCAAATAAAGGGTATATTAACAGAAGCCTTTTCTTTGCACCCAACTCTATAATATCTTACGATGACAAAATGCCACAGGAGACAACTGTACCATCATTGTCCACTCAGTGTCAAGCCAAGGCCTTTGAGCAGAGCATCTAGCTGTCACTGTGCGATGCGACAGTAGGCATTACTGTACCTCCCGCCCGTCAAGACAATTCCTTCCAGCCATAACCCTGGCAATGTTCCCAACACGCACAGGCCCCATGCTGCCAAATCGCCTCTCACCTCCCCACCCCCACGGCCCTCCGCCCCCGCCCCGCCCCCCGGCCGCCCTCCACCCTCCAGCTATACATAGCTGATTAGTTAAAAGGCCGTCTCAGGGGGCTGTGTACCACATCTGAATCTCCAGCACTTATTACTACTGGGCGACCTTTTCTTAGATTCATCATATTTGTGTAGCTGTCATGCACCCAGCGAAAGCTATTACTCCAAATCAGCATCAATGATATTTTAAAATATAACCCCGAGCCCAGATGCAGTTTGAAGTAATTGACTATTGCCATTTATGTGAATGTCAGTTGAGCCAGTGTTGGTGGCATGGTGTGTTACCATTTATTGACCCCTGATTAATTAGATTTGCTTTAGATCATCATTTACTTCGTGCAATATCTTAAAGGCCATTTCAACGAAGACATATCATATCATATAATATATATATACATATATATATATATATATATATACAGTACTCTCTTGACACAGAGACAATCACACAGCTCGAGGTATCGCCAACTATCATCAATTTTTGACAACCCAACATTCAAACATATAGATAGTCCCAATTTGAAACTAGGTCACCCACAAGTCTTGATAATTCAGGACTTTTAGACAGGTCCCTAGTCCAACCCCTGAATTGGTAGAACGAATTTATTTCTTCCTTATTAAATACAAAAATGCGTTATTTATATATTTATATGTCCAAATCACAGACTTTGATGCCTAAGTAACACACCACTGTGGCAGAAATACAACACAATAACAGATGTGCAAACACTATCACTAAGCCTAATCTACATGTGAATGGCAGGAGCAAAATTGCATATTTGCACAAGAACTTCTGATTGGCTACCAAATGATGGGATGGTGTAAAGAAGTGACGAGGATGGTAATAACTAAGAAGTGACATGGGTTTGAATGAACGTAGGGGCGCTCATTTGCTGTCATTGCTGGGGCACAGAGGCCCACGCCCCTTACCCCTCACCTCCACCTACCGGTCGGCTCTGACAGCGCCGGGGTGGGCGGGCTGGGGGCGGGGGGGGGGGGCACCGCCCACTCCCCACCCTCACCCACACTCCCCTGCCTCAGGCCCGCCCCTTGTGCTTTCAACCACTCACATCCCTCCTCAACACCACCAGCACCCTCCTCAGCCCTCCTCCACTCAGCCTATCACAGGCCTCCTCACCAACCACGCCCTTCCTGTGGAGCTGGCCCGATTCTACCAGTACCACTCACTCCGCCTTGTGCAGCTAACCACCACACAACTTTCTCTACCAACTCACCTATCCACATCACCTAAACCAGCCGAAACAACTAAAACTTAAAATAGAAATGTAAAATTTGATTGTTTAATTGCCTGCTTTGATTTGATTGTCTGAATTGTCATATTTAAAATGATTTCTACGCATCACATTTGAACTTGTCATGTTTTGTCTGCCGTCGTCTCCCTTGATCATTAATTGATGAACCTCTCCACCATGATGCTTGTACAGAAACAGGACTGGCCTGCGAGCCGAAGGTATTGATAGCGCATAGTAATAAAGTAATGTGTCTCCAACTCCTGCCTTCACTTCTCTCTGTGCCTTTGCCAGCAATATACTTAGTTTTTACACCCATAATTCATTATAGATCAGATATATATATGTGAACTCGTAAAGTGTTAAATGCTCTGTGTGTTAAATTCACCAAGACACTTTTGCATAATATTATTAATATTGTAGCTTAATGCTGTCCATTCTTGTCGTTCCATCCTCGTGCCTTGACTAACAAAAAAAAAACCACCAAAAAAACTAGTTTTCCAGCAGTATGTGGCATAACAGAATAGGCGATTAGATATCCATTAATTATAAATTAAATCTTGTTGAATCAACGGCACAGCACATGTGGTGTTTTCAATAGTGTTTTGCAATGAACAGGATACGGTGAGTAATTGAAAAGGGACAATCGTTATGTAGTGTTATTTATAACGCCGGTACTGCTGACTAATCTGATTGCAATGAACTGACTACACGACTCAAAATGGCCACGTGATTAGAGTGTCTGCTTCCCATACGGCAGGCAGTGGGATCGAACCACCGAGTGAAAAAAAGAAGAAAAGAAGACAAACGAAGTTGGCATCGCTCACCTCCAAGATCTATAATTCAATCTTAGTTATGCACCATGCATTTCCCGGGACTCGCTTAGATAAGCCCATTAAGCCCTGCAATACATTGTCCACCCGCATAGCGGTCAACTCACTACAACGGTCAACCCTGTAAAGTTATCACAATTCTTTCATAGGGACAATTCTATAAGGGGCTGTCCGTTTGTTCGTGGAGATATTTCAGAAAGCAGCTAAAGCTGGTCATGTGTCATCCCCGTCCTTAGCTAAATACAGCTCAAAGAGAAACAAGTGATTGTTTATCTTGCTCTGCTTGATACTGTTTTTGTGTGTGTGTTTATTTATCTCTTTGAGTCGCACCCGTTTAGATACTACACCTGAGGTGACCTTCCTTGAGCATGACACTCTCTACCTGTCCCTTGGAATCATAATGACCCACATACTGGTGGTGTGTGTGTGGGGGGGGGAGTGCAAGAGGAGCTGATGGGTTGTTTGAAAGGGGCACCCTGCATGACAGGCAGGCAGATGAAACCCACGTGATATACAAATGTTCCGCTGATTGGCTACTGGAGCATCAACACAAAGCATCGCCTGCACTGATTGGCTACTGGAGCATCAACACAAAACATTGGCTGCACTTATTGGCTACTGGAGCATCAACACAAAGCATCGGATGCACTGATTGGCTACTGGAGCATCAACACAAAACATTGGCTGCACTTATTGGCTACTGGAGCATTGACACAAACCGTCAGCTGCGCTGATTGGCTACTGGAGCATCAATACAACATCGATTCAAAACGTTGCCTGTGCTGATTGGCTCCTGGAGCATCAACACAAACAATCAGCTGAGCTAATTGGTTACTATGGCATTGGCACAACACATCAACTGCATTGATTGGCTACTACTAGGCTTCAACAGTTAATGTCAGCGGCACTGATTGGCTATTACATCATCAACACTTAATGCTGCACTGATTGGCTACTGGAGCATCGGCACAAAACATTGGCTGCACTGATTGGCTACTGGAGCATTGGCACAACATGTTGGCTGCACTGATTGGCTACTGGAGCATCAACACAAAACATCAGGTGCACTGATTGGTTACCGGAGCATCGACACAAAACATCAGCTGCACGGATTGGCTACTGGAGCATTGACACAAAACATCGGCTGCACTGATTGGCCATTGGAGCATTGACACAAACCGTCGGCTGCGCTGATTGGCTACTGGAGCATCAACACAAAACATTGGCTGCGCTGATTGGCTACTGGAGCATCAACACAAAACATCGGGTGCACTGATTGGCTACTGGAGCATCGACACAAAACGTCACCTGAACTGATTGGCTACTGGAACTTCAACACAAAACGTTGGCTACACTGATTGGCTTCTGGAGCTTCAACACAAACCGTTGGCTGCGCTGATTGGCAACTGGAGCATCGACACAACATGTTTGCTATGCTGACTGGCTACTGGAGCATCAACACAAAACATTGGCTGTTCTGATTGGCTTCTGGAGCATCGACACAAAACATTGCCTGCGCTGATTGGCTACTGGAACATCGACACACAACGTCGCCTGCGCTGATTGGCTACTGAAGCATCGATACAAACAATGAGCCCAGCTAATTGGTAAATATGGCATTGGCACAAAACAGCAACTGCATTGATTGGCTACTACTAGGCTTCAACAGTTAATGTCAGCTGCACTGATTGACTACTACTAGGCATCAACACTTAATGTATGTTTCACTGATTGGCTATTACAGCATCAACACTTAGTGACAGCTGCACTGATGGGCTATTACAGCATCAACACCTAATGACAGCAGCACTGATTGGCTATTACAGCATCAATACTTAATGACACCTGCACTGATTGGCTATTACAGCATCAACACTTAGTGACAGCTGTGCTCATTGGCTATTACAGCATCAACACTTAATGACAGCAGCACTGATTGGCTATTACAACATCAACACTTAATGAACAATAATTTAGCCAGGCTGAGAGATCTGCGCTCCACTAGTTGCACCTATATATGCGCACATATGGTCTATTTGGACACAATCTATACCGTTCTAATATGCACTAAGCCACGGATATCGGGTTCCACAAGGCTTATCTAAATTCATAAGTATTCCCATCCCAAAACGCTTAGTTAGTGTCACAGATCAAATGTTTTATTAGTGAATTATACTATATCGAATCGATATGACATGGTATGGACATATTCATATATGATATAGAAGAGTAAGCTTTCAGAGCCATCTACTGGGAAACTGCACGGCAAACCCCATTCCTACACACATATATACACACCTTTCGGAAGCATTGATATGATGTCCAGATAGGATGAAAGATAGATAGCTCTAGGCCTGTGATAAGCCATATTGCCCCCCCCCCCTCTACTCCTCACCTCACCACCCCAGCACTCACGCACACGTCCTGCAGCAAACTCACTAAGTCAGCCTTCTAACTTCCGCCCAGTGCAGTATTGGGGTTTTACGTCCTAGCAGCACCTGATGTCAAATCAGGACAGGACTCGGCTTGGAGACAGTGTATACACATATGTGGCGACTTTATAGCACTGTCCTGCTCGGATGCGTACATGCAATTCCACCGGCAGCATGCCCTGGTATCCATCTCAGTCACAGTATCCTGACACTGAATCAAATAGTCCTGTTATATTCTACTAATGTCAAGTGTCAGGTCCGTACTGATATGACCTTAGATGTTTCCCGGACGTAAAACTCCAACAACCAACCAACCGAATATCAGGCAAGGTAGTGACACACATGGAACTTGGAAGTCTCACGGGGTTTGGGATCGAACCCTAAATCTCCCGCAGAAGAAGCGTGCACAATGATACATATTGGCCCTATCGTTAACATTGACAGTGGTTTTAAGTCTCTGCCTTATTTAGATAAATACATTGAATATTTATATTTATACTCTACTTTACTTTAGTTGGAAGTTACTTTTCTTTGAACAGTTATTTTAACTTCGGAGATATTTGAAGTGAAAACTTGCCAAATAATGTTCGCATGCATGTCGAAATGCAAGACCTAGGCTTCAGCAGTTTGATTAAAGTGACTACATATTCCGTATTTTCAGTGATACATGTTTAATGTGCGCACCAGTATCTAAGTTCGATATGTAGGCTCAAATTTAAGTAAGTGGCTTGGTTTTGAAAAAGTGGTACTTTTATCGGACTATGCAGCTTTAACCGGCAGTCAGTTTACCAGGTTGAGTTGGTCTTAGTGTGAATTCACACCCTGTAGGTGACACATGCATAAGTAGCTGCTGGCGTTCTGTCGCCGCTTTTATCATTTCCAGCGTGGTATTGGCATCAGGTACACCGTCCTGGTTTACTAGAAAACCATTGACAGTTTCCACACAATTGTGCTGATGTGAATTCGTACCATGTACCACTCTACTGCATCATTTTAGGTACCATGTTTTTGTTCCGACAACAAATAGTGCACAAATTGTGTGCAGGCTTTGTGTCTTTGTAGATTCATTAAAACATCCCAGATAATTTGTGCGGTTCTTGTCGATGGTTTGTTTGCAGTACAGACGCATGCGGCATCAAACATTACCATCCTTGGATGGAGTGTTTTAATTGTTCTATTATTAGAACACTAACATTCGAGCCTGCTATCGCCGAAGTAGAAGGATTCTCCACGAAGTATACTACTATGCACGGAGAGCAATAGACGAGTTCTACCACCAACTCGCCCTCTGACGTCAGTGGTAGCAGCTCAGTGTGCAGTAATATACTATGGAAAATGTCTTTTAGAGGATTTCCACCACCAACCAGCCCTCCGATGGCAGTGGGTAGCAACTCAGTACGCATGATCCCTAAAAAAGGCTTATTCACATGCCGATGATATTATGTTCTAATATGAACGCTACACACAACCCGAACCATATAGTATTATTATTCTCTGTGTTACATTGGTAGGTAGGAATGACAGTTTTGTTTGTTGTTGTTTTACGTCCTAGCAATATCTAATGTCATATCAGGATGGGTTCTGACTTGTGCCAGTGCGCACTCATGGCAACTTTATAGTGCTGCCCTACTGGGATACCAGGCTACCAGCACCATGACCTGATATCCCACACAGTTACATTATCCTGATACTGTGCTAACCAGTCCTTGTGCCATCCTTTTAATGCCTTGCGACAGGCTAGGTAGCAACACATATCAATTTAATAAGACATTTGTTTGAATCAGATGGGATTCGAACTCCCGATCTTCCGCATCGGAAGCCTGCGCTCTTACCGATTTGGCCGAGGAGCTCTCCTCACGGGGGTGCTGATGGGGGATGTTGCCTATGGGGCACTGACGGTAGGTAAGTCATTCGGGCATCCCACATTACATCCCTCTTTGGGGCCCCTTCCACCCTTCCAGCCTTAGCTCTGATCGATAGGTGGCAGCACAGAGCGAAGATCAGGCAAAAGGTTCTGGGGTTCTGGGGTTCTGGGGTTTGGGGTCTGGGGTTCCAGATTGAGGGCTTGAGACGGTGTGGGGGTTGTAGAGGTTGTGGGTTGTGGAGTGGTCGGGGTTGTGGGGTTGTGGAGGTTGTGGGGTGGTCGGGGTTGTGGGGTTTCAGGTTTGGAGGTGAGAGGGTGACACTGACAGTGTTTGAGGTCCTTTGAGATGGAAGCGCTGTGATGGCGTAGTGGGTGCAGTCGGTGTAAGTGCGACGCCTGATACCAGCGCCATGCCTACCAGCCACCCACCCACTCAGTGAGCCTGTTACCGGCAGTGTGCATGGTAACCATACACCCTGCCTGAGCCATCACTTGGTCGTAATGCGAAGCATTACGGTTGATGCGAGGAGAGGAAGAGACCCTCCCCCCCACACCGCCCCACGCCAGCAAAACCTGTCGCGCTCTGCCTTTCTCACCTTCGGCAGACCAGGCGCGCGCGCCAACCCCACCACCCACACCCCGCCTACCGCCTCCGCGCTCGACAAAACGCTCCACGACCTCGCCCGACGCTACTGCGTAATGCTGCTCGCCACCTGTCGCCCTCCCCCGGGCCGGCAGCTTTATATCACACTCCCTGCTTCGCCCCCTTCCCTCTTATCCCTTATAAGGCCGCCCCCTAGGCCTTCCCCTCAGCATACTATGCGCAGCACCTCACTGCCGCCTTTCCAAGATCAACTCTCCTTTCTTCATTTTGGCTCTCCACCTCGGACCTCTGCCCCACCACAGCTGCAGCATGCCTCAAGGGAAGGGACGTGGACGAAAGGGCTCCCGGGCCGCCCCCCGCACCCCGGGGCCCTCTCCAACTCCCAGGAGGGACGAGTCGCCGGCCTCCGCCTCGGCATCTCCCGCGGCGACCTCGGGCCCCGCCTCGGGCGCCGAGATCGCCCTAGTCCTGGAGGCTCTCCAGCGCATCCAGCTGGAGCATCGCCAGGCCGCCACCGACATCCACGCCCGGATCGACTCCCTGGGCACCGGGGAGGCCCCGACACCTCGGGCGCCCGCCACCACCACGGCCCGGCCCCGGCCGCCACCTCAGGCGCCCCCACCGGGGGCCGCGCACCCGGAATACGAGAGGTACCGCCACCTCTCCCAAGCCTCCCCCGTCACCTCGCCGCCCTACCAAGAGGAGCGGACCCGACACACCCCCGCCTCCGCGGCCGATGCCGTCCGGGACATCCTGGCATCCGCCGAGGCGCGGCACTGCACCAGGCGCCAAGGGATCCCGGCCAACTTCATCTTCCCCTCCGACCTCGTGAAGCGAGGGCCCGAGAGGAAGCCGGTGAAGAGGGGGGAGGCGACGAAGGACGAATACGCCCTCGCCCTCCTCAACCCTCATCGACCACCCAGACTTCCCCGCCGACTCCGCCCAGGGACTCCACCACCACCACCTCACAGTCTGCTGGGACAACCTGATCTACCCCTGGGCAACCGTCCGCCGGCACTCCGAGACCATGTTTACAGCGATCGCGGACGGAACCCTCCCCCAGGGGTGGCATGACCCGGTGGCCCTCAACCTCATGAGGCTAGACTGCCTGGCCATGCCCGAGGAGCAAGCCACCGCCGCCCCGGCCCGCCTACCCGACCATCTCCACCGAGGCGCCCACCTCCCCCGACCTCAGGCTGACGCCCGCGCCACCTACGACAGGGAGACCCACGGCGCCCCCTGCCCGGCCTGGAACCACGCCCCCGCCTCGTGCGATCGGGCCCGCCTCGGGGAGGCCCACGGTGAGGCGGGGGACACGCGCCGTCACGTCTGCGCATACTGCGCCAATGTGAGGCGCCTCCTCACCATGCACAGCGAGGCCGACTGCATCACCAAGCAGACCCGTGAGCGCCAGACCCCCGCCACCTCGGCGGATTTTTGATCCGCCGGCCTCCCCCCAGCCGGCCCGGGGGGACCCCTCCGGCGCCTCACCCCCACCACTGCCGACAGCCCCGCAAGCCCAGCCGACAACCTCCCAGTGACCATCGAACGCAGCGCCGCCAAGCCCCAGCCGAGGATCATCACCTCGGGCATCACACCTCGTACCGCATCCCAGCCCAGCCTCAGGAGGAACCCTCTGCCACCGATCCTCACGACACCGCCTTCAACACCGCCCAGACCCCGACCACCACCCCATCCAGCCCCGAGGACTTCGCTGCCCCCCTGCTCGACCCTGGTCGGACCTCCTCACCGATCCCGCCAAGGAGCGGGCCTTCCCTTTTTTGGCCGCCCGCTCCCTGTCGATGCAGGCCCCCGACACTTCCCGCCCCGAGAGGGAGCCTGACCCCCGACACGGCCCACCGCTTGGCCGGCCCGCCCCACCTGCTCCGCCTCGGGCGCGCCGCCAGCTTTCTCCGCCCAGACCTCCACCTCCGGACCCCCGCCTCGGATCATCACCTCGGGCGCGCCTCAAGCCCTCTCCTACTTTTGGTGGAGGGCTCCTCGGCACCCCCTCACTCCACTGACTCTTGAACTCTTTCCTATATTCTACATTTGAACTCTTTCCTATATTTTACATTTGAACTCTGTTCCTATATTGTGACATTGAACTCTGTTCCCTTTTTGACATTGAACTCTGTTCCTATTTACTCCTCCTCATTTATTTATCCCTCTTTATTTACTTCTTTCCTCGTTTACCCTGTTACTCTGTATGCCCTGTATCCTTCCTGAGGCGAAAATAAAAACCCTTTTATTTCCACCCCCACCTCCTCTCTTCCTTTTCGCGCATCGGTCGTAATGCGAAGCATTACGGTTGATGCGAGGAGAGGAAGAGACCCTCCCCCCGCCCCCAGGGGGCAGGGGAGACCAAACTGCCTGCGCACTGGCCCCCGTTTTGTCGACGCCGCCCCCCTCCCCCGCCCCTCCGCGCGCGCGCGGACGCTCACACTGAATTATGGCCTCGCCCGACGCCGCTGCTCGCCACCTGTCGCCCTCCCCCGGGCCGGCAGCTTTTACACTCACCTGCTGTCGCCCCTCCCTCTCCCCTTATAAGGCCGCCCCCTGGCCTCCCTCAGGCACTCGCCTTCCTGCCGCCTCCCAGATCTCTCCTTCCTTCACCACCCCCAACCCCACCCAATAATACACACACCTCAACCAACACCATCTCAATCCTATTCTACTTCCTCCGTGGAGGCTCCTCGGCACCCCCTCACTCCACTGACTCTTGAACTCTTTCCTATATTTTACATTTGAACTCTGTTCCTATATTGTGACATTGAACTCTGTTCCCTTTTTGACATTGAACTCTGTTCCTATTTACTCCTCCTCATTTATTTATCCCTCTTTATTTACTTCTTTCCTCGTTTACCCTGTTACCCTGTATGCCCTGTATCCTTCCTGAGGCGAAAATAAGAACCCTTTTATTTCCACCCCCGCCTCCTCTCTTCCTTTTCGCGCATCAATGCAGGAACTGGACTGTGTGGCCAAATGGGTAGAGCATCCGCGTAGGATCAGTCCCCAACTAAGTCAATCTAGACACTTAGCAATATTGGTAAAGTTGGGTTACCTATCCTGGTTCATGGCTTTACTAGGACAGGACCAAGACTGGTAGCCATCAGTGACAGGTTCTTGTGATGGGCTAGGATATCGGGGCCAGGTGCAGTGCAGCACGGTATCCCAGCATGGCAGCCATCTGTGGGAATTGTTACAAGTTGGAACCTATACTAAAATGACAGATGTTGCTAAGATATAGAACCTCAATAAACCAAGCGTTTACCGCCATAGGAATATTAAAAGAGGGCATGTTCTATTTGATTCGTTGCATCATTCATTGATGTTATGCATCATGCCCTACTGGGTTATTATATCATGACCCAGTGCTTAGTATCATTCTCTATTCATTTGATTCATTCTATCTATTTTACTAATTTATTATATCATGCTCTGTGAATTTATTGTGTCACCTGTTGAATAATTGCATCATGCTCTACTGAGTATTATATAACACTCTAATAATACATTGCATGTCCATCTACTGGTGTATTATATCATGCTCTACTTTTTATTATATCATGGTATACTGACACATTCTATCACCTTCTACTGATTTATCGCATCATGATGAACCGACTTATACCACTATGCAATACTCTTTATTACATCATGTTATACTGACACATTATATCACCTTCTACTGATTTATCGCATCATGCTGAACTGACTCATACCGCTATGCAATACTCTTGATTATATCATGTTATACTGACACATTCTATCACCTGCTACTGATTTATCGCATCATGCTGAACTGACTTATACCACTATGCTATACTCTTTATTATATCATGATTTATACGATCTTCTGTGATATACTGTAGCTATGAAAAGGTACATAATGAATCGCCAGGATTCATGCCTTGTTGAGGGTAGGTGTCTAGGGAGGCATGGAGGAAGATCTTTACTCTAAAATTACCCTAGTTGCCGTAGCAAACTTCGTAGTGTTTCGTTCGGCAAAAGAGAAGGAAGGCACCCTGCAATCAAAGTAACGTGAGTGCAATAATGCTGCACAGGTTATGCCTTTGTTGGCATAACGAAAATATCACTAAGGAGTATTGAAAATACATGGAAAGTCAAAGGTTTGGTAATGACAACGCTATGGTTAAATATTTAATTGTGTACATACTCATCCCCATATATGTACATATATATATAACTAAATAAAGGTTTTGTTATAACGATATAATTTGAGTGAATTAGGTTAATCTTACTCGTGGGTGGATGTGAGGAGCGAGTATGGAATTCCAGATCATTATGTAGAATATAATTTATTATATATATATAAAGGAGGCGGAGTTTCCCCCTTCTCTCTTTAATTAATTATTTCTTATTTATTTCTTATTTATTCTTCACTGTATATTCCCCCCGGGCCACTCTTTTGCCCCGGGACTGCCATCTCATTGCCGCTTGGCTCAGTCCAGCCTTGACTGCACGCCGAGCACCACTTATTTTTAGCACCGAGAAAATCAGCGTGCGTGGACGTGTGTGTGTGTCACTGGGATACTTCCACCGATTGAAAAATTGGATACTTCCACCGATTGAAAAGTTACAGACACGGCCGGCGGCCGGTGGCCGGCGGCAGGAATTTGGCCAATAGCTACTTGAAGTAACCACAATACAGATAAGTAATATATATGTGTTGTGGTGCAAATTCTGACATTGCACCACCGGCTTCTCACACTGCTTCACACTGCTTCACACTGCTTCGACACTGCACACTGCACACTGCAACACAGTCAACCTGCTACCTGTGTTGGATAATGGAGGACGAAACCACTGAAGGACAAACCAAAGGAGTGTCGTGAGCTAAAAACATTGTTACACATATTTCCGTCGATCGACCTGCTCGAATTTCCGTCAGTGTGTCGATAAACAAGATGGCGGATGGCGGGAAAGTCTGTCGACGTGGCAGTAGTTCCTAGGGCATGTTGCTTCAATTATAATGTTATGCAGGCCACGAATCCATATACTTGATCAATGCTATAGACAAACTTATGTGTGTGTCGATTAAGCTCGCAGAGTGCCTAAATAAATAATTTTATTACTGAACTCTAAAATAAAATGGACGGTAAAAAAGATGGCGTCTTGATTGTCGAGGTTTCTTTACAACCATTATGCTAGTCATTGCTAGTCAAGCATTTTTCATTCATGCATTGCCCTATGACAAATGAACTAACTGAAGTGCAATGCCGGCATTACACTTATATTCTTTATATTTATACATATTTCTTATTCTTATACCTACCAATTATATTTTATACACCTTTACACTACATCATCAATAAAAATTGAACATATAGGCAGCAGCATAGAACATCACTCCATTGAATGTTTTTTGCTATGGTTCTCACATATAATTGAACCACCTAACACTCGATCTACTTCAAACATCGGTACTGCTTTACTACATAATTTACACAAGTATTTATTATGCCGAAAGATTTTTGTGATACTTGTGGCGCAGTACACGAGAAAGGAAATAAAACACAGTGTGAGGAAAAGCAGGGTACTGCGGGTCCAACAACAAGGTCACGGGCTACAAATAATATCTCCGAAACCACAGAGTAACAACAACGGATACTGAACATAAAATGTCGGACGACCAGAACACTGGAGGTGTTGAAATCATCGCCATGTCGTCTGAGGAGCGACTTAAACAACTGGAGAAGGAAGAAAGGGCGCTCGAAGTTGAGGACGAGCTGGCTGCCTTGGAGGAGTGAAAAAGAATACTCCTATTAAAGCAAGAGAGACGCCACCAACCCAGCACAGGAGCACGACGGGATGTGGGCGAGGACGTTCGAGACGCGAGCTCAGGATACGCTGGCGACGACGGGGGGGGGGGGCCAACCAGACGACACGTTACGTGGACGCGACTTTCGTCGGGAAAACTGGCAAGACGCATCAGCTCATACGGGAGGGGGACGGAAGGCGATACCCACGATGCTACCGCGTAATCGCCCTGACGGAGGACTTAGAGCCAGTTCATCGTCCATCAGAGTGCCACGTAGCGCAATTTGAAAAAACAAAATTTACGACGTAGAAGTAAGTGGAGCCTCAAGAGGTTCACTGTTGGAAAGAGAGATATCGGTAAAGTGAACTGTTACGAGTTGATATCTGCCACGGGCCAGTGGGCACTCGGTATAAAGGAGCTGGGCATTAAAGACTTGAGGGCCTTGTTGGAGCACATTGTGTTTCTGGCCCATAGGGCGCGCACAAATGAATATTTTGACTCGGCTCACACTGACTATGATCGGTCAATCAGAACACTGGCCGAGGAGATAGGTTTTGCTGCTTTCTCTAGCGCCAACAGGGGCTCGAGTGTCCTATTTTATTCTTCGTTCAATATAAGATCGAGGAAGTCCGGAACGACAGGCTACGCCACCAGAAAGCCGGGTAGTCAAACTAAGAGGCCTTGCTACACGTGGAATGGGGAGCAGGGCTGCACACTAGGCGAGGCTGAATGTAGATTCGGCCATGTCTGCTCAAAGTGCAACGGAAAAGGCCACAAGCGTCCAGCATGCAGGGAGTGACAGTGGGCGCACTCTCAGGAGCCCAGCCAGGGGCTAGAGGTCTTTGCAGGTGACCAGGGTTACAGGGCGATTGGTTTAAGCCGCACCTGTGATGCCGACATTGAGAAAGGGGTCTTTGGAGTTGACCGGCTCGACAATCGGGATAATTGCGTCTTTGTAGACGACCGTGAGGACTGTGCTGATATAGGGGTCTTTGTAGGTGACCTCAGGTGCTGTGTGGAGAATAGGACTCCTACAGATGAACTTCATAATGTGGACGAGGGGGTCTTTGCAGGTGACTACGTTACACACAAGATGGGTGCTGAGATGGAGGACGCCCCACCACGAACACTCGAGCCTCTGATAGATCCCAACCAATTATCTGACAGTCAAGGATTACAAGTACCTGAATGCATACAGGACTGGATGCAAGTGAGAGACTGTGAGGGTTGTCTGGAAGTGACTATCAGTGAATTTGAGGGCTCCTCGCCTGTCGTGTTCTATGTAACAAATGACTGTGATAGGGGTGTTTGTTCTTGTGTATACCGCCTTGAGTGTGTTGCTTGTCAATTGAAGCCATTGTCATTTCATTACCTCACGAACATGATTTACCAGGGGCGGCTTTGATCCTGAAAGCCATATTCAAATATTACAAGGGATAGTCCGAATTATTCGGTGATAATACTGAATTAGACAACATCTACGAAACAACAATAGTTAAAAACGCTATGTCTGCAATGGAGCGGGACCTTAGCGAGAGAAGACGACAATTGCGGCTGTCAAATAGACCAGGATGTCATATCTTGGATTGACTACAAAAAACCACAATAGTGATCTACACCGCTCGCATTTTCTGTCGTCCCAGGAGGGTGGGAGGGGGGGAGTCAAGCACGCGTTATCGAACTGTAGTAACAACGCCCCGTGAAATACGGTCGTTCAAATATCAATTCGGCCACTATGAGGTCGCCCATATTACAACGTTTAAAAACCTACGATGTCGATAATGTAATCGACAACTTGACGCGGACAAGGGAACACAAACAACATAACTCTTGATTGACATAAAGGATGCCTACAGGGCCGTCCAGATAAACCCGAGGGACCGCATAAGGCAGGGTCTGAAGTGGAAATTTAGGGATGATAACAGTGTTAGATATATGGTCGACAATCGCCTATCAATGGGCCTTGTCTCAAGCCCCTTTATATTTACAAAAATATCTAATTTTATTGTAAGCTGTGCAAAGAGGGAAGGCATAAAACGTCATTAATTACCTCGATGACTTTTGTATTATCGGCGATTCATGGGATCACAATGCTATTGACCAATCAAAACTAATTGCAAAAATACGTAGGTTGGGTTTCTCACTAAGCTTTCGAAAATTGCTCTCCCCTACTCAGAAAATGCATTTTCTTGGGATCGACATTGATACTATAAAATTAGAATTAACTCTCCCCGCTGATAAGCTCATTAAATTATACCGAGTTTTGGCTCAATTCCGGGGTCGGAGGAGAGCAAAACGGAAGGATCTTGAGAGACTGGGGGGGTTACTTGCACATTGTGCCAAGGTGATCCGTGGAGCCCTTACCTTCTGCCGTGGGATCTATGATCTCATTGCTTCCATCAGGGAGCCTTATCACTACACCAGGTTGGGTGTGGGCTTCCGCCAGGACATTGAATGGTGGGAACGCTTTGCCGCACGTTTTAACGGGAAGGCTGCCATGCTAGGGAAATTTACGCGGGTCTGCTCAGTCTATAGCGATTCCTCAGGCTGGAGTATGGGCGCCACCCAATGGGGGGATTGGTTAGTCGGCTGTTATAAGGGAGATGATGATATAGCGCTTTGTGACTATGTGGGGCACCATCACGTCTCACCCGAGGAGGGGTTGGACTGTGCTCATATTAACGTCAAAGAAATGGTGGCCGCATTTGAGGCAGCCACACGCTGGGCGCATGGTTGGGGGGGGCCTCGATAGTGTTCATGACTGACAGCACTGTGGTCCAGGCTGCGCTGAACACGGGCCGCTCCCGCTCACGGGAGATCATGGGTTATCTCCGAAAGCTTTTCTGGATGGCGATTGAAAAAAATTTTATATTCATTTCATCCTATATTCATACATCTAGAAATATCACTTGTGATGCATTGAGCAGGCTGGGGGATGTTGGAAGTGCTGCTAGGATAGCTGCTGTTGATAAAGCATCGAGCCTCAGTGTGTCTGTAGACACAGATATCATTGCAGGCCAAAAAATCCCCCTTTCCTTTCATTCACAGGCGGGAAAACAAGGCAAGGGAGCAGCACAATATGATAGCCGGATCTTCAATATTCTCCGCCAATATCCTGTTCTACAAGGTGCTGCTCAATATAAGCGATATTTGACCCTTTTTCTCGATCAAGAAGATCAGTTCGGGGAAAACGGGGCTCCCTTTCCCCTGCACCTCGAAGTGGGTCGCTCTCTATGCGACCTGGCTTGCCAGGGATCTATCTTATAGATCTATATTGAACTATTTGTCAGGTCTGAACTTTTACTTAAAACAAAATGGTTGCCAAACTATCCTCTATGCCGATTACTAGGTATCTGCAACTTTGAAGGGCATAAGACGTGAGAAGGGTGATGCACCAAAGGCTGCGCCCCCCCCCCCGTCTTAACCACAAACAACATTATGGCTAACCATTTTTGGGGTTTGAAACACCCTGAAAACTCTGGCCAATAAGAAACCCGCGTCACATCCCTGGCGCGCTGCGATCTAGCTAGTCCTTTTCCGCGCATTACTCAGAAGATCCAGGACAACGGACACAGAGGCCTCCCTTAGAAGAAAAAACATTCCAAAGAAAAAACAAAAATCACATACATCATTTTTGACTAATAACGCGGAGGATATGACATAAAATACGACATACCGTGCACTACTTACGACTATATCACAATTTACGAGCGTGTGCTATGAGATACCAGTCTCCAAAATGCGTCTAACACAATTCACTTTTGTGTGCGTATTTTAGTATTTTGGACCAAAAAACATTTTGAGGAGATACCTGCTACTCAGGAGGAAATAGCGTTCAGGCTTCCGGCAGAGTCGGGCTCAAACCCAATGTCTTATCGCTCGTATCAATCTATGTTGAGACTTTTTGCCAGTAGGGCGGGTCTGGCTGAGTGCCACTTTACCTCTCACTCCCTGCGCCGGGGCGCGCGACTTATCTTGCCATCTGTGGGGCTACGATCGAGGAGATAATGTTGAGAGGGGACTGGGCCAGTGAGACGGTTTATGCTTACTTAAAGACGCCACTGCAGGTGCGCATCGTCAATGACCTGAGGGTGGCCTCCTCCCTGGGCCAGTCGAAGCTTGAGTAGTTTTGGGTGGGGGCCTTTGGCCCGTTTGGCTGTTATTTTGCCCGGCCAAGGGACCTTCAAGCAAAAATAAAAGAAGGTTCCCCACCACTACTCATTCACTAATAGTATCTCTCAATCTCTCTTTCCTTACTGTAGCCTAAATTTATGTAGAATATAATTTATTATATATATATAAAGGAGGCGGAGTTTCCCCCTTCTCTCTTTAATTAATTATTTCTTATTTATTTCTTATTTATTCTTCACTGTATATTAGTTTTATTCAAAATTAATAGAAATCCAGAACCCTAACCCTATAAATTTAATATAATCTTTTTGGTAACCATGTTTTCTATATGTGTCCCAAGCGATTTGTTTCTAGGTGGTGTGGTTTTAGAGATATTTCACTTTTTCTGTATGAAGATTGAACACAACCATTGACAATGCCTTGAGTTTGCCGGTACGCGTACAGCTGTGTCATAAACTGTTCAACAACCACCACTTGGAGCACCACAGTCGGCAGCTGTTACACGGTCTAGTATGAGAGTTGTCCCTCTCATCTATACACGCTCTCTGATAATACTTAGGAATATGTATACTTTAGATTTACACATAAGGATGCAAGTAAGATACTACAGTGGTTTTCAATACAGAGCAACACAATCTGAGCCCCCATAGGGAAAGCCGAATAAACACAGAAAGGACAATGCAACAACTTAAATGGCAATAAAAACCGTTATGCCATGTTTCAAACACTTTAAATGTCGATCGATCAATAGGCGTTCCACTTTTCATTTACTTCCGGCTAATTTTAGCTGATGTCTGGTCACTTTCACCTCCTTTCCTTCCCCTCCCTAAATTTACTCACCTCTAGAAGCACCCTGGAGCAAGCAGTCGATGGAGCTGATACAGAAAGCACTCACAGGGTCTGGAGTCAGGCACATGTTTTATCAACATTCACTCTCTTGATTCAGCGACATTTTCACAATTTTCAAAATCGATACCACCTTAATATTTTATGCTACATAGGAACGAGCACAATATGATGTATCCTCATGAATAACACAACTAACTATTCCAAAGTATACCTGTTATTCGATTGTAATTGTATTGTAATTGCATTTAGGGAACAATTAATGATACAATTTGTTAATACTATTTTGGCAAAACTATGTAATTCCTTTTACTCCTTATTGTAATTTTCCTGTAATTGCAGTTAGAGAAGAATTAACGGTAAAAGTTGTAGATAATCCTTTGGCAAAACTGCGTAAATCCTTTTACTTCTTATTGATTCTCGACATTCCGGCGTTGGGGATAGAGCAGAAGGCAATCATTTTGCTCCCCACAAAAAGGCAGTGTCCATTAATCTCCCTTCAGTTCAATATACACATCTAACACACCTACTGTCTAAATCAGATTCATGCAAGCTGCTCATCAAGTAGCACTATTTAATTATAACACCAACGGTTATTCACCCTGGATTTAACTTCATTATAGTTAATCTTAAGAAATACGTACATTATAAGCTGTATCGGTTTAAATATCTTTTGATCATAAAACTTAAAGTTGGAAACTTTTCTTTTGCAAAATTAAAAGAAGAAAGGAAACAGTTGTGAAGGGATTTAGTTCCAACTGTATGAGCGTATTGATAAGGGCTAACAATGTGCAGACCAACACAGTAACTATTTTAGTATCACAATACCCCCGAGGTGGGTTTATGTGATGCCGTTCTGCTGTACCCTGGGACAGACCAGGGCCCGTATGCAGGAGTCAGTGTTAGCGGGGTTTGGTGTTACAGCCTGTTACCGTTTAGCTATCACCGACGTCGGGAACTGTGTCAAGTGGTATGCAGGAATGCGTAACACTTACATTATAGCTAAACATGAAGTTATTTATAGATTTGGGAAATCCCTCTGCGTCTGTAGCAATATATTAGGCTCAAATCTATTAAATGCTATCATATTTAACAGAATTACATACGCAATAAGTCAAATTTCATGAAATTAACGCTCAATTCGAAGCAATATTAATGCTGCTGCCGCATCGGCGGCGATATTGATATTTTCGAATCGACGAATGTAAACTAAACAAATCGCCGCCGCCGCCGCCGCATCGACATCGCTTTCCATACTGGCGGCGGCGGCGGCGGCGGTTGCTTGCATTCGTCGGTTCGAAAATATTAATATCACCGCCGTTGCAGCGGCAGCGTTAATCTCGCTTCGATTTTAGGGTTAATTTAATAAAATTTCACTTATTGCGTATGTAATTCTGTTAAATATGACAGCATTGAATAGATTTGGGGCTAATATATTGCCGCCGATGCGGCGGTGGCGGCGGCGGCATCGACAGTATGGATATCGACGTCCATGTGGCGGCGGCGGCGATTTGTTTACTTTACATTCGTCGATTCGAAAATATTAATATTAATATCGCCACCATTGCAGCGGCAGCATTAATCTCGCTTCGATTTTAGGGTTAATTTAATAAAATTTCACTATTTGACTATGTAACTTTGTTAAATATGACACCATTGAATAGATTTGATACCTTACACCGCTGTAAACTAGCTAAATTTCTGGTTTACCTTAACCTAGTTTAAGCTTGTGGTGTTAGGCCTATCACTGACTTGTGCATACCATTTTTTCCCGCTAAACGGGAATTCCGGCCAAACACCGTTTAGCCTCGCTATCACCGACTCCTGCATACGGCCCCAGACCCAGACCCACACTAAAAGGCATGAGAAAATGCGAGATTATGCGATATATATATACACAAGACTATGTGAGAACATAGGAAGTCTAAGCAAAAGCCGGCTGATTGATCCTTGTTGTTATTAATACATTGGCTGAATATTCTTTTACTAAATGTAGTTCATTTATTGACATCGACGAAGCAATTATAGAATGAACAAACTCACTGAGGGTAGGGACATGTGGGAGAATGATTACAAGCAGAGAAAGAATGCATGCGGTAAATAGCTGCACAAGAACTGAAAGTGACAAAACAAGGGTAACCACGAGACTATTAATTTACATACGGGAACAAAGTGGAGACAAGAGAGAGATGGAGATAACAAAAATTTATTGGAGAACATAACCTGCAGGCAGGTCGGTCTTGGCTGGAGAACATATCGGTATCAGGTATCGTGTATCGTGTCAAGAGTTAATTGACAATGATGTTATTGAGGTATCGTATAGAGTACCAGCAAGGTTAAATGATGTCATGATCAGTGTCAGGCATATCGAACAAGTGAATAGTGATTAGAGATGAGACTAGTTAAATGTTGTTATGTTTCAGAAATGGAAAGGTCAAGAAAGAGATGAGAGAGAAGAACTAGCACAGAACCATCAGCCCTCAACCCCTACCCCTTACCTCCTCCATTATCGGGTGGGTGGGTGGGTGAAGCGACTTGCAAGGAGACAGGCCAGCGTGAAAGTGAAGTGCGGGTCAGCAGTCAGTGACGAGGAAATAGGGCAGGAAAGTAGTGCCGAGAAAAAGTAGTGCATGTGTTCCCGCCAGTAAATTATCCATGTTGACAGTGCCAACATGTGTAATGTCTACTGGTAAAAACAGGTAATTAAACTTAACCGTTATGGGCCATCACAAAAAAAGAATAATTTCTTTTCTCAGCGCCAGAGAACTGGTCTCCCGTCTGAACAGTAGAATTGTTTGATACATAGATGAAACTATCAGAATACTGCATGCAATTCCTGTTTAATAATAAAAGTACTATGCATGTTATAAGTGAAACTATTAGCTGTAATAGTAACGGCATATAAGTTGGTCTCAACCGGGGAGCAACACTAAATACTAAATATTAAACCTGATACCATCTAGGTAGCTGA
Organism: Branchipolynoe longqiensis; assembly: GCA_030323885.1. Taxonomy (NCBI): domain Eukaryota; kingdom Metazoa; phylum Annelida; class Polychaeta; order Phyllodocida; family Polynoidae; genus Branchipolynoe; species Branchipolynoe longqiensis. Next base: position 11,527,210 of record CM059192.1, on the reverse strand, counting down.
ACAGACTTCCAAAACGGCTCCTTCAATTGGGGTTGTGCAGATGTTAGAAGTTGCAATGTTGCTGCATTGCAGCATATATATATGTGAACATATATAAATAAGGGACCATCACATGGATGCAGAGGGACTATATGTTAAATGAACCGTGGATGCAATCAGATGAGGATTAAAGTGGCCAACCCTTCTGAGATCACATATTTACATATATATATAAGACTCCTCTTCGAGATGACAAGGAGACCAGCAGATTGGGTTAGTTTGTTTATTCGACTCCAGGCTGAGCGATAAATGCCCTACCTAATTCAATCTAAAAGCAAAAAAATGGTGGCAACTGACGATTCAAATACAGCGAGAAGCATCGGCAGTGGCTGGGGCCAGTAGGTCCGCAGCAATGAGGCCGCCCAACGGCAGCTTGTTAATAATATACTCACATGAATCGCCTAATAAATAATTCAATCATTCTCCGAACGTTTATATGTTTAACCTTCGTCTATTCCACCCCCGCTTAAGGCAAGCCTATGTGTTAATTTATATAATTATTTCCATGTGAATTTCCTGGGCCTAAATATAGGATTTTGCCCTTCTCGCATTTATCGGCCTAAAGCAAGTACTTGGTTATTTCAACTAACTGGCTGTCCTTTCCAGCCTTTAGGTGTATATTAATGTGTTTATATTAATCCAGAACTAAGCAGACACGCTAGTGTTGCTGCCACTGTCACTGTTAATCAGCCTAAGTTACTGTCATATTTTTAGCCAAAAGAACTCTACGTTAATTCCGTTAATATGTCTGTTATAATCTTCCCGCAGATGGGTTAAGTAGCTGCATAAGGCCTATTAGTCATAAGGCCCTTAATTACATACAAAGCAATCAAATATCAAGTTTGACCATAACGGTTAATCTACAAGAAGACTGGAGAATAGTAAAGAATGCAAGGAACGTTCCAATCACTTCTTAGGAGCTCACGGCTTTATTCTTACCCTATACTAACAATACAAGTTTCGCAATATAATGTATATGAACTATGAAATCCCCTCCCATATTATTAAGTTTAAACAAGTTTAGAATTTCGACATTAAAAGCCTAAATCTCGGCTAAAACATCAGAGCGTGCATAAACACGTCCGATGGGTCTGGGTCCAAACGCCTGACCTCCTCTCGCTGCCAGAAAAGTCGCAATTGATGTCTCCTAGCAACGCTTTATGGCCGGAACCCCGGGGCCTCGCAAATAGTGGCAATTGCGAGTCTGCCATGGCGAGTAGCCCGCATTTCCAAATACGGGTTAATCGGCCCAAGCTCACAATTGTCCCAAGGCGAGTAGTCTCGCCCACTTCATATGTATATAATAGATTATATGTAATATATATATATATATGCACTATATAATTATTATGTAATTGTGGATTATATTATATACCTTTTGAAATTATGTATTATATTATATCATTTATATTATTTAATATGTGTTTATATATTAAGAATGCCTCCTAATGTTTCTAGTTGGTGTCCTTCTGACAGCGATCCTCACATCCTAAACTATATATATATATATATATATATGTCCTTTTGGTGTTTTTTGTGGAGTGGCAAGATATGGAGTAGACTCGCTAGTATTAGTCTCGTGGGGAGCGACATGGGGGCGCCACCAGGAGTGGCCAGTGATGTGGGAGCGGACATAACAGGTTGGTAATGACATCCATAAATTTATACTCATATAAGTCCTTTTTATCGTTTAAGACTTAAACCCAGCATAACCCTGACCCTACCCTAATTCCAGGTACAATCAATTCAATGAATACCAATTTCTATACAAAAAGGCGCCTGCTTTCTTTGTTTTGCCAACCAGACCATTTTGGAAGTACAAGTCACGTGATAGTGATATAGTGATATAGCTGTTTCTGATCCTTTTCTGCTTAGAGAACAACTTTCCTTCCTGAGTCACATCTAGTTCCTAGGGCACTGCAGTGTTAAATTACAGAGCACCGGCTTTGATTGGCAGTAATGGAGGACACTGCATTACATCTGCCACATTCAACTCCATGGATATAATTACAGCCATCCTGTCATTTGGAGTTTGTCAGCGCTCATTCAATGTGAGTAGACTCAGAGGAAGGAAGAAGGTTGGGGTGTTATTGGGATATTGACGGTGCTACCTGCACGGTTACAAAACAGGACAAATAGGTGCCGATATTGGCACAGGTTTTGGGGAAATGCTTTCACCTGCTTTAGCTCAGTATCCCTGCACTGCACATAACTCGACACAACACAGTAAAGTGGAACCAAACAAACAACACTTGATACTAGAAAAATAAGTCAGAAAGCTGGCAGACAGGTCTCAGTAACGAGATAAGATCTCATGAGTTCATTAATTTACATACGGGAACAGAAGAGGACAAGGCAGAAATGGAAATAACAAAATTTATTGGAGAACATAACCTGCAGGCAGGTCGGTCTTGGCTGGATAACATATCGGTATCGTGTATCGTGTCTCGTGTCATAGTTAAATGACCGTGATATTAGTGTGGTATCGTATAGAGTACCAATCAGGTTAAATGATGTCAAGATAAGTATCAAGCATATCGAACAATGATTAATCAATTAGGAATGAGACTAGTTACATGTTGATAAGTTTAGAGGAAATCTTAGGATCAAGAAAGAGATGAGAGAGAGAATAACTAGCACAGACAACCAGCAGCCCTCAACCCCTCCCCCTTTCATGCATGATTATCGGGTGGGTGGGTGGGTGAAGCGACTTGCAAGGAGAAAGACCGGCGTGAAGGTGAAGTGCAAGATGGCAGTCAGTAACAGAGAAGTAGAGCAAGAAAGTAGTGCGAGAGAAAAGAGTGCCCGTGTTCCCGCCAGTAAATTATCCATGTTGAGAATCAACATGCGTAATTTACATACGGGAACAGAAGAGGACAAGGCAGAAATGGAAATAACAAAATTTATTGGAGAACATAACCTCCAGGCAGGTCGGTCTTGGCTGGAGAACATATCGGTATCGTGTATCGTGTCTCGTGTCATAGTTAAATGACCGTGATATTAGTGTGGTATCGTATAGAGTACCAATCAGGTTAAATGATGTCAAGATAAGTATCAAGCATATCGAACAATGATTAATCAATTAGGAATGAGACTAGTTACATGTTGATAAATTTAGAGGAAATGTTAGGATCAAGAAAGAGATGAGAGAGAGAATAACTAGCACAGACAACCAGCAGCCCTCAACCCAAAATAGAGGCGAGGGCTGATGGTACGGTAGACATTACCGTCTGAGGAAGATAAGCGGAGACAGCATTACTACTCCATGGCCCCGCTTCATTAATCTTGGCTGGAGAACATATCGGTATCGTGTATCGTGTCATGAGTTAATTGACAATGATGTTATTGAGGTATCGTATAGAGTACCAGCAAGGTTAGGTCGGTCTTGACTGGAGAACAGAACGGTATGGTGTATCGTGTCATGAGTTAAATGAGAATGATGTTAATGAGGTATCGTATAGAGTACCAGCAAGGTTAAATGATGTCATGAAAAGTGTCAGGCATATCGAACACTGGATTAGTGATTAGAGATGAGAGTAGCTAAATGTTGTTATGTTGGGAGGAAAAATGGAAAGGTCAGGAAAGAGATGAGAGAGAAGAACTAGCACGGAACCAGCAGCCCTCAACCCAAAATAGAGGCGAGGGCTGATGGTAGGCCAGAAATTACTGTCTGCGGAAGGTATGCTGACACAGCATCACTACTCCATCAGGATGTCATAGACCGAAGGCCTCACGATGTCGAGCCATGGTTCAGGCAGAATCTCTCATATGTTTGAAGGTGGAGGCGTTTGTTTGCCCAGGTGCCGCTAGACAGGGCCTCTGTCAATTCAGGAACTAGCTGGAGATGGTGACTCAAGCAGTACCATTTCGCAACATGTTGCATCTTGCCGCTATACTCTGGAGTTGGTTCTTCGAAGCAACCTGTTTGTCTTTCCAAGCCCAACAGTCAGTGAGGACTTCTGCAAGCTTCTCTTCTGGAATAGTAGGAATCGTTTTAGCTCATATCACATATCATGTGTATTTAAAATGTGTGTGCCGCCTATCAGTCCCGACTGGTTACTAGTAGCGTGGCGTACTATGGTAGCAGTGTGCAGTTATGTCATTATATGAATGGAATGTTTATAACCATGCGCCCCTTGTATCGATGCAAGCGTGGCTATGTGTAATATTATGACGTATGCATTTCTTAATTAAGAACATGTAGTGACAGCGGAGCGACTACTGCAGACACTTGTGAAACCGCAAGACATGTAGTTTAATTTATCTACATTGCATTCAGGAGTGTAACAATCTACACTGAAAATTATTGAATCAGTGAATATTAGTCTATCTAATACTACGTCAGGGCACTACAACCCTTGCAAGGCACAGAATACGGAGGCCCGCATATCAGTTCTGACTTGTTCCTAATCTTCTTTCATGCTACCGGTACCAATGTGGAATTTTTTCATTGCGTAAACTGGAATGTTAAAGCCCTGCACCCCTATTATAGATGCGAGCGTGGCTATATTTAATATTATGACTTGTGCATATCTGGAGAAGGAACATGTAGTGGCAGCGGAGCAGGCAGCGCAGGAACTTGAGTCCCCACAAACATGCAGGTTACATTATCTAGGAGGGTATAAATATTGCATGAGCGGTAACTTAACAACGTGGGTCAGGTACCATTATTTTAGCGAGTATGAGTTGCAGTAGCCTGACCATATAGTTTGAATAATCAGGGAGTATTCCAATACTGAAATGCTACCGTGAATTAGTGCTTGGACCAGGATGCAGATATAGTTTAGAGTATAATGTATTACAATCCGGTCAATAACACCAGGCGAGAACCACAGTGTCCACCAAGAATAATACTTATCCTGCAAATGGAGGAAACCGAGGACGTTGTCTGACGACAGGTAGCAGTGGCAGCTAGCCTAGACCGTGCAGCGCGGAGACATGCCGCCGGCAGAAACCGGGGCAGAATTCGGGAAAAACGTCGGCAGGCAACATCCAGCAGAGACCGTGCAACGGAGGGCAGCCTACCGGCAGACATCGGCGCAGAGACTGTGGACGTCAGCTGAAAACATTGATGTTGAGTCACGGGACGTCAGCAGTGGGGCATGGCAATAACAAATTCCTACGTACCATAATCATTACCGTGGTTAGTTGAATCAAAATGGAGCGGCAAACAGGAGACACTGCCACCATGCCACAATGTTCTACTAAAAAAATTACGTCTAGATAGCTTTGTTTACTCACACCGATAACTTAATGGAAATGAGCCAGCACACAGCAGTCCCTGTCACTTAATAATACTGAGTGTGGTAAAATGCAAAAACATTTCGACACTCCACCTGGGTGGAGTGGGGAGGAATCCTGGGACGTTGGGTGAAGCAAGCTAGGAGTGCCGCTCTCCAAGCCCGTTCAGCATGGAAACAGCCCACCGCAGAATCCGAGCGGAGGCCGTGAAACGAGAGTCGGCGGGTGACAGCTTAGCAGAAACCGTGCCACGGGGAGACAGCCCTCCGGCAGCTACCGGAGTGGATGCCGGGAACTTCTGGTGAAACCATTGACGTTGAGTCAGAGTATGCCAGCTGAGGGAGGAGGGCCTGGCATGGTTGCAGTCGTCAACTCCGGCGACCCCGGTTCAGAACTTCCATTAAGAACTGCACCGATGAGCAGCAGTCACTTTCAGGGAGATAACAGATGGGAAAAAAGTTATAAACAATGAATATAATGGAATTCCCCTGCTTTAAGCAAATTCGCATACTTATGACTATCAAGCGCTACAGTCACATTCTATTATTTACTAGCATGAATATAACAATCAGGTAACTGGTAAAGTGAATAGAAATGTAGCAGTGAGCAGGAGCCACTTTCACTGTGTTAAACAGATGGGAGGAAAAAATAAATAAACAGCGAGTATAACAAATTTTCGCTGCTTCAGACCAAGTTCTAATAATTGTAACACTCAGGCTATAGTCGCATTCTGTTAAATATGAGCATGAGTGTAATAATATTAATAATGAGACGGTAAAAACAACTAGAATTGCACCGGCGAGCAGGAGTGACTGCCACCGTGGTAGAGAGAAGCACACAATGTTCTAACTATCATACAAGTCAAGTCAAATTCTGATATTAGTGTAAGTATTCAGTACTAGCATATCATTATGTTACTTATGAGCATGACTTAAACAATACTGATATTGGTAACATGAAAAAACACTGTGATACTCCACGGCATGGAGTGGGAAGGAATCCTGGGACAATAGGTGAAGACGGTTAGGAGTGTCAGTTATCCATTCCCGTGCAGCGCAGAAACAGCCCACCGGCTGAGAACGATGAATCGGCGGGTGACAGCTAGGAGAGACAGGCACGGCGGAGCGAGTGAGGTGTGTACATCTGGGGTCACGGGTCGGGTTACATAGCGTGTATCTGTCACTTAGCAGCCCACTCGATGTAACTTTCTTAATAATTACATTAGAAAAAATGTAAGACTACCGAGTTTAAGGTCTCTTCAAGCTCTTCCCAATGGAATATGTCCCATTAAGATAGGATGGTTTTTAAATAAATACAACATAGCTACAAATAGAAATGACCGGCGCGCTGCAGTCACTATATGACCGTGGTAAACAGAAGCAGACTGTCATCGCGAGAGGCAACTGACACTGTACGACGGTACACAGAGGCAAGAAATGAAACAGAGCGTACAGAACATTGGAAAGTTCATAAGACACTCTAAAGAAAAATACTAACACAGTCTCAGCCTATAAACAGTCAAATACTAACATGAGAAAATACTTAACATGAGGAAACGAGCTGCCAAACAGCAACGTTACGTGAAGCGACTTGCAAGGAGAAAGACCGGCATGAAAGTGAAGTGCAAGATGGCAGTCAGTAACAGAGAAGTAGAGCAAGAAAGTAGTGCGAGAGAAAAGAGTGCCCGTGTTCCCGCCAGTAAATTATCCATGTTGAAAATCAACATGCGTCATGTCTAACCTTGTGGGTAGGCTGGCCTAGTTGACAAAGAACAGGCGTGTGATAATGGAGATCAAGAATGCCATCAGGAGAACATTTTAAAAGCTACCAAGGTTTTCAATAGCATACGTTTTGACCAAATACATATAAATCATACAATCATACAATCGAGGGCGTTACACAAGGGTTGTTTAATGTAACAATAAAGCAAAAAAAGATTAAGTACTCTGACAATGAGCAAAAGTTCAGGAAGGACTTAACCCATGCGTGGGTGGGAAGGTGCATATATATATATACGTGTAGTGCATGTGGTGGCTGGGGAATGAGTGAGGTGTGGTGTGTGCACTGGCTATTGGTGAGTCGGGGTTGGTCGGTTGTTGGAGTTTTACGTCCTGGCAACATCTATGGTCATATCAGGGTGGGGTGAGTCAGGAATCACGGTGCAGGTGAATAGACACCACAGGCATCGAGGGCCAGGAGGGGATTGCCTCGTTCTCAAATTAGGCATGTTGGGGTCAGCATGCATCATGTGATCCCCTAGACATCACGAGCCATCCAGCCAGGATGGACTATTGGCTACCACGCTTCCTTTCATGCAGCAGTTAATGGGATTAAGCCATAGCCAAATCAAACTAAAACTTTACCCAAATTGATAAGTCTTGACCACCTTGTCTGGTCCTCATCATTACTAGTATAGGGCTTGTTGGCTCAATGGTAATGAGATAATGTGATATAGTGAGATATCAGATCATGGTACAGCTGGGATGGTATCACAGTTGGGAAGCACAGTAAAGTCGTTTATCAGTGCACACTCTCACAAGTGGACTGGTTGGCTCAGTGTCAGGATAATGTGACTGAGTGGGATATCAGGTCATGGTGCTGGTGGCCTGCCAGTGGGGCAGCACTATACAAGTCGCCATGAGTGTGCACTGTCACAAGTCGGTACCCATCCTGATGTTACCAAGACGTAAAACTCCAACAACCAACCAACAGTCATTGATAATCCCTCAGATGTCTTTAAGTCGTAAAACCCTACAACCAAATATCAATGGAACCATGAGTTATATAATATAAATCTATATATATATGCATATATAACTAAATATATATATATATATAAGGAGTATAATATATTATGTGTTTATAAATGCCGGAATCAGTGGTTCTAATTATTACTATTATCGGTCGATTAATAATTAATTATCCTGCATTCGGCTCATTAGATATTGTCCAGTCAATAGCCGTTCCCGGCGAGCCAATATTTGTTCATTGTTTGCCCAGATTTCAAACTTTGTAACCAGTAGGCATATAATTGCTAGCCCAGACAGCAATAAAGACTTGTCCATCCCATCACCGCTACGCTTTCCTCCTTGTTTGAATGTAGGCAAATTTATATGTAAATTTATATGCGTTTTTCTTTATTGACTTTTCTACCGCAGGTACCTTATCCAATACACCACCGAACTGAATGTCCCAGGGCTCCCGTTATTAAATAAAGGCATCTGGACTAGTTCACTTCTATTCCCAGTCCACACTCAGAAACCTCTTTAGCCAACCTCGTATTGAAAAGTCCCTACGAAGGCCACGCTGCATAATGGAATTGACTGCGTCAAATTTTAATACAGACCTTACAAATAGAAGAAACAAATCTCCCCTCCCCTTCACCCTTCTTACAGGCAACCTGAGGTCGTCAGCACAATTCAACCAGTGTCCTGAATGATTGATGGCACAAAAGCCAGGTTATTCCAATCTTCCCCCTTGATAGAACAATGCACGCCTGTTGCGGTGAACCAGATTAAATTCTCCCCACTATCCATTGTTTGTCAATCGCCCCTTCCTAGTACATTTTAGATTTAGTTTGTTGTGTTTGATTGTTGGAGCTTTACATTCTGGCAACATCTAAGGTCATATCAGGATGGAGATTTGGTTGTTAACATGTTTTCATTCAGTTAAATGGCTATCTTTACTTTAAGCACCTGGGCACTGGTGGTATGGCCATAGGTACATACACCAAGCATATTTGAAATAACATGAGAGTATAATGCATCAATTAATAATAATGACAGGTGCTGGTCTCGGAAGCAATTACACTGCTATGTGATGTTATTTGGATATAACATTGTAGAATTAACAAACACACAGAGGGTAGGTAGGGAGTTGTAGGAAAATGCTTACAAACAAAAAAGGAATGCATTCAGTAGATTGCTACACAACTGAGAGTAACGAAACAAGGGGAACTACGAGACTATTGCTGTCTAGAAGCAAAATCAAGTCGCTAGACTTAACCATTATGGGCAGCATAAATTCACTGTCACAACAAAAGAAAACCTGAAATAAAATCCCACAGACTTTGCTATGGAGTATGAAATACAAAGCAGTATGGAAGCGTATTCTTCAGTGTTGTGTGCGGTCTACTCTAATGTATGGGGCTGAGACATGGACAATCTCTAAGAAAATGTACAAACGTTTACCAGCATTTGAGATGTGGACTTATCGAAGGATGATGAAAATATCATGGACAAAGAAGATCACCAACAAAGAAGTTCTCAGAAAAATTAAAAATAAGAAAAGCTTGTTTGCCACTATACAGACAAAGAAACTTATTTATTTTGGCCACATCATTCGTCAGAGTTCAATATACCGTACATTGTTGGAAGGGAAGGTGAATGGCAGCAGAGGGAGAGGGAGACCAAGAACATCATGGTTTACAAATATTTCACAGTGGATAGGCTTGAATTATTCACAGTCTATCAGAACAGCACACCATCGGGACAAGTGGAGAACCATTGCATTCAACCCTCGACTAGAGGACGGAACTATTGATTGATTGATGGAAGTGCATCACGGCTAGCATAAAGGTCGAATAACAATGGCGCTAGGTTCCAATAATCTTATTATTATTTCCACTATTGCAGTTCATGAACTAATGTTTTTAAAAAGGGGTCGGGGTATAAGATAAAAGCAGTGCTGAGTTTCGGTGCAATTGTGTAGTTTGAGAGTAGGGTGGACCTATAGGTACACTAAGGTGCGATGTGCAATGCGCAATACTCAGTTTATGCACGTGATCCTCTAATTGCTAGGTAGTTGTGGAGTTAGAGGTGGCTCAAGTCTGAAATCAAAGTGACCAAAATACTGCGGTATTCTTACCGTTGAAGCTGGCTTTTTTTCTGCTGTGGGCACACAGTAGGGGGGTGGGGGGTTATATGATATTGTGCCTCAGTTCACTCTGATTTCACGTGCATCCGATACTGAAGGGGTTCGCGGTGATGTGACCTTAGTTGCGGAAACACAAGTACTACTAGAGACATGACATCTACATCTACGGAAAAGGTCGATATAGAGAACTTGCACTAACTACCGACCTGACTCGTTACTCCTGCTACTGCACCTATATATATGTCTATATATGTCTATATATATATATATACATATACATAGATGCAGTATATATATATATCGATATATGTATATATAGTCCTGCTACTGCACCTATGTATATATATATATATATATATATAGGCGCACCTATATATATATTTATATATTTATATATATATATATATATAGGTGCAGTAGCAGGACTATATATATCTATATATATATATATATATATATTTGTGACAGGAATAAATAAGTAAATATATAACTCGATAAATATGATCTGTGTCATAAATACTTTTTTTTTTTTTTTTGGTCCATTAGTTGTTTAAGCAGGGGAAATTTCAGTCATAGACGACTGGTCTTCCTCATTCCACTGCTGGTCATATATATATGATATATAATAATTATGCGAGTATAAAGGCATGAAAGTGATTATATGTTTATTTCCTACATTATTACTGATGGGGTGGCTTACTTGATGTATGGCCCCCCCTCTCCAACCACGTGACCGGTGGCGCCACCACTGGAACGCATCTATCCTGGACGCTACACTGTCACTTGCGCCCAGAACTTTTACCATATATATATGTGCCTAAATACATTTGTTAGGAATAAATCAGTAAATATATTACTTGATGAATATGACTTGTGACCTAATTGCATACATTATATTTATATATATATATATATACATATATATATATATATATATATATATATATATACATACATCAGTATGTATATATTTATGAGGAATAATATGACTTCTGAGTTAATTACATACATTATATATATATAAAGAAGTTATAGGCAGATATGAGGTTTGAAGCCTGAATCTCTATGAAATTCACATGAATCGAGGGGTATCCGAAGTTGATATGCACCCTAACGTGCAGAGGGTCCCACGCCTCATATTCGGGCGATAACGCTATCATTAAATATCCGTAGCCTTCAAAACTTGAGCAAGAGAATGGAATTTGAACTATTTTAACATAAGACTAGCCTTAGTGCCTGATAATCAGTGATATCGAATTTGCCAGGATGAAATCAAATTTATCGGCCTGGGCCAACCACCAGGCTCTTCAATTTCTATCACCATAGATACTGCGGTGTTACCAGTATTTAGGCACGTGTATGTATGTGTAGTAGTCTGCACTGACTTCTCAGGTAAGGAACTACATAGACAGGTGGGCTGGTGGGTCTACATAGGGTGATGACATCAGGGATTATAGCATCATGGTTAGGACAATAGCCTGGAATGCAAGAGATGTGGGTACGAACCCTGCGCGAGGCACAATATTTCCCATTTTCATCACCCCTATGACACATATATATATTATATAAATATTATAAATAATATATATATACACACACAGGTATATATATGAATTAGCTATGGGATTGAGGTGTGTTCTATTTACTACCACAAATATGACCAGCATTCATTTCCAACGGGGGAAGAAGCAGACGTAGCTGCCTCATATCCGGGACCGTTTTGCTATCAATTGATCAGCGATATCTTACTAGAGTTTGGCAGGCTTCATGTCTCTTCTTGCACTCTCCTCATACTACTGCGGGTACCAGTGTCTGCCGAACTGTGCAAATATAGAGATTATCGCTGCTTTCATGGGTGGGTGGGAGCGGGGGGGGGTCAGGGGTTAGAGAACCTGGATATACCACGACACCCCCCCCCCCCTCTACCTCCTGGTTCCCTCACACTCAGAATTACACATATATATTATACAGTTATCTGTTGGGAGAAGTTGTATTTCATTTTTTATTTAGGGGTTACAGTTTTTATTTCCAATGTCTGCTGCCCATCTCACATGGATTATGGGCTGTAGTCTGTTGGTAAAACACTGTGCCAAAGGCAGTTACCGGCGTCTCGTTAATGCATAGGTCACTCCCACAATGCACCACTACTGCTCAGACTCCCGGGACAGGCTGCGGTCAGGGCGGGGCCCGTGTACTAACAAATAACCACCCGGAACTCCCGTAAGTGGCGAACAAGTTAATCCAACGCCATCATTGTTTTAGTCAGAAGAAACACAGGATAACAACCTATCCAAGGCCTCATGTTCCAATAGTTCTAATGGTCTCAGCTAAATACAATCGGTGAAACTGAAATTGAAATCAAATGGAAAATAAACATTTTAGAAGGAAATATTTAGGAAAATGTTCACTGCTTACCATTTAATTTGTTTACTTCCCATTTTCATAAGCTGTATATTCTCTACCTTATGTGCCAACACATTCGATGCAGATATACGCTATGCTTTAATCCTAGCCAAACCAAATCAGTGACTTCAGTTTATGTACTTGTCACTACCGAGATGTGCGTTCAATATTGATACGATAGGGCAAGGGACATTAAGATTTGGAAGACCAATTGTCCGCAATTCAAATTGCCGATCCTTAATCAATGACTGTAAAAAACTAAAACTATAAATTCACGGCCTCCCAGCCTATTATATTTTACATTGTAGGTAGGTGTTCTATTTGGAGATCATATTAGTTGGCTTACCGGCTGCATAGTAACTTTCGGAGATCCCGGAAACTATTAATACGGCAACATTTATTCTCTCTCTTATTTTCCTTGGCCACAATTTGAAAGGTTATGAGCTTTTAATTTGATAAATGTCTTCGGACACATAATTGATTGTATGCTTTGCGACTTTCTTTAAAAGCGATGGTTGAATGAAAAATGAACACTTCTCACCATGAATATGGCCTATGCTGCCGACACAAATAACAGAAACCGCCAATCACTCAATCAATCTCTGGTAAATGGATGCTATATGAGGATGCATTTCACTGTAGGACTTGTATCTTTTGCAGCCCAAAACACTTGTTCTAGCTAGTGTTATATATAGTTTGTGCGATCCAATACTGAATCGAATAATACTTGTTTGAGATTAGCTGCTGAATGGACCAGGGTTATGCGGGTACTTTGCAGTTGGACACCATATCACAGGACCCAGCAAGGTTGCTGACCTTCCGGTTACACCAGCAACCATACTGTACTCGGAATAATTGCATCATGGAGGGATGAAAGCACATGCAAATAGAAAAAAGATAGCTCCAATACTGCGCCAGCTAATTATAACATTACAAAAAAAACCATTTGATCATCGATCACTGACCGCATCAACTAATTCATTATCCCTGGGAACATACTATTTGAGATCCTCTTCAAAAGGTTTTTAAAGTCTGGCATATATTGTAGATATTTGGCTACTTTTGGCATAGGTTGAGGCTGGTGAAATACATCTAATAGCAGTGAAGTGGTTAAACACCTAGGTTGAGGCTGGTGGAATATATCTGATTACAGTGAAGTGGCTAAGCACATAGGTTGAGGCTGTTGGAATATATTTGATAACAGTTAAGAGGTTAACCACCGAGGTTGAGGTTGGTGGAATATAACTGATTACAGTCAAGTGGTTGAACACCTAGGTTGAGGCTGGTGGAATATATCTGATTACAGTGAAGTGGTAGAATACTTCGGTTGTCGCTGGTGTAATATATCTGATTACAGTAAAATGGTTAAACATCTAGGTTGAGGCTGCTGTAATGGGTCTGATTACAATGAAATGGTTAAACACCTAGGTTGAGGCTGGTGGAATATATTTGATTACAGTGAAGTGGTTAAACACCTAGGTTGAGGCTGGTGGAATGTGTCTGATAACAGTGAAATGGTTAAACATCTAGGTTGAGGCTGGTGGAATATATCTGAATGCAATGACGTGGCAAGCACTTAGGTTGAGGCTGGTGGTATATATCTGATGACGGTGAAGTGGGTAAACACCTATCTTGAGTCTGGTGGAATATATCTGATTACGGTGAAGTGGTCGAACAGCTAGGTTGAGGCTGGTGGTATATATCTGATCACAGTGAAGTGGTTAAACACATATCTTGAGTCTGGTGTAATATGTCTGATTACAGTGAAGTGGTGAAACACATATCTTGAGTCTGGTGGAATATATCTGATTACAGTGAAGTGGTTAAACACCTAGGTTGAGGCTGGTGGAATATATTTGATTACAGTGAAGTGGTTGAATACCTAGGTTGAGGCTGGTGGAATTTATCTGATTACAGTGAAATGGCTAAACACATAGGTTGAGGCTGGTAGAATATATTTTATGACTGTGAAGTGGTTAAACACGTATCTTGAGTCTGGTGGAATATATGTGATTACAGTGAAGTGGTTGAACAGCTAAGTTGAGGCTGGTGTAATGTGTCTGATAACAGTAAAATGGTTAAACACCTAGGTTGAGGCTCGTGTAATATGTCTGACCACAGTGAAGTGGATAAACATCTAGGTCGAGGTTGTTGCAATGGGTCTGACTGCAATGGAGAAGCTAGTTGAGCATCTAAGCACTCAGGGTGGGACAGGGATTGGGATAAAGGCTTGGGGGCTGGGGTGGAGGGGTCAGGGGTGGAGGGGTCAGGGGTGGGGGGTAGAGGGGTGGAGGGGAGGGGCGGGGAGGAGGAGAGGAGTTGGGGTAGGCGCTCGATCCGACTTTGAGTAAATGGCACAGGATCAATCCTGCCCATGAGTATTAGGGTAAGTCGTGGAGTCTGCTGGAGCTGTTCCCAAATAGCCAGCATCAAGTTACCGGCGAGTAGTGTGCGTGTGTGTTATACGGGAATCTCACACATGTAATACTCATCACCCACATTCAATGCAGCACCTGATCCGGGCAACACATATATGGGGCGGTTGTGGGGGCTGGTTTGGGGCGGTTGTGGGGCTGGTGTGGTGGTGTGGTGTGGTGGTGTGGCTGGTGTGCGGCGAGTGTGGGGTGGGTGTGGAATGGCTGACGAGGGGTAGAGGTAATATAAGGTTTGCAGTGCTCCCCCTTCCCATCTCAGATCTCATTTTCTTCCTATATTCTATAATAACAGCCCAACCCCAATCCCAACCCCAACCCTTCAGCACACGTTTTTTGTTTGCGTGTATCGGTTTAGTTCGCTATGCATCCACTAGGTTGTGGTGTTCTCTGTGGCGGAGTGGTTAGAGTTTCTGACTTTTTTCTAGGTCGGACTCCTAATCTGAAGGTCGGTGGTTCGATTCCCCATGCCCCCATCTCTGCCAATTTGGATTTCCACCGCTGTGTATAACTTACAGCGTCATCAAAGGCCGGTTGCTCTCATACCATGTCTATGTGGTGTGGGAGGTTAAAAATCCCTTGGGTCAGTAAAAGTGTAGGCTCGGGCTTTCAATCGACAAATTCTCTAATGGTGAAAACAAGCCTATTCAGGCTTATCCATGATAGGCAGTATAAATCTTCAACAGTATAAATCTTCAACAACAACTAGGTGGCCTCGGCATGTGCTATCAGTTATCCCTGAAAAGAACCCAAACGTCGATAGTACATTAATCCACCGATGCAAGAAAGGGGTTAATGGTCAGGGTCAGGGTCAGGGGTCAGAGGTAGTACATTGAACGACAAATTCCAACTGCCACTGCCCACCACTACTGCCCCCACACACACCCACTCCATCCTCACCCCTACCTCTAACCATATCCCACACTTACCCCACCCCTACCCCAGCCCACTCACCCCCAAACCTGCTCCATGGTTCGGTGGTAAAACTAAAAGACAAAGTGTGCATCCTTGACCGTCGTAGGCCCCTAAGTGTAGCCGCCATGTAACTCCCAGCACACAAACAGTGGTGTAGGTGAATTGGTGACATTCTATGTCTACAAGGACTATACATATCCATATGCGTATGTGTTTGCGTAATGCGTAAAATCGGAAATATTGATGTTGTTATCGGTGCGCAAGCTAACGCATAGCCAAATATGTGTCTAACAAAACCCATGCTCCAGCTCTGTCGGTATTGCCTGTGTTCAACTAGCTCATGGTTTATGTTTGTACAGATCAAACTATAGTCGCAAATGTATTTTTGACTCGGTATGGCCGCATCAGGTCAAGTTAGGAAAGAACTTCAAAAACTGCATGGCCAACATTGTATTCAGTAGTGTTATACTTATAGTACATTACTCATGATTTTGTGTCGCCACAGTGGCAACCACCGCACACTGCATGTACTTCATGGTTGTAAGGTATGCTGAATATAGCCAGTGGCCGGCAGGTGGTCACATGACAAGGACAGGCAGGTGATATGCGTACCTGAATAAAGCAGTCATCTACTAGCTCTTGTGTTGATAACATCAATACAACCATTACATGGTGTCAGATGTACTGAACTACGACCCGCCATAGCACTCTCTGGTTTGAAACCGCCGGCAAATCTGAACTTGGAAGGAAACCTCGCACAGAACTAGAAGATATGGCACAAATATATGCGGGCACTGGAGGCACCATGTCTAAGCCAGAAAAAGTGCAATGCTGCCTTTTTCTGCACGGGAGGCACAGCAGTTATATCATACGCATAGAAAGTGAGGACTGCAACAAAATCAGGCCGCTAACCGAAGCATTTCAGGCATACTGTACAGGAAAGTCAAACACGAGCGTAGTACGTTTAAAGTTCAACACCTATCAACAAGGCACCGAGAGCATGGAAACTTACATAAGGGAGCTGAGACAGGACATACCATATTGTGATTACTGTGATTTGGAGGACAATTTATTGCATGATCGTTTGGTGTGTGGCATACGTGATGACAATTTGCGAGACAATTTAGTTCAGACGCCTAAATTAGACATGGAAACATGCTTGGAGATATATAGAATGAGTGAGCATCGTAGAAAACAACTGCGCACCCAAAGTGACAGCTCAGCAGAAGCCCAGGTAGATGCAATGAACAGAGATGGGAGGCGAGGGACATGACCAGTGACACGCCCCCCAAACACTGGCTACATGGAAGGGGCGGTACCAACAGCAGCGAATGCCAACATCAGGTAGCAAATGTGACAAGTGTGGCTACAAGCATGCATGCCGAACATGGCCAGTACGCAGGAAGCAATGTATAAGTTGCAAGAAAATAGGCCATTTCTCGAAGGTGTGCAGAGGGAGGTGTATACAGACAATACCCATTGAAGAAATTGGCGTGGACCAGCACAATACAGAGGACTGGGTGAGGATGCCAGATAGTGAGGATGACAAGGACGACGATGATGACAGTGTCCTGTTCGTTGGGACCATGGAGGAAAATGACAGACAAGGGCTATGGTACAAGAATATCAAGGTACAGGATATGAACATCTGCTTCAAACTCGATTCGGGTCCGAAGCAAATTTGATGCGAAACACCTGTAAGACAAACTGTCCCTGAGTAAGCTGAAACCAACTAGATGCTGCTTAATAACATACTCCGGTCATCAAATAACCCCCCTGGGCGAGGTGTGGGTTAACATCAAGGAGCAGGCCCTGGAATTCCAAGTCATGAGCACGGGCATCCCAATACTGAACAAGGACGCTTGTGTTGTCCTCAAGCTAATCTACAGAGTCAACGCCATTCTCTGCGACAATGAGACGGCAGCAACGGAAGACATCGCAAAGAAACTGGTAATTGATTCTCATAATGTATTCAAGGGCTTAGGAAAGATTAAGGTTAATGCTACTATATATACTGATCCTCAGACACCTTACAAGGGTGTCACACAGTAACGTAATCAGTGCACATGGCATATGAACCCATCAATTGCATTATTTTATTTTATTCAGATCTTGTTGCAAAACTGGTTGCAGATCTGGTTGTCTTCCCACTGCCCCTTATAAACAAAATAATCCATAAAACAAAATCATGAGCCCTGAAACTAAATTATGTACAGGTGCTATTCAACAAACTTGTGACACCATTTTATTTGTGACAACTTACTCCAATATTCCATTTGATTACCCTCCATTGCTTGCATTTGCTACTTGGTGCAGAACTACTAGTCGCATCATGCCTGTCGAATGCGCTCATTCTGTTTAGGCACTGACAGGATGCAGTAGCCGAATCTATGAGAGCGCTGGCGGAAGGTAATGGGTTTGAATGCCACCTGAGTCAAACCAATGACTTTTTTTTATTTTTTATTTTTTTGGTAAAGTATTTATTCATCTGAACATGACATTTGTCAGCGCCGGGGCACTGGTCTTCCGGCCATCTTACTATTAGAATAAGTTTGATCAGTGCTGTATTAGTTACAGCACCGATCCTGTAGAATTAAGGGAGTGGCTCCTGCTGTATAATGTACAGCAATAGTCACTGTAGTTCATGCAAAAATGAGGAGCAGCACCGAGTAGAAGGTGTATACTCGGGGCAACTCAAATAATTGTTGTGGGTTACATTTTTTCTCTTATAAAACAAGTTAAGTTCAGAGTTGACAAGACATTTTGTCTGTCTCATATAATGTTCGATGTGTTTAAACAGATTGATAGTTGTGTAGGATGTTCGGTGTGTTGATGGTTTGTTCATGATGGTTAAGGGTGGTGGCAGGGGAGGGGGGCCCATTGGGGTGGGTGGTACGGGGGAAAAACCCACCGGAGAGCAAGCGAGGATCCGGGGTGGCAGCAGCTCAGGGCTTTGCTAGTAATTACTGCAGTAGTCATTTAAGGGCCTGAATAACCAGGTGGGCTCTATATGCATTTTTGAAGGCAAGTATTGTTTGCGTTTCTCTGACTCTGATAGGGAGGTCATTCCACATGACACTACCTTTGTAGATTGGTGCTCCGATATATTTATTTGTTGAAGGGTGTGGTACATTGAGCAGAGTGGAGGCTCCTCTTCTTGTTATTCTATTTGTGCGGTCAATGAATTTTTCGTCTTTTGCGCGTTTGTGCATTAGTGCCATCAGGTGTAGGTCCCTTCGTTCTGAGAGAGTATCCAATTTTGCTTTCTTGTGCAGTTCAGCCACACTGAGTGTCTTGCCTTGGTAAACTGTTCTCAGTGCTCGGTTCTGAATTCTTTGCAGTTTGATCTTTTGTTGTTTTGTTAAGAGCTCATATATGATGTCATTGTAATCTATAACAGGCAATATTGTAGTCTTGTACAGGAGTAGTGCAGTGTTTTCACTTATGAATTTCCTTAATTTCCTAAAAGTTGTCAGTTTTAGTGCCAGCGTTTGATTCAGTCTCGCCATTTGTCGATTCCCATTTAGAGTGGAGTCAAGAGTTGTGCCCAGGTATTTGTAGGAGTCCACTTCACGAAGTAAGGTTCCACCCATATGTAGTTGGATTTGAGGGGCTCTTGATTTTCTCATTTTCGTCCCATAGATCACATACTCTGTCTTGGCACTATTTACTGTTAGTTTATTTTCATAGCACCATGTATTCACCTTATCTAACACCATGTCTGTCTGGGCTGCCGCTGCCATAATATCTCTATTGTGTACTGTGAGTGCTGCATCATCAGCAAATAATGTAAATGTTGCTCTATCAGATACTAGTGGTAGGTCATTAATAAAGATTAGGAATAGCAGGGGTCCTAGGGTGGAGCCCTGTGGCACACCGGTCTTGACCCTGCGGGTGGTGGACTCATTGTTGTTTAGTTTTGTGCACTGCATCCTGTTCTTGAGGTAATTTGTGAAGAACTGATGTGCTTTGTTGCCTAATCCAGCTCTTACTACTTTCTGCATCAGGATCTCGTGGTCAATTGTATCAAATGCCTTCTTGAAGTCAAGGAAGACAGTGATTGTTAGTTCCCCTTTATCCATGTTGCCCAAAAGTTCATCCAGTAGAGATGCCAGAGCCCCTGTTGTGGATTTGTTTTTCCTAAATCCGTTTTGCTGGTAGGTCAGATAGTTGGATGATTCAAGGAATGCTTTAACTTGGTCATGTATAATCTGTTCAATAATTTTTCCTGGAAGTGGGAGGATTGAAATTGGTCGCAGTTCACTGCAGTATCTTGGGTTATTGGTCTTGGGGATTGGGGTGACTGTAGCTACTTTCCATGCATCGGGGAAGATGCCTGTTTTAATTATTAAGTTGTACATATGTGTGAATTCCCTAATTAGTGTTGTTATTGCCATCTTTATCAAGGCAGTACTGATGTCTTTTATACCAGACGATTTATAGGATGATATTTGATTTGTTCTGTCTAGGATTTCATCACATGATGTTTCTTGGAGATCATAGTTGTGGTTATTTAGTTTGGCTTGGTAACATTTTTGTTGGGCTGTTCCTTGGTTAAATTTACTGGCTAGCCTTTCTCCTATCTCGATGAAATAATTATTGATACTTATAAAATTGATACTTGTTACTACCTATCCTGTTGCGTTGCATTAATAAGAATGGACAAGGACTGGTTAGCTTAGTATCAGGATAACGTGACTGAGTGGGATATTGTGTCATGGTGCCGGTGACATGGGCTCCCAGTGGGGCAGTACAATATAGCTGTCATGAGTGCGCACTGTCACAAGTCAGTACCGGTCCTAATATCACCTTAGATGTTGCTAGGACATAAAACAACAACAAACAAAACAAGTTGACGGACTACTCTGACGCTTGTGCGCAAATGGAATGTTAGCTTTACCAGGCAGCCTTCTAAAGCAGTTAAAATCTGCTGGTGCTAAGTGGCCTGGTCGGGTAAGGTTCCCGGCGTGCACCAGCTGCATCCCGGCCTGCGCAGGTCAGGCCTCCCGCCGTGACCTGGCAGGTCACGGGGCGTGCTGCAACCTGAAGCCACGCGCCGCCATACGAAGCACCCTCCGACCGCCACAAACCAAGTTACTGCCAAAATCATGACTGCTACATTTATATAACGGGGACTATATTTAATTATATATGAGGTCTTACACACTTGCATATGCATATACATATATACAAATATATGCTGTATAAGAATGATACGAGTATAATAACCCAGAAACCAATACTCGCTCCTCACACCCACCCACCAGTAATCGTGTGGTGGAGCCTCGGGTTAGTCATCTAATGCTCCAACCTACTCAACCTCAGCTCTGATGGTGGCGTCCCTGCTCGCCTCTGCTCATCAACCTAATTCACTTATGCCCAAATATTACATATATATACACATATCTATACATATATACATAACATATATATACATACATATAGATACATATATACATAACATATATATACATACATATATATACATATACAGATATATCCATGTATATATATATATACATATATACTGTAAACCCTCCCTAACCGACCAACTCCACAGATCGACCACTCCCCTATATTGATCGCTTCATCTCGGTCCCAACAATACCATTGTGACCATATTCTAACTCCCTAAACCGACCACCTCCCTAAACGACCAGGTAAAGTCGGTCCCAAGGTCGGGCGATTTAGAGAGGTTTTACTGTATCTTCGTAACATATGCTTATCTCTAGGAAATATGCATACAGTATAACCCCGCTAAACCAAACTTGAAGGGACCCTAGGAATTTGTTTGGATTAACCGATCATTGGTTTAACCGAGCTTTGGCTTCAACTTTGACTTGGCTTTGGCAAAAGCACGGATGCATTATGAATGTAATACACAATGTATGTGGACACTTTGATTATTGTTTTTTATGTATGTACAGTATAATCCCGTTAAACCAAGCTTGCTTAACCCAAACGATTGGTTAATCTAAACGTTTTTCGGCGGCCCGGCAAAATACTACCATTTATTATATAAAAAAGTTGGTTGGGTGACCTTATAACCACATGAAAGTTTGGTTTAACCATACTGGAAGTGGCCTGGGGTCCGACAATATTGCTTGGATTAACCGATATTTGGGATTAACTGACTTTGGTTTAACCAACTTTTTAAATGGTAAATGGTAGTATTTTGCCGAGCCAAAAAAAGTTTGGATTAACCGATCGTTTGGTTTAACCGAGCTTGGTTTAACAGGGTTATACTGTATAGCATACATTGTACAACATGGGTAGCCAAGTGATGAGCTTAATCTAGCTTGGTTTTACGGTTCTAAGCCCTATTAGCATATCAAGACGAGTACCGAATTGCAACAGTGCATGTTCTTGAATACGTTATAGTACTGCCCCAAAGGATACTGAAACGTCAGCCCAATGATCTGAGAACCCTCATCATCACATAATGTTGACTCTGAGCCAACCAGTCTTGGCCCTATCCTAGTCATGCCAACCACCAGGCATGGTACCAACAGGTTCAAATTTGGTGAATGCTTGGTTTAACTTTTCAAACAAACGGGTCTTCCAAGTTCCGTTGGTCACACAGGCCTCAGTCACACTACGGCTTGCGACCAAGCTTGCTTAACCCAAACGATCGGTTGATCCAAATGTGACCACTTTGCGACCACTTTGCGACCAAACGCCGGTGACCTCCTTGTAACCAAAGCAACATAAAAGTGACAAAAACAATGGTCAGCAACCGGTCTACGACTGGTCGGTGACCAGTCGCAAGCATTGAAACTGGTTTTGGTCGTGAGCAGGTTTTTGGTGCAGCAGCTGCAACCATCTTGCGACCGACATGGTTACCCGAGGACACCATCGAGCAGTTTTGTTTGAGCTCAGAAACATAAGTTTGTCTGGTGATTCTATGACTGACGTGTGTTGTTGCAAGCATGACCAATACATCATTCTCCAGTGGCTGACGAGGCCTGATTCAATTTGCTATGGTATTTGACGCCATGACATACCAGTAATATTTGTCTGAGTTTGTTTTTGTGATTCGAGTAACGAAGCCGGAGACCTAGTGGGAGTAGGGTACATTTATTGGCACAGTGAGGGAGGGCTACACAATGGGGGTCTCTCAGTCGAGCTCGTCGATGTCGAGAGGGGCGTCTTGGATGGCTGGGGGTTCTGAGGCCGCCGGAGCCGACCCCTACATAGTAGCCCTTAAAAAAGAGGGTGGGCATGGTGAAATGTTCCCACCGTGGAGGATCGAAACTTAATGTCTAACGGCCGGGGGGAGGTTTCGATAGGTATCAGTGTTCGCCGCTTGGGGCGTGGTGGGTCCCCGGCTTCCCGCCTGAATCAACCACAATTCGAAATTATGCGCCGATTCGAGTAAGGAAGCCGGAGGCCTAGTGGGAGTAAGGTAAATTTATTGGCACAGTGAGGGAGGGCTACACAATTGGGGTCTCTCAGTCGAGCTCGTCGATGTCGAGAGGGGCGTCTTGGATGGCCAGAGGCTCTGAGGCCGCCGGAGCCGACCCAAAACACAGCGCTAAGGCTCGGGGGGCCTCAGAGGGGGAGAGGCGAGGGACGTAGTCGAACACAGTCGACGACTCCCAGGTACCTTGGGCCATTATGGCTGCCAGGTCAGCGCCTTGTGCAGCGCATGCCTGGGCGGCCCCCCGCCGAAGGCCGTGGAGGGTGAAGCGCGAAGCTTCCGGGATGCCCGCCTCCGCGAGCGCCTCCCTCACCATGGGGGTCAGGATCTGGGGGGTCAGGGGGGAGCCCATGTGGGATATGAAGGCGAGGGTGTCGGAGGGGGCCGGCACCTGCCGCAGGGCACAGAGCCAGGCGCGGATCGTAACATGGGTGAGCCGGGCAGGGCCGGCATGAAGAGGGTGACTGCCTGCGTGGGGTCCCTGATCGTCTTTGAGGATGAGATGGCCACGTGCAGTCTGCCCGGGGCACGGGTGACGTCACCACGTCGCACCGTGTGGGGGCCTCCCCAGCCGCCGTGGGAAGGGGAGAGGAGGTTTCACTGCCACATGAGGGTGAAGAAGCCGATGATGATGGCTGCCCAGGGGACCACCCCCCGATGTCCTCGGGCGCGGAGGTAGTCATAGATGATGCGGATCATGGGCGGCGTGATGGAAGGGGCGCGCCTGACAGGCACCTGGAAGAGCCTCTCGCCACCCCGACGGATACGCCCGGGAAAGAGCACGTCGAATGGAGCAGGGTCCCCGCCCGCCTCCCAGACCCAGGAACACACCCCCGAGAAGGCGTTGGCCATGGAGGAGGGCGACGGAAGCAGGCCTTGGAGGTGTGCGACGAACATCCCAACGTCATAGGGGGAGGGAGCCAGATGGTCGACCCGCTCGAGCATGAATTCCATGTAGCGTGCAGCTTGTCTCGAGAGATTGCGCCAGGTGCCCGGGGCCAGCGCTGCGCGGTGGATGCTCATGAGGTGGGCGTGGTCCCCCGAGTCGATATCTGGAATCAGAGGTGATGGTCGAAAATGTCAGGGCTGTGATGGATGCGAACACGGGCAAGTCGAAGGGATTCACAAGTTTCACGAACATAGTCAAGGGCGAGCAGGGAGGAGTGCGCTCGGGTGAGGGCATCGGCCAGGAGCAGCTCGACACCGGGCTTGCGCTTGATGGTCAGTATGGAAGAGCCAAGGGCCACCTCGAGCCGCAGCTCACGGGCGCATGCCCCCAGTGTAGGATCAGAGGCGTGCCCACTGTCGAGCGCTGCGGCCGACGCGGCATTGTCGGTGTTCACTATGATCTTGAGGCCGCTCGACACCAGGGGGCACAGAGCCTTCACCGCCAGGACGAGGTTGACAGCCTCGAGCTCGTGGATTTTGGGGTAGGCGTGCATGTGTCGATCATCGTAGGCCTCGGAGAAGCAGCTCTCAGGGGAGAAGGACCCCCCTCTGGTGAGGCACAAGTCACCCTCGATGAGCCATGTTGGGCTCACCGGGGCCGGGAGGAGGTAAAGTCCGTTGCCCCCGGCCGCATAGTCGAGGAACCAGCAGACTTCCTTCCGGAGCTCCGGGTCCACATTGGCGACCCCCGGGGCGGGAAGCTCGTGCAGGCTACGGAGCAGGCGGCACATGAACTTTCGGGCTGCAGGGATGCATCCGCTGATGTGAGCGAGCTTGCCCATAAGCCGCTAGAGAACCTTCCTGGTGAGGGAGGGCCTCGACAGCCAGGCCTGGTATTCGTGGATGACCTGGTCCATCTTGGCCTCTGGGATGCTGATGACCATGCGTTTGGAGCATATGTCGAATCCCAGCCAGGAGAGCCTGACTGCCGGGGGGGGGTGCACTTGCTGGGTGCGAGGTCGACACCCAGGCCGGCACACAGGACCCGGTACGCGTCGAAGGCCCGGCAGGCGTCGAGGTAGGAAGCCTCGCAGCCGACAAAGTCATCCACGTAGACGATGGAGAAGAAACCTTGCCGGGCGAGGATCCAGGATATGGCCGAGGTCACCAGGACGCAGGCAGCACCGGACGTCCTGCAGCCGAACGGGAGGGCGATGTCAACGTAGGTGCTGCCGTCGACCATTATACAGAAGAGGGTGGCAATCAGGGGGTCCACGCGGAGCTGCCGGTAGGCTCGGGCGACGTCCGTGGCCCACATAAATGCTCCTTGGCCCTCGTGGACGATCCTCCGGCCCAGGTCCACGACCGACGGCAGGCTGTAGGCCACGGGCAGGCCGAGGTACTCGCCCCGGGGGACGCCCTCGTTGACGCTTCTGCCGGCCGGGTACGAGAGGTCGACGATGATCCGTTGTTTCCCAGGGCCGGTCTTGGGCCTGGTCATGATAGGGCTACACTGCGCCCATGGCGAGAAGGGGGGGACCTCGAAAGGCCCCATGAGGGCACCCAGCTCGAGCTCACGGGCGACGTACTCACTGACGAAATGGGTGTGGGCGGGCTCCTCGCGATGGTTGTGGTACGTGGGCTTGGGGGGGACTGGTGCGCAGTAGTTGGCCGGAAAGCCGAACTCCAGCTGGTCGACCAGGGTGGGGTCCGGGTGGTCGGCTGGGGCTGGTGGGGAGGCTGTTCGACGCGCCTCCTCAAACACCCTTTCTTGGCACAGGACGTGCTCCTTGACTCGCTTCCACCTCTCCTCCATAGCGTCCATCGTCTGTTGCATGCGCTTGATGAGCTCCTCCTGTCGATTGAGTGCTGAAGGAGCGGGGGTGGCTCGATTTGGCTTCGCGGGCCGCTGGTGCACCGGGGACGTCGCCGCCATCTTGGATGGATTCTCCGAGTTGCTCCTGGGTCTGGTCCGGGCGGGACCTCCGCGTGGTGCGCTTCGGAGGCCTACCGGGTTGGCGTACAGTACGTCGTGTGCGCTGCATGTTGTTTGTTATGTGGGTGACTTTCTTTTAATGCGGGTGTTGAATCTTGGGTGCCTTGGAAGGATATAGTGGGTGCCTTCAGGTTTGAAATGTTCCCACCGTGGAGGATCGAAACTGAATGTCTAACGGCTGGAGGGTGGTTTCGATAGGTCTCAGTGTTCGCCACTTGGGGCGTGGTGGGTCCCCGGCTTCCCGCCCGAATCAACCACAATTCGAAATTATGTGCCAATCGAGCAGTTCGATCTCTAGCTAACAACAAAGCCACACGGGCAAATGTCAATGACTGCCCAGTGTCTGAAAGTGAAACATTCCTTACAGGCTAGACCTGGCGCTCGGCATTACTAGGATAGGGCAAGGACTGGTTAGCACCTTATCAGGATAATGTGACTGGGTGGGATATCGGGTCATGGTGCCGGCGACCTGGTCTCCCATTGGGGCAGCACTATAAAGTCGCCATGAGTGCACATCGTGACAAGTCAGTGCCGGTCCTGATAACCTTAGATGTTGTCAGGACGGAAAAACCCCCAAAACAAACACCATGAATCTCCCATGGCCTAGAAATACTCCACTCGCCTAGCATGTCAGTGTTAAGCGCATTGCAGCCTTGGTGCGGGGCGGGGCGGGGGGAGGGGTGTGCCCATATAGGTATTAGCTATGACCACTCACTGCCAGAAGTGAAAACAAACAGATGTCAGCATGTACCCTGATATATGGAAATACGATATGCTGCATAAATCGTACAGTAAATGCGGAAAATATAATGCCCCGACATGGGTTATCAACGACGAATCTGTCATTTAGCTGTAGACAAAGCCTTGTCCATTTGTGTAGTTGTAGATCCATGTTAATGAATACCAATCATTTAGGTAACGACAAAGCATTGACCATTTCTTTATATCCAGATGTATGTTAAAGATGCATATTCAGATTAAAGCAAAAACCGAATCCCTTACCTAGATTGTATCGTAGGCCTACATATCCAAGGTAGACACTGGTGCAGTCATCAGACACTATCGTTGTATAAAAGGAATATTACGTGAATTTAATACTTAATAATAGTACTTCTCACCTCTGAAGCCTATGGCCAGTATGGAGGTCCACCATTTCGATGTGCATGCCAAAAGTAGTTTGGTAGGTGTTTACTTCAAATACCGCAACAATTCGGACGCGATTCAAGTCATAGTTAATTAGGTCACGGCGACGCTTCCGCCTACGTCATGTTAAAAGTACCAGAACGACAACCTGAAGTCTCGACTGATGACGTCTATTCACAATCCTAATTTCCTCACCTCCCAAATGTTCCTGCCTAAGGGCGAGTCCTGTCGTCATCCTCAACTTATCAGACTCGGAGACAGTTTTTGTTGATGGTACATTTGTTGATTAAGCAGGGGAAATTTCAATCCTGGACAATTGGTCTTCCTCTGTGCACTGCTCCTTGCCCTATCCTACTAATGCTGAATGCCAGGCTAGGTAGTGTCAAGTATCAATTTTTAAGTTATTGTTTTGACTCGGCTAGGTGTTTAATTTCCACGGCCTACCAAAATGGGAGACAGACGCTCAACTCATTTGACCATCCCATCTTTTTCAACAGGTTCATTGTTGATAAGTCACTCCGCTGTCGTGCCATGGGTTTTAGTTATTTAGAAAGATATTTATTTGTATCCGCCTGAATAATAGTGTAGTAGTCTGTACTGACCTCTCAGGCAAGTAACCAATTAGACAGGTAGGCATGGGTAGTGTGTTGATATCAGGGAGCCTAGGTGGTGAAATGGTTAGCAGACTGGCCCGGAATGCAAAGAGATGTGGGTTCGAGTCCCGCTCTAGGCTCAATATTTCCAGTTCGATCACCCCATGACAATATTATGTCAGAATACCAATACACTGGTCTTGCGGCCAAGCATGACCACGTTTCCTTACTCATAATAGGGTGTAGTGTAATGATTATTGAACAATTCTTAAATGAAATATACAGGAGGACAATTAGAATGTTTAGTAAATAGGCCATCCCTGTACTGCTGTTCAGTGTTCACGCCGAGGATTGGTATGGAGAAGTAGAGTTACATATTACATGGGTGGGAGCTAGTGTTACGTACATACTGATAGTGCTCGTGTAAACAGGAGGGACACCAAGCACTGGGTGTGACGTTCTTGTTGCTGATATGGCAACAGGTAGGCTACATGAGCAGCAGATGATAAAAACACATCTACTTATTAAATGCCACGACAGTGGGGATGGGAGGGGTTATCAGCAATGCATGTGTGGGATGCGTGCACCTATCTGTAAACTATAGACTTTTCCCCGTCTTTACTCCTATGTGTCACTTCTTATGGAAGAAAGAACTAAAGATTCCATACTATATCCCTCACTTGTCTACGTCCATATACATACGCGGATTTCAGGAAGGACTGAAACTGAAAAACATCAATGCATGTGTGGAGTTCGTGTACTGTCACCTATGTGTAAACTATATAATTCTCCCCGTCCTCCCTCCCATGTGTCACTTCTTAGGGAAGAAATAACTAAAGATTCCATACTATACCCCGTCACTTGTGCAGGCCCGCATTAATACGCGGATTTCAGGAAGGACTGAAGCTGAAACACAGCGTATCGGGTCACAGCTTCAGCTTACCTGGTGAAAGGTTGGTGAGCTAATGAATATACTTACACACAACGTGGCCGTAATGGATTAACATGACCCGGTGTTGCGGATTCCGAGGGACACCAGTTTCACAGGGACACATCGCTCCTGCACACGCGTCAAACTCGAACAGCATCGTCACTAACCTTATTAAATTAATATAATGTTTTTGCTAAACATGTTTTCTATATGTGTACCAAGCGATTTGTTTGTAGCTGGTGTAATTTTAGAGATATTTCTCTTTTTCTGTATTGTCTGTATGAAGACTGCTCACGGCCATTGACAATGCCTTGAGTTTGACGGTACGCGCAGTGTAAAACGTTAGTTTTATTCAAAATTAATAGAATTCAAGAACCCTAACCTTATAAATTTAATATAATGTTTTTGGTAAAGATGTTTTCTATATGTGTACCAAGCGATTTATTTCTAGATGGTGTAATTTGGGAGATATTTGACTTTTTCTGTATGAAGATTTGCTCACGGCCGTTAACAATGCATTTGAATGGAAGTGTCCCTGTGAAACTGGTGTCCCTCGGAATCCGCAACACCGGGCGACTGGGGTCACCCGAGTCATCAGAATTTCAAATCGAACACCACGAGTAGATTCGACAAATAAACATGCCGTGTGCAAAACGACCCGTTACTATCATTACTGTTTGTGTAAGTGGCACAATTTTGTATCACTCCTTCATGCAAAAAAGAGAATACCTTTTCATTAATAAAAGGCAGTTCGTCACTTCAAAGCCTAAATGGAAGAGGGATCATTTTTAATACAGAAGTACAAAAAAAAGAAAAAAGAAGAAGAAAGATAAATAAGCCTTTTACATAATAATATAGCAATTACGAATAGCTAAAGTAGTCCACACTGCTGCTGCACGATGCACTATTATTCCTGCACCAACATGAGCATAATTAGGGTATAACTGCCTTACATCCGAGTATGTGATGAACTCACCTTGAAGAATTCTATGTCAGAAATTAACTTAGGGTTGTGGTACTGCCACATCCCATGGCGGTTTGAAAGTTAAAACCTGTCACATAAGGTGGATGGTAGTCCACCTGGACTTGAAACTGACCTGGAGCTACACCACTCACTGCATTGGATCCAGGGATGAATAAAAATGTTCCCTTAGTTGGAAGATAATGTGTTTCCCTCGAAAAAACCCAAAAGGTCTCCCTCTTCAAGCGAACCGGCTAATCTCGGGGGGGGGGGGGAACCCAAAACAACTCATACCATTTTTTCTCATTTCTTAGGAGTAAGAAAAGTATTCATTACTGCAACAAAAGCACATGTAATTTTATGTGCTTTCTTACATTTTCGACTTTCAATGAAATGGTTAGAAGGAATATTTATTTGCCATATGCGTTTACTTTCTTATTAAATAAATCCTTATCTAAAGGAGTCTTCACTGCCATAGAACAATAAGAGCTCTATCAGCCAAAACTTGATCCTCTAGCTCTGGGTCAGCTTAGCTCCTATTCATAATAATATTCATGATGGGAAGAATAAGAGTAAGTCCACCAATAATACCTTTGGAAGCAGATAACATGGTACGTTCAGGAAGTTAGAAGCAGTAATATTTAGGCTTCTGGATTCAGAGATTGAACCTTTGCCTCAGGGTCAGTTTTATCCCATGTGTACTGTCTAGAAATATCATTCAGTCACTTTTTCTGAGGTTTAATATTTCTGGACATTTCCTGGAGTTCAATGACTAAAGCACCCACAGGAATAACGTTTGAAAGATTCAAATTGTTTCTATTCATAGTGGAGCATTGCTGCAGTGCTGAACCTGTTTAGAGGGCGAGTCCCCTTTGTGTTTGCTCTCCGAAGCTAATAGCACCAGCTCAGCAGCAGTACAAGAATTTTCTGGAATGTCAACTCTTTATATATCGATATTATAATTGCTTATTTTTTCTAAAATTGCTCTATTATTATATATTTTAATTAATGTATTCATTATATGACTATAATTAGTATTTGTCTCTCACTAATAATGGGAACAATATGTGAAATTACTGAATGCCGGCCATGTTTGGGACACCAGATAATATTACAAAACTCTCCCCGTCATTATCTCTTATCTGTCAGCTAATTTAACCAATACTAAGGAAGAATGAAGACAAGTCACACAGATAAACAGTGGGGAAGTTGTGCTTTATTAACCCCAACTCCTGTCCACCTACCAGTGACCTATCATCCACACCCCTTGCCTTCTAGCCACATAGTATCTCATTACTACTTTAGCTTGTATCAAAAGCAGTGTCCACAGCACATGGGACAGGAGTCCTATAGCTGTGTTCACACTCAATTGGAATATATGAATTTTGCCAGCATCAGACAGAGTGTCTGGGGTTCCTGCTCCAGAGTAGGTGTGTCTCACTCCAGAGCCAGGAGTAGAGTGATCTCTCTTCAGTGTGTCTGAAGCAGAGTCTAGAAATAAGATCTTGGTTTGAGGCTAGTGTGGTCAGAGGGCCAATGGGATGCAGGTGACTGGGCAGTCCACAGCCAGCCAATCAGGCACCTCCACAGTCAGGGTGGGTGGCACCCTCCCCCAGTAGGGGTGGCTGTCACTCAACCCAGCTGCAGGTGGTGCCCTGTGTGTATATGCAAATTAGGCTGGTGTTCACACCCAGTGGTCATGTAGGGACAGGTCATTGCAACAGTTACAATATGTTAAAATGGTCTTTTCTCCAATTGCACTCTTTATGAATGCATAGAGAAGTATTTCAACAATCTTGTACTGTCTCTTATATAGGAGCACCTCTCCATTAATCTTAGGCATCATGTATGAACATATATTTCACATAGCTTATATCATGTCATAATGGGAGTGGGATATTATTACTTTTAGTTTACATAACATTGTCCCCACTCCGTCGCCAATCTACAATTCTTAACCGAAAATCCGTATATTTTTACAATGTCCCTCTTCCATTTCTACTTGCGCAAACGGCCAAGAAAAATGGAAGCCTTAAAACATTACGTCTCTTTCGGTTTAAGCCAGAGCGAGTGCTATACAGTGGAGCAATATGAGCTGTCAATAGACTTTGTAAATTCCGTTACCCTTCTTGTTTATCTTCTCCACTGTATTGGCCACTCCTCCCTTCCTCACTGTCAAAAGTTTTCTATCAAGTTTTCTTTCTTTCTCCAGTTCTCCACCACCTTGAGGACCATTCCTATCTACTTGTTTATAGTAATTGTTTTAGACAAGAACAGCCCCAAAATCTATATTTAGAATGGCGGTCCCAATGTAGACGGTGGCTTTGAACCAGCTATCTTGCTACTTATCTATATTAGTTTTACTCCCCCCTTACATAATATCAAATTTATATTTAAAAGGCTGTCTTTTATCCTCCTGTCACTGTCCAGGCTGTGTCTGCTAATTCTCTTGCATGCCCATGCCCCCTTTTAAAACTCATGACAACAACAAAATTAGTTTTAAAAATAGGGTAAGCAGGACAGAATAGCAACACAAGCAGGGAACCATGACCGGTCAGATCTTGCACAAGACCATCAGAACAACATGTCCTTCAGTAGTGATTGATCCTGCAAACCAAGTTTTGACTACTGTAGTTTTGTTGCAGTACTTGCTTCACTCGACCATCGACCTTATATTTTAGTGCTTAATCGGCTTTTGCCAAATGCTGTCATCTAGTCCCACATCGATACACCTGTCCCTCCATTTTGACCTCACCGACTATGAACTGTAAGAAACCTGAGACATCGATGGTAGACGCGTGGTTGCTCAGCAGGTCCTTATTGAGTTAACATTGCGGATCTCGCCTTATGGGCAAACAAGTACCAGCAATACACCCGTCCATCCATTTTGACCTCACCGACTATGAACTGTAAGGAACCTGAAGACGTCTATGGTAGACATGTAATTTCTTTCGACAGGTCCTTATTGCGTTAACATTGCGGATCTCGCCTTATGGGAAAACAAGGTTTAAGTGGTTTGGCTCTATGACCTAATTTTTTTCGGGACTGTTTCCTTGCAACTTAGCACCAAATCTTTGATCTCACCAAATACAAGTCGTATTATATCGAGTTAGAGGCAAATAATGAATCAATATGTCTTTTTGTGCCTTCTGTACAATTATAAAGCATCCCATATCCGTATTAACACATATAATCACGGCAATTGAATTTCATATACGACAGCATTAACTCGGCGGCGTACTTGTAACAAGCAATGACAGTGTATAGAACCAATCCAATCAGTTCCTCAGCAGTGATTGACT
This sequence comes from Branchipolynoe longqiensis, assembly GCA_030323885.1. Classification (NCBI taxonomy): domain Eukaryota; kingdom Metazoa; phylum Annelida; class Polychaeta; order Phyllodocida; family Polynoidae; genus Branchipolynoe; species Branchipolynoe longqiensis. The sequence goes on along the minus strand of CM059192.1, from coordinate 11,494,071 downwards.
CAATCGATCCTCGACCCGATTGGTCCATCGATCCAACATCAATCAAATGACCCGAATCAATCAGATGACTCGACTCACTCAAAAGACTCGAACCAATCAAATGAACTCAATCATTTCCTACCTCAATGGTTGTCCTAACCAGCCACTGGTCCCGTCACTCCAGTGACTCTCCGAATCATTGACCCCGTCAATCCTCGCCCACGATCAATCCAATGATCCTATCATTACGCCTACTGTGGCACCCGAGTGGCGATGCCCACACCAGTGGTGTGCACACCATCATGAGCCCATGCATGTCTGCAGCCTGTCCGGCACCGTATACCACGATTGGACACTCGGAAGCAGATTACGGATCCGAGATCCAATCGTGATAACACGTGCACCGCAATCAGCACTTGCACCTCATTGGATTTACCCAAAAACCACATCCTTGGTTAAAAAAAAAGAAATTCTGACTGGTGCTCAGATCACGTCCCTGCCGCACACTAACCTATGAGTACATGTAAATGGAGGGAGGCAGTGAACACACAGCGCGTCACCGTACCGCCCACCCTACTCTAAGTCGTCTTCCTCTCGTATTTCCCATTGCACATGCGAACTCGTCCCTCCTATGCTTACGTCGTCTTTCACTCGCATTTCTACCATCGTACACACAGACTCGTCCCTTCTGGAGAGCCTCGTCCGGTTCGATTCTATGAGCAGCCCGAGGCATGAACTCGTCTATGGCTCAGTCTGCGCCGATGGGTCAGGTGGTCGCTAAGACCTTCCCATGGCTATATCCACACCAGTTTCATGCAAGCGGGAATCAGAGAGGTGCATAATGTTTAATTAAATCGTCTCCCCCTTACTTTGCCACTGCGGGTTCTTCGCAAGCAGGAATCCGAGGAAAGACCAATTGCTTTAATTAGCTTCCCCCCCATAGACTTGTATTCTAATGAGCAGGGATCCGAGAGGCACCTAATGTCTAATTAAATCCTCCCCCCCATACTTGTTCATTGTGGGTTGGGCGGGGAGCCTAATTTCCCGTTATTCCCAAATCCCCCGAGCATTACCAGGATCCCGAGTCAGCTACCCGTCACCAGACCGAAAGGCTTGGGAAGGGCTAGGAGTAGGTGACTAGAAATCCTTGATGGCAAGCCCCAGCGGTTCCGAGCGACTCTCACTCCATTCAATTACACCTCGGTCAATTCCGACCGGTTACTTCTGCCGAATGAGGTCATTACTTCGTCTTGAATTTTATACAACGTCCCTGCTCATCCCCCAATTTGGTTCTGGCACACGAGAAGTGCATACAATATGCGGAATAACACTACCCCTAGTAGACAGCTCGGAAACGTTTACATCACTACGCAAATTACACAACGTCCCTGCTCCTCCCCAATGTTTATGGTTCAGACGCACCAGAGTGCATACCCTGCGCATTACATACTAACCCTTACCAACGACAGCTTGGAAAAGCCTGTCAACAACCACCGACGTTATACAGCGTCCCTGCTCCTCCCCAACCTTTATGGTTCAGACGCCCCGACACTGTACACACATGTTGGCAACCCTCCTACGCCTGATACGCCAGCATGGTCAGCCCCAACCTATGGTCCCGCGCCTTATACCGCACGACGGTGTCTCTATGGACTGGTAACGGGGAGGGAGGGGGCAGGGCTTTGGATTCACAGACCACCGCCTCCCTGCACACCGGTACCATCCCTTGCCTCTTCCTTGGGCGTCTGCATCTGGTACAACAAGCTTGGCATCTGTAATAACAATACATCATACCACATAACATGATTATACCGGCGACTGCCAACAAACAATACCACAATATACTGAAATGTTCAATATGGACATAATCGTACGACACCTGCACTAGACCGTTCATTGACATCAGGGGAACCTGCAGCTCTGGCAGCCGCTTGAGCTGCTCCTTCATTACTCAGTGGAGAACAGCAGGCCATGAGACATTCAAGGCTGGGAGGTCCAGCCTTGGTGGCATCCGTTGTATGTTCACGGTCTCATGTTTCACAGTCAATGTTTGCAGAAGCCAACCTCTGCCCTCCACCAAGCATGCCTCTGGCACCTGCAGCACTGTTGGGCCGGTGATCCTATAATTGACCAGAGGCTTTCCGGCACAACAAATTGTCACATCGATATGAGGCTCATGGGGTGCAATGCTCACACCACCCATGCCCTCCACAGGTGCCACAACGGTGGCAGAGACCGTCTTTTGGATCTTCGTGATCCGCAGCTTGCAGTCTCCTGGCTCAGTCCCCATCACGAGCGCCGCTTCGCAGGTCTGGTAGGTCATTTCCATGGCAGGGTAGCACACCGTGGGCAAGTTGCCCATGCAAGCTTCAGGATAGAAGCTCGCCTTCCTTCTCGTGCTCACCACTACCACAGATTTTCCCACCACAGTCCTTGAATGTTCATCGTCTAGTAGCACCGGCAGATACGTCAAGTGGTATACCGCATACGTCTCTTGACTCACCATCTGTAGTCCCAGGCGGAAGTCGATCGACGCGTCCGGAACCCACACCGGTTCTACCCTTGCGTGTTGGTAGTACCAATGCAGATCGAGACCGCAAAAGCCCGCATCCATTGCCGCCTCTATTACGAGTGCCAGCTGAGCCGGCATCAGTAATACTTCCGTCAAAATGCTGTGCTCCAGCTGCATCACCATCCGATGGTGCAATGCTCGCTTTGATACATAGTTGTCCACCACACTCTCCAACTCCTCCACTGCTAGCCTCACTCGCTGCAGCAGCGCTAAATCATTGGAGACTGCCGTCATCTCCTCGGCTTTGTCCTGTGCCAAGGCTATCATTGATTCCACTACAGAAACATGCTCTGCTAATTGCAGCTGAATATTTTGTGTTCTATTCATAATGGAAAGCATGTGCTCTTGGTTATGCTTCAGGGCTTGCGTTTGTAGGCTGTGGGTGGCAATAGCCTGCTGCACTTTGTTTAGCTGTGCCTGGCTTACCGTACCAAACAGCCATGATGCCGCCACCCCTGCTGCATTAACCAGTCCCCTCTTAGGCCGTTTAGCAAACACCTGCAGAATTTCAGCATGGTCTTGCTCTAACCTGGCCTGCAGGACACTGAGTTTCATTTCCCAATGATGAATATTAACATACCACTTGTTCATAGTCAATTTGTCCACATGGTCCTGCACTTGTGAGACCCAGTGCTGCACTGGTGGCCGGTTTGGGGGTGTGATCAGTACCACCACCTGCCACACAGCAGACACCGTCCTCACTTCTCCTTGGCCCCTAACTAGGACACCATCTTCCTTAAAGAGGTCGGTGCTGCTGCCCAGAGGCAGGCAGCACCAGATGATGCCCATGTGCCAGTACAATGACCACATGGTAGAAATTGACTTGAATATAAATTTGTAGTTTCTGGGTGATATCCCTCGAGGATTGCTTTCTTGGTTTACGTCCATGAACCGGGGGAAAACGGACTCCCGCTTAGTTTTCATACACATACACATATGACAATTGTTCCAACTGGGGTTTAGGAGGCAAAATCATTCCCCTACTCACTTCTTTCTATTTCTCACCTCCCTTAGCCTCTGCTCCAATCTTGCCTCTCTTATTCTGCTTACTACCTTTTCGTATGCTGCTGCCATCTCATCTACCTTCCTTACTTGTTCCTCTTCCTCCCTTTCTACTTCTTTCACATATTCTAAATCCTTCTGCGTCCATGTCTTTTCGAACTCCTCTCTCGCCTCATCCAGCTTTATCGACAACTGTTCTCGACGCTCCCATTCCGCTTCTAACTGCCTCCCTTCTTCCGTACTCTCATATCTCTCTTCCAATTCGTCTTCTAGTTCCCAATCAATATCTCCTTCCTCCCATTCCTGTGGTACCCGTTCTGGGAGCTCTGGGCCCTCGTCCCATGCGTCGGAATCCTCTGCCTGTACCACCTGTTCTTCTTCAAAGAACCCCTCGTCCGGGTAATTATTTGTCATTAAGGGCACAAACCCCAAATCATACGGCCATGCCATCTCAATTTATTCTTCGCTCGCCTTCCTATATCTCTCTTTCCTCACTTTTTCCTTCTCATTATCTGCCCTAATCCTCTTCACTATCTCTTCATACTCTTCTTCTAGCAAACTTATTTTAAACCACTGTTGCTTTACTGTCCTTTCCCATACCTGTACCCTGTCAAATACCTCTTGTTCCCATGACACTAGGAACGCCTCTTTCTCTTCTTTTACCCTCCTTTCTAACTCTTCAACCAACTCATACTCTTTCTCCAACTCTTTCCCTTCATCCGAGTAATTAAAATCCCACTCTAATTGTCTATCCACCTCTTCCTTCTCCCTGTGCCCCGGCACCCCAAGTTCTAGTTCCACCTCCTGCTCACAGAACCCCTCATCACATGCCTCATTACTCATTCTCATCCAGACTTATGTTTGTTTGCATGGAATGCGTATGTGTGTCGGCCGTGTGTGTGCCGTGTGTTTCTGTGCTCGTTCTTTCGCCTCCTTGTGTGTACATTTGTTACATGCATACAGATAGACACTAACTTTCACACATTTCTTGCGCTCTCTCACATGTTATCACAGAGGTACAACAGTGCCTCACCCCACCTTCGACACCCCAGCGTCCCAAAACAAACGGTAATAGCACAAAACTGGACCCTACCTGTCCTCACGGGCATTCTCGTCATCATCACGGAGTTCTTCTGTCGTTTGTCTGAGTTTCAGACAATTTGTCGCGGTCACCACTGTGATATTACTGAATGCCCGGCCACGTTTGGGACACCAGATAATATTACAAAACTCTCCCCATCATTATCTCTTATCAGTCAGCTCATTTAACCAATACTAAGGAAGAATGAAGACAAGTCACACAGATAAACAATGGGGAAGTTGTGCTTTATTAACACCAACTCCTGTCCACCTACCAGTGACCTATCATCCACACCCCTTGCCTTCTAGCCACATAGTATCTCATTACTACTTTAGCTTGTATCAAAAGCAGTGTCCACAGCACATGGGACAGGAGTCCTATGGCTGTGTTCACACTCAATTGGAATATATGAATTTTGCCAGCATCAGACAGAGTGTCTGGGGTTCCTGCTCCAGAGTAGGTGTGTCTCAATCCAGAGCCAGGAGTAGAGTGATCTCTCTTCAGTGTGTCTGAAGCAGAGTCTAGAAATAAGATCTTGGTTTGAGGCTAGTGTGGTCAGAGGGCCAATGGGATGCAGGTGACTGGGCAGTCCACAGCCAGCCAATCAGGCACCTCCACAGTCAGGGTGGGTGGCACCCTCCCCCAGTAGGGGTGGCTGTCACTCAATCCAGCTGCAGGTGGTGCCCTGTGTGTATATGCAAATTAGGCTGGTGTGCACACCCAGTGGTCATGTAGGGACAGGTCATTGCAATAGATCTCTGTTAAAATGGTCTTTTCTCCAATTGCACTCTTTATGAATGCATAGAGAAGTATTTCAACAATCATGTACTGTCTCTTATATAGGAGCACCTCTCCATTAATCTTAGGCATCATGTATGAACATATATTTCACATAGCTTATATCATGTCATAATGGGAGTGGGATATTATTACTTTTAGTTTACATAACATTGTCCCCACTCCGTCGCCCAAGACTAATAATGCTCTTTGCCAATCTACAATTCTTAACTGAAAATCCGTATATTTTTACAAATAGAACAATCACGATATGTATATATACATCAAGAATATTGGAAACCAAAAGTATTATCCTAATAAAACAGAGGCCAGGGTTCACAACGTTTGAACTTGGCTGAGGACTCACACATTCATAGTGTTGGCCTAACCTGTAGGCACTATGTCATCAGTAACAACTTCAACAATTAACCCACCTCTTGGCTGGGGTTGGCTAGGAGCGATGACGTCACATTTGCAGTTGTACGTCCTGTAGGATAATGGCCACCAGTACCAGTCATACATGGTTTTATTTGGTAATCACCTAGATTAAGAAATGGAAATATAACTAAACTATGTCATCATAAAATAATTTAAATCCTATTTTCTTGTAGTTATAGCGGTTATTAAAAACACAACAAAAAGGTTTTGGATTAAGCCACCATTTTTTCCACCCCGAGCGTGGAGAAGCATATTCGATTATTCGACCCGAGTCTGTAGGATGTGCACATGCGCCAAAAAGTGACTTGGCTGACCCGAGTTGATTAATCGATTACGCCCCGTGGCACAGGCGTTTCAGATGTGGCTGCCACCCACAAGTCACCCAGTGATTCTCGTGTTGCCCTGTGAACTTCTTTCTACCACGGTGTTGTATAAATGGTAGCTATCCTTTCACCCCTAACCCACATTTCCGACTCCCTCCTCCTCTTTTTTTCTGGTCACTGGGAACTTCTCTGGTTCACAGTTTTTGTATATTTGTGTATAGTGTGATGGTCCGCGAATAGTGTCTACAGAGAAACATACATTGGCGGGGAAATTACCATACTTTCACAACAGACATCACTGCGAATGAAAAAGAACAGGATTCACACATGTATAGCTAGCTACTTAGTGTAGTTCTACAGCCATACCTTTTAAATTACCAAATTTTACTTTGCTTAGAAAATAAATGTCAGAGTGAGTTTTTGTGATAGGCAAATATGACCATTTTAGCACACAACAATCACAATTGATCTTGTTAGAAACAATGCATGTGAAGCATTGTTATGAGATATGTTTGGCATAGCAACGGCAAAGCAAAATCATGGCGATTTGTTGTCATGAATAATCACCCTTTAAAGGCCGACTGTGGGATTTGTAATCAAGAGACAAGCTTTCCAAGTACCACTATCTATTTTAGTAAAGTGTACAGCTTAAAACAAAAACAGAAATAATGTGAATTCAGGACGAGCTTTCCAATTACAAGCAGACATGCTACAATGAATCCGATTAACCTCTGAGTCGTGGATCATGGAAGAGTGCCAGAATGTCCATTTACAACCTGGTTTTAAGCAGCTAATAACGCATCCACATGTGAACAGAGCCCCATCGTCAAAGAAGGTTCTCTCATCGAAACATAAAGAAGAACTCTCACGACAAGTTTATCCTGATTATGTGCGATTCACACTTAATGTAATCTCATTATTCTCAATTCTTGAATTGCTTTGGATTCGACATGGAAAGTCAAGCGCCACCACGTTACTCTCGCAGCAGCCACCCATCCAGGGTCGCCTCGCCCATGCACTTCCTGATTATCTGCCACTTTCCCGCTGTTCTGCCAATGACAACTAGCCTCTGCCTCACTCCCTGACTACCTCGTGGCCCACGCACACTTACTGACCCACCCACCCACCCATCTACTACTTGATTATATTTTGACATGTAGCCCTTGGAGTAATTGACGTGGGATCTTATGTGTGTTGGTAATCAACTGTATTTACCTACACTACTGTTTCCTTTAGGTTCAACTGGGCGGGGTGGCTGAATCGGTAGAGCGTGGGCTTTGCGTGCGGAAGATCGGGAGCTCAGTTCCTGGTCGACTCAAACCAATGACTTATAAAATTGATACTTGTCACTTCCTAGCCTGGCGCTCAGCATTAATAGGATAGGGCAAGGACTGGTTAGCTCAGTGTCAGGATAATATGACTGAGTGGGATATTGGGTCATGGTGCCATCGGTCTGATTTCCCAGTGGGGCAGCAGTATAAAGTCCATGAGTGTGGATGGTCACAAGTCGGTACCCATCCTGATATCACCTTAGATGTTGCCAGGACGTAAAACTCCAACGACCAACCAATCCTCTAGGTCCCTGCACTGAATAAAGGTATGTATATAAGAGGCCACATCGAGGTTTGCTCACTATTAGTTCATGAATGACATAATTAAGTAACCAAAAGCTGAGTGAATAAGATGCCTTGTTCCTGTTCATGAGTTGAAATCCGGACTAAGCCGAACCAAAAGTTGATACTTGTCACTACCATGATTATTCGGACAGGGCATGAACTGGCCAGCTCAATGGCAGGAAATTGCGCCTTAGTAGGATATTCTGTCATGGTGCTGACAGCATGGTATCTCAATGGAGCAGCATTATTAAGCCATCCTCAGTTCATGCTGTCAGAAGTCGGTTCTGGTATAACCTCAGATGTTGCTAGAACGCAAAACCCTAATCAAGCAATCATCTCACTGAAGCCACCAGTACCACAGCGATAAAGACGGTATTGTAAAAAGCGCTGTAGAATAATTAATAAATGTATATGATTGCATTCATCTTCGGCAAACATATTATGCACATTTCTAAGTAGTCTATTGCACTGAACCTCTTTGTTGTTGTTTTACATCCTAGCAACATCTAAGTTCATATCAGGATGAGTACCGACTTGTGACAGTGCACACACATGATGTCTTCATAGCACTGCCCCATGTGAGAGACCAGGTCACCGGCACAATGATCCGATATCCCAGTCACATTATCCTGATACTGTGATAACCAGTCTTTATCCTATACTGGTAAAGCTGTGTGCCAGGCTAGTTTTTGTTTGTTTGTTTGTGGGGTTTTTTCGTGATGAATGTATTTACCCTGCTCATAACGGATATGTGTGTTAACACTTGTTTTCATCGCTTGGCAGCACTAGCCCAATTTGATTCAACGAACATCAATTTGATAAGTCATTGGTTGGACTCAGCCGTGTTTTCAAACTCACGACCTTCCGCATGGGAAGCCTGTACTCTACCGAATCGGTCACCGCATCCGGTCGCCCTGAACCTGTAGAGTAATTAACATACTCTGCCCTTCCCATAGAGGAAAGCTTTTACTATTCCCGACCGAACTCTTCCAGCACCTCACAATATTCTCCCCCCATATATTCACTCACCCGGTGGCCTCTGTGCCATACATCATGCCTTGCATTTGGATTGTAATGCACAGCGTCAACTGGCTCGATATCCAATGAAGCACTCCGAGTCTGGTTCTAGTTGGTGTATGAGTCTATATGTGCCATATAATGTACTATGTGAATGTGAATATAATTAACGAATAAGAATCCTCCTTTCATTTATTCCATGAATACTGATGTGTTACCTCATGATTGTGGAGCATAGAAAGTATACTGTGTGAATTTATGATGATCTCCCATTGGACACTTATTTTGAGTAAGCCATTAACCACTTAGGGCAATCGTGTGACCTCATTTGTCTTGCCCTCATTTAAAGTACCATGTGGGACTTAGGCTCCAGGGGGCTACCTACATTAGTAGGTCAGCCGAAATCACGTGGCCATCACAAGATGGGAATCTGGGTCATAGCTACAGGTGTTTTGGCAAGCCTGTTGAAATTATTTGTGTACCTTTCAGTTCAATTTTCTCCCAAATTAGTCATTCTTTATCAAAATTACTCCAGACGAATGAATAGTAGGTCAAGTTGATATATTTATCTAATAACAAAAAAGTAAAAATTCAAAAGCACTCGGACTGTGAAATTTTAAGGACAGCAAAGCATCGTTGTACAGCTGGTTTGACAATGCATCGGGTGTCGGACTCAGTGAAGCACATTTTATTGTGAGCGATGTTCACAATGTCAAAGTTAAAACCATTTCTTCTTCGGTTGTTTGGTTGTTAGGGATGTACGTCTTAGCAACAGCTATGGTAATTTCAGGATGGGTACCGTCTTGTGAAAGTACGCATTGATGACGACTTTATAGTGCTGACCCACCGGGATATCCTGAGGTAGGAAGTTCTGGCCATATGCTAGTAACTTCGACATCCGGCAAGGTAGCAATAAATGAACAGTTCAGGCGCAAATTCCCATAAACGCCAATCCAAAAATGTAGTTTAAATAAAAGATTTTTGATCTGAAAACAATTTTAATTCTCACTAATTCCACTATGGTTATGATCACATGATTATGGAGCAATGACCAAAAAGTACGAATGTAAAAGAATTAACTTTCCGATGGTTTAATGTTTATCTCAATTTTTGGTTTGACGCTACAGCGCTTCTCGCCGGCGACCCGTCAACGTGTGGTGTTTTTGGGCAATAATTAGTGAAATATCGAGAAGCGCTGGGGGCGCGTTATGCGCGCGTCGGTAGACGTCGGTACATTATGTTTGACTTTGATGGTCGGCGGACAACGTCGGCGCGCGTTATTCTGTGAGCAGGAGGGGTTCTGTGAGCAGGAGGTGGAACTAGAACTCGGGGTGCCGGGGCACAGGGAGAAGGAAGAGGTGGATAGACAATTAGAGTGGGATTTTAATTACTCGGATGAAGGGAAAGAGTTGGAGAAAGAGTATGAGTTGGTTGAAGAGTTAGAAAGGAGGGTAAAAGAAGAGAAAGAGGCGTTCCTAGTGTCATGGGAACAAGAGGTATTTGACAGGGTACAGGTATGGGAAAGGACAGTAAAGCAACAGTGGTTTAAAATAAGTTTGCTAGAAGAAGAGTATGAAGAGATAGTGAAGAGGATTAGGGCAGATAATGAGAAGGAAAAAGTGTTTTGAACATGTCAAAAACCAGCAGCGACCGGCAACGCGCGGAAGTAAATGGGTAAGAACGCTAGGAGGACGTTAGGCGTGCGTCGCGCTGCGTTGGACGCACCGGAATAACGTTATGGGAATGCTAGGCAGACAGCGCGCGCGCGGGCGGGTCGTCTGCACACGTTGCGCCAAATCGTTGCTTTCTTGGTTTACGTCCTACCAACATCTAAGGTAATATGAGCACGTCGCGCCAAACTTTTTTTTTTTTCCCCCAGCGCGTCGACACACGTTGGCCGCGCGCGCATGACGCGCCGCGCTGACGCCGATCTTTTCCCCCAAACCGCCGAAAAGTTTGACGTTTCTCGACGCGCAAGATTTTATTTTCAACGCTGACGGGTCGCCGGGAGAAGCGTCGTAGTGTGACAGGCCCATTACAGTGTTTTGCACCTGAACTCTTCAAATACCAAATTATATGGCTTTGGTTTGACTCTGCCAAGGACGTTTTTTGCCAACTCTCTAGTTTCAGACTTCATAACCTATATACACTGCCCTTTTCTGTTACAGTAATGCTGGGCTGTGCTAGAGACTACAGACCAGTCTGGCTGCTATGCAACTGAAAAGCTGCTTAGCCCTATCTAAGACTAACCCAAAGTTGGTACAAATCGAAAGGGTTAACGCCGGGCATTAACAAACTTCACCATCACTTCATTTTGAAGGGATACCATCTCGGTCTGTGTTTTCTGTCCTGGCTGTTTAAAATAGGACACACGTGGGCGCCTCGTGACACAGTAGACGAGCCCACTCACATGTGGCGCCATTGTGTCATTTACAGTAACTAATTTAGGCAAGGTTTCAATGTAACACGCGCTAGGACACTAGGCATCATATTGGGATTGGGACAACTAGCATAGACAAATATTTATGTTTACATTCACACAATCTATTATTTAGCAAATATGTGCCTATATAATGTGTTAAAATGGATATGGCCTGGATCATCCTTTTTATGATTTAAAAGTCATCACCCACTGTTCACCAATAGACGCATATTTTTATGTGTCAACACTTCCTTAGCACCAATATTAAAGTTGCCTAGTCCAATAGTTTTAAGTTTCTGCCATTTCCTTTAACAAGTACATTAGATTTATCATTATAATCTACTTTACTTTAATTTGAAGTAACTTTGATTTCAAATGGTTAACTCTGGGGATCTGATTCAAAGTGAAAACATGCCCAAATTAATTTTGGCAAGCAAGTTAATCATCAGTAGTGACAGGTTCTATTACATTGGCTTAATATCCCTTCTATGCAGCACCAACACCTTAACAAATGCACCTGCTTCTAAGTTTCATTTGTTGAAATGTAGGTAATTACTTTGACTTTAAGAATTTGCTGGTTCACCGGACTATGCAGCTTTATTTAAAGTGGCGACCTCTGGATTGTAAGCACCGTGAAATAGACCCTAGCTGCACTGATCGTCCCACCCAATTTAAGATGAAAATCAGCTTGTTTAAAAAAGAATTGCTTATCTGAAATAAACAGGCGATCAGCTAATCATCTCTTACCCGTATCTTTCGACATAATTCAAATACACAAATGTGTTATTAATTATATACTCTGATTCTAATCTGCACTACAAAGTGTCACTTGTCTCTGATGTAACCTAATTTAAATGACATACCTCCATTATTTGATGTATATTAGTTTCTATCTATACCCATACAATATGTTGATCTACACAGAACCATTTAAACATACCATGTAGATAATCAGGGCTTTTCAATGGCCCAGAGACCAGTAGCCCACAACTGACAGAAGGATGTATTCAGAAGGTTATTCCCCTCTCCTTTGTTAGTGTCATTCAGCCCTAATGACTGTCCTGACTTATGTAAGATAGTGCAGATTACAGACTTTGTTAGTGTCATTCAGCCCTAATGACTGTCCTGACTTATGTAAGATAGTGCAGATTACAGACTTTGTTAGTGTCATTCAGCCCTAATGACTGTCCTGACTTATGTAACATAGTGCAGATTACAGACTTTGTTAGTGTCATTCAGCCCTAATGACTGTCCTGACTTATGTAACATAGTGCACATAACAGACTTTGTTAGTGTCATTCAGCCTTAATGACTGTCCTGACATATGTAAGATAGTGCAAATTACAGACTTTGTTAGTGTCATTCAGCCCTAATGACTGTCCTGACTTATGTAAGATAGTGCAGATTACAGACTTTGTTAGTGTCATTCAGCCCTAATGACTGTCCTGACTTATGTAACATAGTGCAGATTACAGACTTTGTTAGTGTCATTCAGCCCTAATGACTGTCCTGACTTATGTAACATAGTGCACATAACAGACTTTGTTAGTGTCATTCAGCCCTAATGACTGTCCTGACTTATGTAAGATAGTGCAAATTACATACTTTGTTAGTGTCATTCAGCCCTAATGACTGTCCTGACTTATGTAACATAGTGCAGATTACAGACTTTGTTAGTGTCATTCAGCCCTAATGACTGTCCTGACTTATGTAAGATAGTGCAGATTACAGACTTTGTTAGTGTCATTCAGCCCTAATGACTGTCCTGACTTATGTAACATAGTGCACATTACAGACTTTGTTAGTGTCATTCAGCCCTAATGACTGTCCTGACTTATGTAAGATAGTGCAGATTACAGACTTTGTTAGTGTCATTCAGCCCTAATGACTGTCCTGACTTATGTAACATAGTGCACATTACAGACTTTGTTAGTGTCATTCAGCCCTAATGACTGTCCTGACTTATGTAAGATAGTGCAGATTACAGACTTTGTTAGTGTCATTCAGCCCTAATGACTGTCCTGACTTATGTAAGATAGTGCACATTACAGACTTTGTTAGTGTCATTCAGCCCTAATGACTGTCCTGACTTATGTAAGATAGTGCACATTACAGACTTTGTTAGTGTCATTCAGCCCTAATGACTGTCCTGACTTATGTAAGATAGTGCAGATTACAGACTTTGTTAGTGTCATTCAGCCCTAATGACTGTCCTGACTTATGTAACATAGTGCAGATAACAGACTTTGTTAGTGTCATTCAGCCCTAATGACTGTCCTGACTTATGTAAGATAGTGCAGATTACAGACTTTGTTAGTGTCATTCAGCCCTAATGACTGTCCTGACTTATGTAAGATAGTGCAGATTACAGACTTTGTTAGTGTCATTCAGCCCTAATGACTGTCCTGACTTATGTAAGATAGTGCACATTACAGACTTTGGTGTCATTCAGCCCTAATGACTGTCCTGACTTATGTAAGATAGTGCAGATTACAGACTTTGTTAGTGTCATTCAGCCCTAATGACTGTCCTGACTTATGTAAGATAGTGCAGATTACAGACTTTGTTAGTGTCATTCAGCCCTAATGACTGTCCTGACTTATGTAAGATAGTGCAGATTACAGACTTTGTTAGTGTCATTCAGCCCTAATGACTGTCCTGACTTATGTAAGATAGTGCACATTACAGACTTTGTTAGTGTCATTCAGCCCTAATGACTGTCCTGACTTATGTAAGATAGTGCACATTACAGACTTTGTTAGTGTCATTCAGCCCTAATGACTGTCCTGACTTATGTAAGATAGTGCAGATTACAGACTTTGTTAGTGTCATTCAGCCCTAATGACTGTCCTGACTTATGTAAGATAGTGCAGATTACAGACTTTGTTAGTGTCATTCAGCCCTAATGACTGTCCTGACTTATGTAAGATAGTGCAGATTACAGACTTTGTTAGTGTCATTCAGCCCTAATGACTGTCCTGACTTATGTAACATAGTGCACATTACAGACTTTGTTAGTGTCATTCAGCCCTAGTTGCTGTCCTGACTTATGTAAGATAGTGCAGATAACAGGCTTTGTTAGTGTCATTCAGCCCTAGTGACTGTCCTGACTTATGTAAGATAGTGCAGATTACAGACTTTGTTAGTGTCATTCAGCCCTAATGACTGTCCTGACTTATGTAACATAGTGCAGATTACAGACTTTGTTAGTGTCATTCAGCCCTAAGGACTGTCCTGACTTATGTAAGATAGTGCACATTACAGACTTTGTTAGTGTCATTCAGCCCTAATGACTGTCCTGACTTATGTAAGATAGTGCACATTACAGACTTTGGTAGTGTCATTCAGCCCTAATGACTGTCCTGACTTATGTAAGATAGTGCAGATTACAGACTTAGTTAGTGTCATTCAGCCCTAATGACTGTCCTGACTTATGTAAGATAGTGCAGATTACAGACTTTGTTAGTGTCATTCAGCCCTAATGACTGTCCTGACTTATGTAAGATAGTGCACATTACAGACTTTGTTAGTGTCATTCAGCCCTAATGACTGTCCTGACTTATGTAACATAGTGCAGATTACAGACTTTGTTAGTGTCATTTCACCCTAAGGACTGTCCTGACCTGAGGTAAGATTGTGCAGATACAGACTTTGTTAGTGTCATTCAGCCCTAATGACTGTCCTAACTTATGTAAGATAGTGCACATTACAGACTTTGTTAGTGTCATTCAGCCCTAATGACTGTCCTGACTTATGTAAGATAGTGCAGATTACAGACTTTGTTAGTGTCATTCAGCACTAATGACTGTCCTGACTTATGTAACATAGTGCAGATTACAGACTTTGTTAGTGTCATTCAGCCCTAATGACTGTCCTGACTTATGTAAGATAGTGCACATTACAGACTTTGTTAGTGTCATTCAGCCCTAAGGACTGTCCTGACTTATGTAAGATAGTGCAGATTACAGACTTTGTTAGCGTCATTCAGCCCTAATGACTGTCCTGACTTATGTAACATAGTGCAGATTACAGACTTTGTTAGTGTCATTCAGCCCTAATGACTGTCCCGACTTATGTAAGATAGTGCAGATTACAGACTTTGTTAGTGTCATTCAGCCCTAATGACTGTCCTGACTTATGTAAGATAGTGCACATTACAGACTTTGGTAGTGTCATTCAGCCCTAATGACTGTCCTGACTTATGTAAGATAGTGCAGATTACAGACTTTGTTAGTGTCATTCAGCCCTAATGACTGTCCTGACATATATAAGATAGTGCACATTACAGACTTTGTTAGTGTCATTCAGCCCTAATGACTGTCCTGACTTATGTAAGATAGTGCAGATTACAGACTTTGTTAGTGTCATTCTGCCCTAATGACTCTCCTGACATATGTAAGATAGTGCACATTACAGACTTTGTTTAGTGTCATCCAGCCCTATGACTGTCCTGACTTAGGTAACAAAGGGCACTTACAGACTTTGTTAGTGTCAATCAGGCCCTAATGACTGTCCTGACATAATGTAAGATAGTGCACATTACAGACTTTGTTAGTGTCATTCAGCCCTAATGACTGTCCTGACTTATGTAAGATAGTGCAGATTACAGACTTTGTTAGTGTCATGCAGCCCTAATGACTGTCCTCACTTATGTAAGATAGTGCACATTACAGACTTTGTTAGTATCATTCAGCCCTAATGACTGTCCTGACTTATGTAAGATAGTGCACATTACAGACTTTGGTAGTGTCATTCAGCCCTAATGACTGTCCTGACTTATGTAACATAGTGCACATTACAGACTTTGGTAGTGTCATTCAGCCCTAATGACTGTCCTGACTTATGTAAGATAGTGCAGATTACAGACTTAGTTAGTGTCATTCAGCCCTAACGATTGTCCTGACTTATGTAAGATAGTGCACATTACAGACTTTGTTAGTGTCATTCAGCCCTAATGACTGTCCTGACTTATGTAAGATAGTGCAGATAACAGGCTTTGTTAGTGTCATTCAGCCCTAATGACTGTCCTGACATATGTAAGATAGTGCACATTACATACTTTGTTAGTGTCATTCAGCCCTAATGACTGTCCTGACTTATGTAATATAGTGCAACATTAACAAACTTTGTTATGTCATTCAGCCCTATACTGTCCTGACTTATTAATATAGTGTCAGATTACACACGTTGTTAGTGGTCATTCCAGCCTAATGACTGTCCTGACTTAGTAATCTAGTGCAGACTACAAGACTTTGTTAGTGTCATTCAGCCCTAATGACTGTCCTGACTTATGTAAGATAGTGCACATTACAGACTTTGTTAGTGTCATTCAGCCCTAATGACTGTCCTGACTTATGTAACATAGTGCACATTACAGACTTTGTTAGTGTCATTCAGCCCTAATGACTGTCTGGACTTATGTAACATAGTGCAGATTACAGACTTTGTTAGTGTCATTCAGCCCTAATGACTGTCCTGACTTATGTAGCATAGTGCAGATAACAGACTTTGTTAGTGTCATTCAGCCCTAATGACTGTCCTGACTTATGTAATGTAGTGCAGATTACAGGCTTTGTTAGTGTCATTCAGCCCTAGTGACTGTCCTGACTTATGTAAGATAGTGCAGATTACAGGCTTTGTTAGTGTCATTCAGCACTAATGACTGTCCTGACTTATGTAACACAGTGCAGATTACAGACTTTGTTAGTGTCATTCAGCCCTAATGACTGTCCTGACTTATGTAAGATAGTGCAGATTACAGACTTTGTTAGTGTCATTCAGCCCTAATGACTGTCCTGACTTATGTAAGATAGTGCAGATTACAGACTTTGTTAGTGTCATTCTGCCCTAATGACTCTCCTGACATATGTAAGATAGTGCACATTACAGACTTTGTTAGTGTCATTCAGCCCTAATGACTGTCCTGACATATGTAAGATAGTGCAGATTACAGACTTTGTTAGTGTTATTCAGCCCTAATGACTGTCCTGACTTATGTAAGATAGTGCAGATTACAGACTTTTTTAGTGTCATTCAGCCCTAATGACTGTCCTGACTTATGTAACATAGTATAGATTACAGACTTTGTTAGTGTTATTCAGCCCTAATGACTGTCCTGACTTATGTAAGATAGTGCCGATTACAGACTTGGAAAGAAGTGCAAACCCTACTACAAATGAGTTGAGCATCCGTCTCCCGTATTGGTAGATCCTCCGAACCCTGGTCGAGTCAAACCAATGACTTAAAGCTTGATACTTGTCCCTTCCTACCCAGGCACTCAACATTATATTAGGATATGCAAGGAATGGGTGACTCAGTGTCCAGATAATGTGACTGAGTGGGATATCAGGTTATGGTACTGGCAGCCTGGTCTCCCAGTGGGGCAGCATTATAAAGTCACCATGCGTGTGCACTGTCACAAGTCGGTACCCATCCCGATATGACCTTAAATGTTGCCAGGACATAAAAATCCAACAACCAACCAACCATCTATGGAGAGTCTGGGTGTTTTGCTTACGGTCTGACCCGGAGTCATGTGTCACGTGGTCTCTTAAATACCCCGCCCTGGTGGCGAGGGTTTGTCACCGGACCTCAAATAATGGTGCAGTGGTGGACTATAAATAGCCGACAAACTTCTTCGGGGTGGATGCATTGACGGTGCTACTGCTGAAAAACAATATTTTCATTTGATCTCTGCGGATTCGTTTGATCTCTGCAAGGCAGCGATTCATCCCACCCCACACCTGATGCCTCTCCACAGGTGTCTCATTAAGGGCCGCTTCTGGCCAATGTCAGACTGTTACCTTTGGGGAACCTCAGCCGCTCACTCAGAACACCTTAAACCCAACTGAGCCTACACTAACACCCCCCCCCCCCCCCACACACACACATATGCAGGGGATGGTGAGGTAAGGCAGTGGCAAAGCATAAGGGCAGATCTGGCTCAGTACACGTGTGTGCAATGCATGCAGGAACCTAATCATGCTATATCATCTATATATACAACAGGGAACTGTACATACAGTTACTTCCGGTATTTCATTCACAAAACCTCCCAGAAGTATTTCCGATTTGCTTAAAGTATTATACTGGAGTATTTGATCGGGGATGGCTGTGTACATGTGTACACAAATGTACGCAGCCCTAGATGGTTTCTTAGCCCTATATATTTGTTTTAAAATTGCACAGTCCGATAAAAACATCACATTTTCAAAAACAAAACACCTGTCTAGATTTGTACGTATATATCTAACTTAGATACTGGTGTACTTATTAAGTATTTGGTTCTACATACAATAGCATACTAATTCGATTGAATTATATGCACACATGGATATACAGTCTGCCCACCCTCTTTCATGTGAAAATCTAGCTATCTGACCAAAACATGCACTGAACAAATTAATGCCATCCAACCATTATGGCATCGGGGTCAAACTCTCAACGTCTAGTTAATGTGACATTTGGTGCTGGGAACAATTAACAACGTTTGACTGTGTATGAGCTGGAAGGCGGCTGGAGGCTGATGTGATAAACGATGTCTCGTGAAATACTTCGCGTTGTGTAGCATAACGAAGGAACGCTCCAATTCGCTTAACAAAGGTAGTCTTTATTGAGATGCTCCGCTTCTGGCGGGCCACACAACACAAGTCACCTGTATTCTGTCCAGCGAGGACACAGGGAACCTCTCACGGTGGTGGTGGTGGTGGGGTCGTGGTGGTGGTGGGGGCTCGCCAGGGACAGTCTCCGGCTAGCCAGTTTTCAGCTATTGCTGTAAAGCAGCAAAGGCAGTCAGCGTAGTTCCTGCCACCACCTCGTGGTGGTGAGGCTCATGTACAGACTACTACAGTGACACACGTGCACAGTTTGATTGCAGCAATACTACCATCACCACATTGACCTTGCTGTATGTACATCAAGGTCATAAGGACCCGCGTGAGACACCTTCCCACGTATGATCTGTAATCGCACAACAAACTGAATCGGTCGCGTATGTCAGGTTGGTTAAATGGCTCGAGGTCCAAATGCCCTGACACGGAATAGGCCTACATATGATGCACATTGATTAAACACCTATGTGTTATGTGTTAAGCACTATGTCCCTGCCTCACGGGACCTACAAGGAACTTCTCGAGGGGCATTTAATTTGCGTCACTTTCCCGCCATCTGCACTGCGCCTAATAAGGCTGTTATCAGCACGCCCTTCTGTACAGCGTCATGGGCATCACAGGCTGGTGTGAGATAATAGGTTGACTCGCATAACAAAGTGACTCCCCAGTCACGTTGTTATGCATAATAAAGCGACTCACCCTATTATATTGTGACTCACCACCAAGTTTCTTTTCGTAAATGCTTAATTATCTTCTGATATGAATTGAGTGTTACTTTCAGTTAAAAGAATCACAAAGGCATATAAACATATTTTCATTTCAAACAAAGCATCTTCTATGATATGGATAGATACATATACATCAACATACATGAATATGAGTAGATATACATAACATGTCTTTAAAATAATAAAAAGAGTTGCAATATCCCCTAACCCCATCCAAAGATCCATTGATCTACAGCTACAATATTTTAGGGGATAGTCGCTTTATTGTCTAGAATAAAGTGACTGGGAAGTCACTTTACTATGGGAATTATAATATTATCCCACACCGGCAACCAGCAGATATCAGTCTGACTACAACATGTGCTTACCCTACTCTGCCAAATAGAAACATATTTTGTTGTTAAATATAGGGAATATTCAAAGAATACATGTCAAAAAGCATCTGACCAGTTCTTTAATCCTGCAATTGTGTTTACCCGCCTGAAATATTAAAGTTGCATAGTCCAGTTGGCTTGAGTTTCTGCCATCTTTCTTTTTAGTTAACTATTAGATTGATTTCCATAATATACCTTATTGTAGTTTGAAGTAACTTTATTATAAATGGCTAAATTTGGAGATATTTGAAGTAAAAACATGACACATTAATGTAGGCATACACATGCGCTTCTGGGACCTTATGCTTGAGCCGTAATGGTTGCTATTGAATTGACTGAGTATTCCCTTCTAGCCAACAACAAATGTTTAATAAGTGCACCAGTATCAAAGTTTCATATGTAGAACAATATCTAGATAAACGGTACCATCTGGAATTTTTCTTTTTTTTTCATCTGACTATGCAGCTTTAAACACTGCTCTATTTTTTGGTAACAAATGCATCGCATTACATTCAAACCAGGATTGAGCATACGAGTTCACACATAACACTATTAATATCAATATATCATGGTGAATTTGATTGGCGATCCAAATTAAATACATGTATCAAAACGGTCAGCAAGATGATTAGTAGAATATCCACCAACCACCTGTTTCTCTAACAGTTATCTAATTAGTGCAACCAATAAATCAGTGCGTCTACTTGTTGGAGTTTTACATCCTAGCAACATTTAAGGTCATACAACTATTATATTGACTTGTGATAGTGCACACTCATGGCGACCTTATAGTCCTGCCCCAGTGGGAATTCAGGCCACCAGAACCATGCCCCGACTTCCCACTCTAACCAGTCCTTGTCCTATCCTATTAATGCCAAGCACCAGGCTAGGTAGCAACAAGTATAAATTTAGTAAGTTATTACTAATATTAGCTTGACTCAATCGGGTATCAAAATCCCAGCCTTCAGCATGGGAAGCCTGTGCGCTCTACTGATTTGGCCATCAGATCCAGTCAATAAATCAGCACAACCTGGCTATGGAAATAGATATACTCTAAATGATACCTATTTTCGTCACTAACTTACAACACCCTCCATTGTTGGCTATGCTTGTAAGCAAGCCTATATGTAACCATACGCCTACTCTTCAACAGGTCTGTATTGAGATTTGCACAAACTTGATTCAGGAGCCCTCCGTGAAGGCGATCCTCCAAGGCCCGGTTTTATTGATTGATTTATTGATTGATTGGTGGTTGCTTTACGCCGTGTCGGCAGCATAGGCCATATTCACGGCGAGAAATGTTTGTTTTTTGTTCAAACCATCGCTTTTACATGTAAAAGCAGACAATCAATTATGTGCCAATAGACACTCATTAAATTAGAAAGCTCACAATCATATATTTGTGGTCAAGGGAAACAAATTCCCATAGAAAAAGAAAAGTTTTATTAATAATTGATAGAATCTATTTAGTAAACTATATGAGGTGGTACAGTCCAGCTGCCCTCAAAAAGGCTAAAATGTTTTCCTGTTTTACCTTAGTAAAAAGGTCATGCATACTGTCTGCAGTGTAGAACTGTTGGCGCAGGGCCAAAAAATCAACGCAACTTAGTAAAATGTGTTTGAGTGTCAGCGGGGACTGACACCCAATACATTCAGGGGGAGGTTCCCCCTTGAGCAGAAAAGCATGTGTAAGCCACGAGTGGCCAATACGGCAGCGGCTAAGGACCACTTGGTCCCGCCGACCTCCCGCATGAGTCTGTGGTGGCTTTCCCACAGATGGTTCAATTTCTTTAAGTTTATTAATGTTTTCATCCCACTCATGTTGCCATTTGGATTTTATGTGGGTGGCTATTAGTGGTTTCAGATCAGAGTGAGGGATCAGACACGGTTCAAGATCACAGTTCAGGGCCTTCTTCGCAGCCCGATCAGCTCGTTCGTTTCCTTGTATGCCAGCATGGCCAGGCACCCAGCACAGGTGGATATCATACCCATCTGTTGTCAGTTGGTTCATTTTATAAATGACCGTTGCTAGAATAGGGTGATTCGGTTTCAGTCACAGTCCAGGAGGCAAGAGAAAGGATCACTGTATATAACATAGTTAGTGTGGTTGGATACCTCGATACACTCCAAAGCGAGAAGGAGTGCTCGGGCCTCTGCAGTGAAAATCGAGCTCTGATCGGGCAAACGTACACCAAATTTATCCCGTCGGCAGACTGCCGCAGCGGTTTTATTGGAGAGGGATGTTTACGAGGCAGTAAAAGCTACTGCAGCGCTGTGCCTGGAACTGAGAGGCAATTTGGCAGGTTATTTTCCAACACACTGCCATGCAGCAGCAATTGGCCGCAAACAAATCACGACGCCCCGATGCCACCACCGGGTCAGCTCTGTGCGCCACCTAAACGCTCAGTCAAGGTCGGCAGTTCGGTTCCCGGTCGAGTCAAACCAATGAGTTGAACATTGAAACTTGTCGCTTCCTAGAGTGGCGCTCGGCATTAATAGGATAGGGCAGGAACTGATCAGCTCAGTGTCAGAATAATGTGACTGAGTGGAGTGGGGTAACAGGTCATGGTGCTGGTGGCTTGATTTCCCAGTGGGGCAGCACGATAAAGTCACCATGAGTGCACAATGTCACAAGTCGGTAACCATCCTGATATTACCTTAGATGTTGCCAGGACATAACACTCCAACAACCATCGTTATAGGGTGGTGGGATGGCAGCCGCTGAGTTATCCTGTTGGGTAGGGCCTGATTTGGTGAGCTGAAGAGTCCCTGTGAAAGTTGGGCCGGTTAGCTTATATTTCTCGTTAGATATGTATACACATGGATATGTGTCCATATATGTACACATATATAAGGTGACTGAGTGGGATAACTACTCAGGGTGCTGGTGGCATTGTTTCCCAGTGGGGCATCACTATAAAGCCACTGTCTCAAACTGTAGCCGTGCAAATGTGAGTTCTATCTTGCTAATATAAGATGAAAGACTCAATGAGGTTAGTTAGTAAAACAATGGTACATCGTTCTGTTGTTAATTTATTTCGCAGCATGCATACTTAGATTGTTAGGACCTATTCACCCTACATATTGATCGAGGGAGATCGATGCTCTAGTAGGTATGATTCTTACGACAAAAAAAAAAGTTTTTTTCTTAAAGGACCTAGGACGCCACAAGGCTCTAAGCTAATGAAAAAGCTATTTTCCCAACAGTAGACATCTAAGTGTGTGTCTGTATAAGGTTCCATACATATAGTATTTGAATGGAACTATCTAGGCCGTTTCTGTTGCATGTCATGCTTGCAGGGTGTAGCAACCTGGGGAGAAAGAGAACTCAATGAGGTAGGCTAAGTATGGGTCACGCCCTGCTGGCAGCTTGGATTCCACCAGTATGTTGTTACTCAGGTCTAAAATTTCACTTTTAATTTATACAACAGCTATATCGTACTGGTTATAATCTTCATGATAGCTCACCCAGCACTATATATTCACCCAGCACTATAATGTATCCCGTAGTCAGTTTAGATGCCTGACTGTTCCTCGAGCTGTAAAACCAGCCAATGTTAGGGAGTGTTAAGGATACTAGAGGTCGCTACCAGCTTATACAATATAATGCTCAAACGGCTATAAAGTTGTAATATGTATACATATTTAGTAGTCCCGACATGAGCTCCACCACACGGAGGCGGCAAAGACTACGCCATCCACTGTTGCAGTTTTACTGCGACAGGTGGCGGCATGCTAGTCAGTGAGCAGGTCCCCAGGTGGATTGCCCCTATTGCGTCTGGCTACCGGCTCCCCATACCATGGTTACCTGCGACTGGGCTGGTCAGGCGGCGGGTCACTTGGTTCTGTGACATTGAATTGGGCGGAGATAAAACAATAAACATGGACGCATACATTTCTTCTGTCATCATTCCTTCTACATGCGGTACCAGATGCAGCCCAGGGGGAACATCCTATGCGGCTTGCCACACATATAAACAGTCCCAATATCTGTGTAGTGAAAAGAAAGTAAGAGAATATCGGGCAGTGACTTGAAGGTGGAAATGTCCACACACAGTTAACGTCTCTGTGGTGGGTTACATAACCAGGAATATAAACACTGATACACCTAGTAACTACAAGCATGATAAGGCGGGGAGCAATATTATATAACCGGAGCTTGTTCATATACATATAATGCATTATACTGCACATATGCCTCTCAGTGAAGTAACATGTGAAGGGCCTGTCCGACGCTGACACTGCTGGCATTCTCTAATTAGTCCTCCAGAAACACGACATTCACACAGCAACCTGACACGCAGCGGGGACTATTTTCGTCCCCATCTCAACATTAAAATACTCAGCTATTAGGAGATAATTTGTGAGAGGAATTTTTGATGCAACTAGGTTCTAATTGATTCAGAAAACCCAGTCACATGAGTGGGGTGGTCTTTTAACACCATGACTGCAGCACACATTGGACCCGGACGAGATGACCGAGAGGGTAGGGCAGTTGCTTCCTATGCGGGAGGTCGTGGGATCAATCCTCAGTCGAGTCAAGCCAAAGCACTCCAAACTTGATCGTTGTTGCGACTGTGCCTCGCACCCAGTATTAATACAGAGTATAATCTTTGGTATTACTAGAATAAGGCAGTACATTGTAGCGTGTGTGTCGGGATAGTGTA
Source organism: Branchipolynoe longqiensis (assembly GCA_030323885.1). Taxonomy (NCBI): domain Eukaryota; kingdom Metazoa; phylum Annelida; class Polychaeta; order Phyllodocida; family Polynoidae; genus Branchipolynoe; species Branchipolynoe longqiensis. The sequence continues at coordinate 11,469,465 of CM059192.1, read as the reverse complement.
ATTGAGGGGGGTGTCTGACGTGGTGATGCTGGAGGCACCATATATCATACAGCACTATGATTATAAAGCCGTTATGAACTCCCAGTCACTAGTCAGCAAATATGGCAAAACCTCAAGTCCATCGGACTATGCAACTTTAATATGTCACGTGGGTATAAACCATTGTAGATTTAAAGAACTGGTCACCTCTTTTTTTGCATCAATCCTTTGCCTAGTCCTGATATCACATCCGTGCTGATATGACTACAGCTGTTGCCAGGACGTAAAACCCCAACAAACAAACAAACAAACCTGACATGACCATCGATGTTGTTGTTAGTGCGTAAAACCCCAATCCCTCGCTCACCTACGGAGGTGGTGTTGGTGTAGTTCTATTTTAGACGTGGCTCAGCTGTAGATTGCCGCCACAGTGATATGAGCCTGGATCCATCTATCTGTGCGACGAAGGAGTCAGGTACGAGTGGGTGGGGCTTGGGGTGGGGGGTAGATGGGAATTGGGGGGATGAGGAGGGTGGTGCCCGGATGCGGCATCAGGGCACTGATTAGATGAAGGCTAGTGGGCGAAATCTCTTTTGGTGGCCAGAATAGCGAGGATGGCGAGAGAGGACGAGACGCTGCTGACTTTCCATGTCTGCGCGCACTGGTCACGGCAGTTTCCGCTTCCGGTGCGTGCTGCACTGCCAGTGACCAGCGCCGCCGGCGGTGCTGCGCATGCGCACGGCGCAGCGAGGGGGTATTATGCACCCACGACTACCCTGCTTGTCCAAATCCAGGCGATGATACAACGAGGGCACGGCGCCTGCGCAGTGTCAGGGACGCGTCTTACTAACGAATCACAACCAGGCTCCTTTGTGTGTTTGTTTGTTTTGTGTGTTGGAGGTTTATGCCCGGGCTACATCAACAGTCATATCAGGACGGGTACCGACTTGTGACAGTGCACACTCATGACGACTTTATAGTGCTGCTCCACTTGTAAAGGATCGATACACATATGCATATATATTACATCACTGGGAGACCAGGCCACTGGCACCATGACCTGATTTCCCACTCAGTCACATTTATCCTGACACTGAGCTAACCAGTCATTGCCCTATCCTAGTAATGCTGAGTGTTAGGCTAGGTAGCAACAAGTATACATATTGTAAGTCCTTGGTTTCACTCAGTCATGGTTCGAACCCTGGGTTCGAATCCCAGAACCTGCCCACGTGGGGAAACTGGCGCTCAACTCATTCGGCCATCAACCGGTCTGGTCTGGAGAGGGTTCATTTTGGAGAAACAGTCGGCGCTGTGTTAGTGAAACGCAGTAAGGGGACGGTCACGTGGTCACTTCAGGTGAGACTGCTGCGTCGCTTCCGGTGAGAGTAAGAAGCCAGTCGGTGCATTGGGAAACCTGGCCAAATGCTCGGGAGTCAGGGTTTTAGTGTTTTGGCATTTTACATCCTGGCAACATCTATGGTCGTATCAAGATGGATACCTACTTATGACTGTGCACTGATGTCGATTGCATAGTGCTGCACCACTGGGAGACCAAGCTGCCAGCACCATGACCCAATTTTCCACTCAATCAAATTATCCTGATACTGAGCTAACCAGTCCTTACCCTATCCTAGTAATGGTGAGCGCCAGGCTAGGTAGCGATATGCATAAATTGTGTCAGTCATTGGTTTGACTCAGCCAGGATTCAAACTCCAGATCTTCCACATGGGAAACCATTTGCTCTACCGATTGGACCACTGCGTCCGGCTTAATAATTACAGTGTTTGGGGATGTAATCTCAAAGCATCTTCTTTTATAGAAGTAAATAATCTTATTGTAGGAAGTCGAGAGATTTTCCGAAAAATTTGCAAAAACGTGTACTTGGGATGGCTGACTGGAAAATCAAAGCTTTCGGTCTGATCCGTAATTAGACCTGGTATTCCCAGTTAGTGACACGAAATATGTTCTAAAAGAACCTCATCAGTCAGGATCTAGGTATTGGACTTATCATGGGTTAGCCATCCGAGTTCTCAACTGTAAAGCTATGGTTCCTTGGAGATGTAAATGTCGGCGTTAGGTAATGTCTACTATATAGTGTATAATATAAAGCACGGAAATGCCTGTATGTGAATGAGGGTTGTCCCATAAGTATGCGAGTGTATACGGTTTTTGTCACATCTATGTATGCCTATACACAAAGTGGAATTGTTCCGGGAAGAGACTGGTGTGCATGCGTACACAAATTCGGATACCTAGGGTAGAAGAGTAGGGCTTGAAACTGAAAGCAGCAGGCTCAAATTATCTTGATGCACTACTTTTATTATATATATATGTATATATCATATATATATGCGTGTATGTATGCACTTACTTGTACATTTGTCAGATATATACATCGCGCAAATCTTCATTCAAGTGACATGTCCTACTGGGCGACAATCGACTTCACAACTGCATATTTCTGAAGTATTATAATCGATTCTGATATGATCTTAAATGTTGCTAGGATGTAAAACTCCAACATATAAAGTATAATCGAATGACACAAGTCTAGATATCCTTTCAGTCAGCAAGAACATCTCTGGTTTTATATCAAGCAATTATCAAGTCATCGATTTTAATAACATTCCTACACTCGCCACTAATTGTTCCTAATTTGTTTATGATAATTATTTGTCCATGAATGAATTACTGTGCATAGCTTTGCCAGCATAGTATAATATTTCTGCATGCCCGGCTGTCTGAGCACCAGAGATACCATAAACTCTCCCCATTCTGTCACACCTGATGCCTCTCTCAAACAAACTCATAAAGAAGAAAGGGAAGACAAGCCACGCAAGATTGACAGTGAAGAAGTTGTGCTTTATTGGCATCAACTCCTGTTAACCTGCTAGTGACCTATCACCCTGAGCCCTTACCTTCTGTCCACACAGCATCTCATTACCTCTTTAGTATGTCTATGAATCAGTGCCTACAGCCCATTGAACCGGAGTCTCCTGGTTGTTGCGCACAGCTCAGTTTGTATATATGAAAGGTGGTAGCATCAGACAGAGTGTCTGGGTTCCTGCTCTAGAGTAGGTGTGTCTCACTCAAGAGCCAGGAGTAGAGTGCTCTGCCCAGTGTGTCTGGAGCAGTGTCCAGAATAATCAATATCAAAGTGAGACTAGTGTGGTCAGTCGGCACAGGGGTGCAGGGGGACTGGGCTTCCCACAGCCAGCCAATCAGGCACCCTGCACAGCCTGGGAGGTAACGCCCCTCCACGGGCAGTGGTCACCCAACCCAGCTGCAGGGGGTGTCCATAATAAATGCAATATGGCTGGTGTGCTGACCCATCGGCCCAGCGGTAACAGGTAGTTGCAAACAGTTACAATAAATTAAATATATACTAAAAATGCCATTTTCCTCCAATTGCACTCTTTATGGGTGCATAGAGGGACATTTCACAAAACATTAACTGTCTCTTATATAGGAACAACCCCTCACAATCTCGGGCGTGCTGTACTAACATATAGCTTAAATATGTCCCCGGGAATGGGACATTCATTGTTTTTCTATTAGATAACTCTCATCCCCACTCTGTCGCCCGAAGATAGTAATGATTTGTGCCAATATATAATTGCGAACCGAAATCTGTATATTTGTACAATAGCATGGCAACAGTACATTTGCAAGTTCCTTTAAAGCTTGGCTAACATGACCAAAGGAACTTTAAACTGTGAAAGTTTCACCCGTTCAATGATCTAATATGGCTATTATCAGTTTGCCCAACTTGAAACTAACTATTCTGTATAGGATTGTATGGCTTTATTGTCTCAGGTATCAAAGTGAAACTGTTGGGGTCAGTCATCGCTAATGACCCTCCTGAGTGAAGAGATGTAGTAAAACGATGTAGATCATATGTAGTAACTAGACGTTCCATGGGTTCTATTAAGATATTTTTACTATTTACTCGACTCACTTACTGTAGGATAGCATATAATAGTCCATTTACTGCATATGATTCTCTATCCACTCCTGCACATAGTTTATCATAGTTCCACTACTGCACATAGTTTCTCATAGTTCCACTACTGCGCATAACTTTTCCTAGTTCCAATACTGCCTATAAGTTATCATAGTTCCACTAATGCACATTGTTTATCATAGTTCCACTAATGCACTTAGTTTATCATAGTTCCACTACTGCGTATAACTTGTCATAGTTGCAGTACTTCCTATAAGTTATCATAGTTCCACTATTGCACACAGTTTCTCATAGTTCCACTACTCATATAACTTTTCATAGTTCCAATACTTCCTATAAGTTATCATAGTTCCACTACTGCACATAGTGTATCATAGTTCCACTACTGCCTATAAATTATCACAGTCCCACTACTGTACATAGCTAATCATCACAGTTCCACTACTGTAGATAGCTAATCACAGTCCCACTACTGTACATAGCTAATCACAGTTCCACTACTGTAGATAGCTAATCACAATCCCACTACTGTACATAGCTAATCACAGTCCCACTACTGTACATAGCTAATCACAGTCCCACTACTGTACATATCTAATGACAGTTCCACTACTGTACATAGCTAATCACAGTCCCACTACTGTTCATAGCTAATCACAGTTCCACTACTGTAGATAGCTAATCACAGTCCCACTACTGTACATAGCTAATCACAGTTCCACTACTGTACATAGCTAATCACAGTTCCACTACTGTACATAGCTAATCACAGTCCCACTACTGTACATAGCTAATCACAGCTCCACTACTGTAGATAGCTTATCTCAGTTCCACTATTGTCACACTACAACACGCGGCCGAATAATAGAAACAATACACCTAGTACTCCATGTTCATCACCTAGATACCTGCAGAGAAGTGCTGTAATCAACTCATACACAGCCATATAAAGATACAGCTTTTGCTTTAGCATCTAACAACAATAAATCAGCCACCCATGATCCACCCCAGCTTCCCTCCCATGGCCCCGGCACTGAGAAAACACGGGCCCAGTTCCGAGAGTGTCCTGCCACTCAAACTCCCACAATCTCTGTGGCCCTGCCCATAAACCCCCTCTTGTATGTTCTGTGACTAACTCTAAAGATCCTGAATATTGCAGTATTTTACACAGGGGTCATTCACACATATTTGTACACATCCATGCAAACCATGTGGATGTTTTATGGCGAAGCGTTCTCAAATGTGTTATTTAAAAAGAAATATTTGTGTAAGGAAATATACATGGCAACAATTCACCTGACTGGACCTTTGTACATGCTGGTACGGCATGAAGTAAAAGGTGTTGATGTAAAGCATGACGTCACGAAGCACACCATTTCAGAAAAATATGTGTAATGGAGGTTGGATGCAAATTTCCCGCATATCCCATAATGCAATAACAACAATTGGGATATTATGAGGAGTTGAATGCTGGTATCTTGTTTTGTTGTAGTTTTACCTCCTGCCAATATCAAAGGTAATACCAGGACATGAACGCTGTTATAAAACAACCACACACAGTTTCCCTTTAAATGACCTTTAAGCACTCAGCAATATTTTAGCGAAACCTAATTTTGTGTGGTGAACGCGTTTGTAAAACAGACCGAAATGACTATAATGATAATTGTGAACAACTTAAAACTATATTAAATTTATCCCGACACTGTAATGGCTAATGATTGAACATGATAGCCTATTGTTGTTGATCGGGCGACAAGAAGCTCCCATATAGGCTAATTGTATGGATAAATACGCATGCGTATCACCTAATTGTGAACCAATAAAAATGTAAAACACTATTATGGCAACTAAGAGCAACCTCCCACCTAGATAATTACTGCGTTGCTATTTTTTTGTATTAGCGGTGCACGGGGGGGGGGGGGGGGGGGGAGTAGATTTGTATTACTGCTGTGGTGGCCGTTGTGGGTATGGAAATGCACGCAGCGTGTGCAGGGGGGGGGGGGGGGTCAGTGTGCAGTATGTAAAGCTACACCGTCCCACTCAAACAAACTTTTAGAAACCCTGCCTTCATATGCAACTTAGTTATTGATGCACTCATTATACATTGAGGAATGCAGGGAGTCTACAGGGATCACATAGGTCATTGTTGTACATATGAATATGATAGCATAGTCACCATTATTCTAACAGTAACATATATATATATACATATATATATACATATATATATACATATATAAGACAAAATAATATGTACAAAGTCATATGTAAACTATGGGAAAATATGATGAGGGGAAAAATGGCTTCAAATTCATAATTGTTGCACGAGGAAATAGAAAGAGGAAAGCATGTTTGCCAAGTCATATTTAATCTAAGGGAGAATATGATACAGAAAAAATGGTTGCAAATTCATAATTGTTCCAAGAAGAAATATAAATAAAAGCATCCTTCACTGTAAACAAAGTGGTGAAACTGCAATACCATCCTTACCACGTGCCATCCTCAATCCACCTGGGAAATGACAGGAAACACGTGTTCTCTCAAGTACACTTCCTCATGACTTTAAAAACTCTCGCCATTCACCAGCATTGCCGAGCGGGCGCTTCCGACCTCACCCCCCCCCCCCTCTACATCATGCCCCCCCCCCCCACACCGTGCAGAATGGCGATTGTCCGTCAATGTGAGTATTTATAACGACGTCGCGGCCCAGTCTAATGCTGCATTCATATGCACTGGTGAATATGGTGCTTCCCACTTCACAACTGGTGAATTGAGTTCACTTGACTTCACAACTGGTGAACACCACCTGTGAACTGGAGATTTTTTAAGCGGCTTGTTATTCACCACTTGTGAAAAAATGGCAGCAAATGCAGAAAAGTTGCATGGTAAGGTTCCATAATAAATTGACAAAAATATGTTTGTAATGAAACCATTGTCCATGATGTGTGGTCTTAAACCAAATCATACATGGTGAATAATATGGTAGTGGATGCTTCTACCAAAAATGTGCAGTTTAGATGTTATTTACACATGTATTGTAGTTTGCCTCTATTATCGCCCAGCCTGAAACGTTCAATTTTTTTAATCATAGACTGCTCAAAATTAATTATTTCTATCATATTTGATTAAATCTATGTATCTAAACTTAGATTCTGTGTTAATATAATGGTTACACCATAGTCCATATTGTCATTGTTTACCGCAAATTATCAAATGAACGCTCTCAGTTCACATGATCATGTTCACTGGCAGTAAGTGGGAAGTTCACCATATTTACCAGGATGCTATGAACGCAGCATTATTGCCCTGCCCTAACAGTGGGGTGGGGCGCTCTCCCCTACCTGGCGGCCATTTGATGGACCTTGCTCCAGTAATTGAGCGACACGAGACCAGTTCAATATATAGTGGTAGTTTTCTTTTCTTTTTGTTCTGTTACATTATTGAGTCGTAGTGTTTGATTTATGAGTTTGAAGTTCCAGGCACTTAACCCTAACATGAGTCTAGATCTTAATAGTTGGGTTGGGTGGGTGGTGAATTTTGAGCCGAAAAAGTACAGATCCAATCAAACGAGATGCTCTGGCCAAAGTGAACTTTAAGCGGTTCAGGTCGGAATTATTTCAACTTTTACTCCAGGTGGCGCATCCATCGGCGGGCATTATTAGTTTGAATCTATGTTGGTAGGGGGCAGTAGTGATAGCATCCATAGTAACGAATGCTGGCCCACACACTCAATTACCCATGTTGTGAATCAAGATGGACAATTGAGCGACATGAGACCAGATCAATATATAGTGGCAGTTTTTTTTTTTTCTTTTTGTGTTGTTACATTATTGAGTTGTAGTGTTTGATTTAAGAGTTTGAGGTTCCAGGCACTTAACCAAGATAAAGAGAAAGTGTCCTGGGAGCCGATGAGATGGGATGTTTTGGTACATATTCATACACTGCATCGGAGGTCCAGTGACCCAGTTGTTTGATGTCGTGTAGCGTAGAGCCTCAGGTTGTGCAGGCCTGGGCCCCACCTTGGCGCATGCTGTGAAGCATTAGAGCACCCGGTACTGGGTCACCCGCCACGGACAGGGCTAGTCTTAGTGTTGTTAGGAATCCCCTAGCTCAGAGGGATATTCCGCCCATGGTCACAAATGCAGGGCCATCAGGGTAGAGTGGTGTCCCATACATGTATGCTCTCCAGGCCCGGACGGGGCAGAAGGGTGAACCAGTATGTCTCTGGAACACGATGAGGGCGACTCGGTCTTTGAAGATCTAACATGGACATTGATGCCAAAGCCTGTCAGGGATGTGTCTCTAGTCCTGAGGGAATGACCAGGGTCAGTGTTGAGAGCAGTCGAGAATAAGTTGCTCTGATGAAGGAGGGTGAAGTAGCCTATGAGGGTAGCAGTGGCAAGGACTAGTCTGTTCGGGCCCACTGTCATGAAGAATCTCACACCATTTCCCACATCGGCAGGTGTCAGGTGCAGTGCTTGTACAGGTACATGATGTGATGTATGCTGTATGCCTCATTTGAGGAGGCCCATGAGGTATGTGTCGAAACAGAGAGTCATGCCCGAGAAGGTGAGTACCCACATCCGCACACCACTAAAGTAATTTAGGATGGCCCCAGGGGTCTTTAGTCGGTCTTGGAGGTGTATTAGATATGGCATGAGGTGATATTGTGTGGGCATGAGTGGGTCAGCTCGCTGTGACCTCATGTAGGTGTAGTATTCTCTTGCTTGTGCTGCTATATTCTTCCAGTTTCCAGTTGACAATCCAGCTGCTATCGCTTTGAGCAGCTGCTGGTGGTGGTAATGTGGATAACCTAGGGAGATAAGGCAAGATTTAACAGTTGAGTCCAATGTTATAGTGTGGGAGTGAGGGCATCGTCATGGTCGACAATCACTGGCAGTAGGCTACTCTCTGTCACCATGTTGTTTGCAATCCTTCATGCGTGGGTGTCAAAGCTAATGCGGCTCAGAGTGTCTGCAACCACAATGTCTTTCCCAGTCTTGTGTTTGACAATAATGTCGGTACTCTTACGTGCAGCGTAGAGCCAGATTTCACGAGCGCAGGTGCAGATGATGAGGTTGCAGCCTATGCCAGTTTGAGGCTTGCTGTGATGTTGCGTGTCAGTGTTGATTATGACGGTGTAGTGCTGGGTTTCATGTGGTGCAAGGTTCTTGAGTGCAAGAATGAGGTTTATCGCCTCCAGCTTTGTGATGGTAGGCTGCTTGGTGACAAGTTGACTTGAGTATGTCGCAGCATAGAAGTGAGTCTCAGAGTGTGCGCCGCCAGCCTGTACTGAGGAGTTACACTCAATTGTCCAGATTCTCCGGTCACCTGTGGGTAGGAGCACAATTCCATTGGTCTGGGTTGCGTATTGGGTGAACCAGTTCACATCCATGGCCTGCTCGGGTGGGATGATGTGCTTTCCTCTGTAGTGATAGCTTCCATACTACCATACAATTACCCATGTTGCGAATCAACATGGACAATGTACCAGAGCGTTGATAGAAGCCCGCTCACCAGCAGGCTGATACACATACACAGTCCACGCCACCAGCATCGGACGCCGTGGCCGAATCGGTACAGCACCGGCCTCCCGTGCGGGAGATGGCGAGTTCCATTCCGGGTCGGGTCAAACCAATGACTTACAGAATTGATACTTGTCGCTTCCTAGCTGGGTGATTAGTATTAATAGGATAAGGCAAGTATTGGTTAGATCAGTGTTAGGATAATGTGACTGAGGGGGATATCAGGTCATGGTATTGGTGGCCTGGTCTCCCAGTGGGACATCACTATAAAGTTTCCATGAGTGGGCACTTTCACAAGTCGATACTCATCCTGATATGACCTTACATGTTGCCAGGACGTACAATTCCAAAGCAACCAACAACCAATCATGCAATATTGTTTTAATTTATTTGTTATTGTAAATATAGTTTATTCATTGAATAAAGTATTTTGTCATCGCCATGGCATTGGTCTTCCAGCCATGTGACAATACGGTTATTTACAATATATGTATATGTATGTATTCTGATATTGACATCAGCAGCTAGCTGACGTGAGCGGAAATAACAATGTTAATAATTCCAAGACTTACATATGGTAAGCCTATAGTTAGACAATTTACATATGAGATAGTAATTATATGTTGTATATCAGTCTGCATTCATACATCCGTACATGTGTATTGATTAGACCATTAAATTACGGAGTGGTTAGGTGCACCGTTACCCTTTGTAGGTTTGTATACCTATTTTGATTCGAAATTCCCCGAGTCCTTAAAGGCATATCGCAAATATGTAGATATAGCTTCACCTGACTTGTTTGTGCAAATTAACAATACCAGATTGGGTGTTTAAAGTTGCATGGTCCGATGAAACATATTTCTTTCAAAACCAGAACACTTACATACATTTGATTTGATATACCCAACTTAGATACAGGTGCATAAAAGGCTTTGGGGCAGCACATACAGAATAATCAGCAAATATATGAACCCATCCCTTTGGGCACAAACTTTGATACAGTCATTAGGCAGGGAAGCCACTAACCAATTAGGTCAATCTCGTGACCTTATGAATCTTGCCCTCATTCCCAGTACCATATATGGCTTTAATCAGGTTCAAGGACATTTAGTTTGTTTGTTTGTTTGTTGTTTTACATGCTATCAACATCTAAGGTCATATCAGGATGGGGGACATATAGTAGAACCCACAGCTGGGTTAGTTGCTTACCTAGACCCCCCCTCCCTCACACACACGCACACTGATACCAGTTTCTAGCCTCCCTCCCATGGACACATCCATGCATCAGCACTATAAAGTCGCCATGAGTGGGTACTCATGGCGACTTTATAGTGTTGACTCCCTGGGAAACCAGACTGCCAACTCTATTACCTCTCAATCACATTACCCTGCTAAAGTTGAGCAAACTACTCGTTACTCTATCCTAGTAATGCCGAGTTAGATAATGACAAGCATTACTTTTGTAAGTGATCGGTTTGACTCAGCTGGGGTTTGAAGCCACGAATTACCGAACAGGTGACCCAACCAGCACTTAGGTCATCCCGCCCGGTCGTATACAATTAAAGGCACTGTGTAAGAATACCCATGTCAGTACTAGTGAAAGAAGATCAACTTTGCACTGATTAAATTGTCCCCTTCTTAAAGCTGCATAGTCCGATGAAATATCAAATTTTCAAAACTGAACCAATTATCTAGATTTGATTTTACATATCTAACTTAGATACTGGTGCACTTATTAAGCATTTGTTTTTGCATAGAAGGCAATACTGAGTCAATTTAAGAGAACATGTTACTGCAGAAGTCAATGGTCTTAGAGTTTTGGCAAGCTTGCCAAAACTAATTTTCCATGTTTGCACTGAAAATATCTCAAAAGTTTACCATTTAAAATAAAAGTAACTTTGAACTAATTTAAAGTAGATACTAGTGATCGATCTAATATATTTATCTAACAAAACTACAGAAATTCAAAACCATCTGACTATGCAACTTTAATCAATCAATCCCTTAAAATTAAAAGATTGTAAGACCACACAAAACCACAACTTGCCGATGGCTTGAGGAAACTGTCTTCAGTTCCACCCGGAGCCCCATGTTCCAGTCTCGGGTCACTGTGGTAGTCAGCGTTCACCCTGGGCTCTGGATGGTTAACTGCAATGCACGGGGCTCGCTATCTGGTTCAACTGAGCAGCCCCCCCCCCCCCCACACACACACATCCACCACACACACACATCCACCACACACACCAAACATCACCCTTGTCATCTCAGAGCTAATTACACAAACATACCCTAAGTGTACCTTAGCTCGATGCACTAAGGAGACACGGCATTGTGGATAGAACTCCCGGCCACCCCACCCACCCCCTCACCCATCCACACCCACCCCTCACCCCCTACCTCCACCCTCACCCTGTCACCCCTTCCATACCCACACCCTGATACCCCACCTACACCCGTCACACCTCACTCTTTCACCTCATCCACCTCCACCCCTCACCCTTTTCCCGACTAAAACTGACGACAGGGGGTACACACATATACCACTGTGGTAGTCAGCGTTCACCCGGGGCTCTGGATGGTTAACTGCAATGCACGGGGCTCGCTATCTGGTGCAACTGAGCAGCCCCCCCCCCCCCCCAACACACACACATATCCACCACACACACACATCCACCACACACACCAAACATCACCCTTGTCATCTCAGAGCTAATTACACAAACATACCCTAAGTGTACCTTAGCTCGATGCACTAAGGAGACACGGCATTGTGGATAGAACTCCCGGCCACCCCACCCACCCCCTCACCCATCCACACCCACCCCTCACCCCCTACCTCCACCCTCACCCTGTCACCCCTTCCATACCCACACCCTGATACCCCACCTACACCCGTCACACCTCACTCTTTCACCTCATCCACCTCCACCCCTCACCCTTTTCCCGACTAAAACTGAGGACAGGGGGTACACACATATACCAACTCGAGCGCTCACATATACCGCCCGTTTCGCGACTGCGATCCACGCACCTGGTGTCTTTAGCGCAAACTACCCTAGCTACCCGAGCGCCTCCTAGCGTTCTGTGTGTGTCTCTGTGTTTCTGTGTGTCTGTGTGTGCGTATCTGTGTGTGTCTCTGTGTGTGTCTCCGTGTGTGTGGGTGTGTGTGTGACTCTGTGTCTCTGTGTTTATGTGTGTCTGTGTGTGTGTCTGTGTGTGTGTGTCTGTGTGTGTCTCTGTGTTTGTGTGTGTATGTGTATGTCTCTGTGTATGTATGTGTGTGTGTCTCTGTGTGTGTTACTCTGTGCCTCTGTGTCTGTATGTGTGTGTGTCTGTGTGTGTGTCTCTGTGTGTATGTCTCTGTGTGTGTCTATGTGTCTCGGTGTGTCTGTGTGTGTGTCTGTGTGTGTTTGTGTGTGTGACTCTGTGTCTGTGTGTGTGTGTCTCTATGTGTGTGTCTGTGTCTGTGTGTGTCTGTCTCTGAGAGAGACACACACATACCCTCTCCCTCCCTCCCTCCCTCCCTCCCTCCCTCCCTCCCTCCCTCCGTCTCTCCGTGTGTCTGTGTGTGTGTCTCTGTGTTTATGTGTGTATGTGTGTGTCTCTGTGTGTGCATATGTGTGTCTCTGTATGTGTGTTACTCTGTGCCTATGTGTGTGTCTGTGTATGTGTCTCTGTGTCTCTGTGTGTGTCTCTGTGTGTGTCTCTGTGTGTGTCTCTGTGTCTCGCTGTGTCTGTGTGTGTCTGTGTGTGTCTGTGTGTGTCGCTGTGTGTGTGACTCTGTGTCTCTGTGTGTGTCTCTATGTGTGTGTCTGTGTCTGTGTGTGTGTCTCTGAGAGAGAGACACACAGACACTCTCCCTCCCTCCCTCCCTCCCTCCCTCACTCTCTCCCTCCCTGTGTCTGTGTGTGTCTCTGTGTGTGTTACTCTGTGTCTCTGCGTGTGTCTGTGTGTGTCTGTGTGTCTGTGTCTCTGTGTGTGTCTCTGTGTGTATGTCTCTGTGTGTGTCTCTGTGTCTCTGTGTGTCTGTGTGTCTCTGTGTGTGTCTATGTGTGTGTGACTCTGAGAGAGACACACACGACACTCTCCCTCCCTCACTCCTTCCCTCTCTCCTTCCCTGTGTATGTGTGTGTGTGTTACTCTGTGTCTGTGTGTGTCTGTGTGTGTGTCTGTGTCTCTGTGTATGTGTGTCTGTGTGTGTGTCTCTGTGTGTCTCTGTGTCTCAGTGTGTCTGTGTGTGTCTGTGTGTGTCTGTGTGTGTCTGTGTGTGTCTGTGTGTGTCTGTGTGTGTGACTCTGTGTCTGTGTGTGTGTCTCCTTGTGTGTATGTGTCTCTCAGAGACACACACACACTCTCCCTCCCTCCATCCCTCCCTCTCTCCCTCCCTCTCTCTCTCCCTCTCTCCCTCCCTCCCTCCCTCCCACACAGAGACACAGAGACACACATACAGAGACACACATAGATACGCACACAGACAAAGAGACACACACAGACACACACAGACACAGACACATACACAGAGACACACACCGAGAACCACACAGACACACACAGACACAGAGACACACGCAGACACACACATAGATACACAGAGACACACACAGAAACACAGAGACACACTCACAGAGACACAAACATACACACACATAGACACAGAGACACACATACAGACACAGAGAGACACACACAAATACACAGAGACACACACACAGAGACACACCCACAGAGACACACACAGACACACACACAGACACACACACATACACAGAGACACAGAGACACAGAAACACACACAGATACACACACATAGACACACACGTAGACACAGAGACACACATACATACACAGAGACACACACACATACACAGAGACACACACAGATACACACACACAGACACAGATACACAGAGACACAAACAGAGACACACACACAGACACACACAGTCACACACAGACAAAGAGACACACAGAGACACAGAGGACTTGGATCGCAAACGGACGATGGGTATCACACATATACCATATAAGATATGACTGACCGCTCACATATACCGTTTCTCGAACGGCCCGATTCGTTTTTCGAATCCCTTGCGATTTGAGTTATAAGCAGTAAAACTGAGTTTTATGCGCGAATCGCAATGCTCTGGTGTGTGCGGGGGTCACACACCTAACGACTAAAACCCAGTTTTATGTGCGAAACGGGCAGTTTTAGATCGTAAACGGTAGGTGTGTACCGGGCATTACACCTCAACCTCTCACACCCAAACCATCACCCGCTCACACACACAGCCACCTACCCCAACCAGTCAGCCCCACCATCTTATACCTCCACTCTGTCACATCCCACCTTGTAGCATCACACCCTATCACACCCCGTCCCATTACGCGCCTCACTATGGACAGTGAAGTGCTCTATGGACGCTGCCTCCTCCTCCGCTGATGAGCACTGCGCTGGTGCCTGTTTCTGTTGTCTCACTATACATCAGCCCTTGACGGGTACAGCCTAACTCTGCCCCGGGAGGTCGGGCAATGAGATGATTGTAGAATGATGGGATGGTGCCCCATGCGGCGAGCTATCCATCCCACCCCCTCCCACCCCTGCACTCCCACCACCTCCTCCCACCTCCCCGCCATCCCCACCCCAGACATCCCCTCCCACATCCTCCCACCCCACCCAACGCTAAGCAACCCCTTCTCACACCCTTCCCATCCCCACCACCCCCTCCCACCCACACCACCCATGCCACCCCCCCCATAACCCCCTGCACCTCCTTCAACCCCACCCACCCCTAACAGCCCCTTCCCATCCCCAAGTACACCTTCGCACCCCCACCCCCTCCGACCCCCATCCACCCCTAACCAACCCCTTCCCACCCTTCACATCCCCTACTACACCCTCCCACCGCCACCGGCCAACTCCTCCAGCCCCCAACCACACCACCCCCTCCCCACCCCTCCCAACCCGAACCATCCCATGTCACCCCTTCCCATCCCCTACATCACCCTCCCACCCCTCCACTTCGATCCACCTCCACCCTTCCTTCCTCACCCACCCATCACCCATTCACCCCCGCTGCCCGTTTACAACTACCACCCGTAGACACCTCCGACAAGGACACGTCAATATCACATCCGGTCGAGTGGCCTGCTCAGATGTGTACCTAAAATAAATCGCCTAAATGTCTTAGCCCCCCCCCCCTCAAATATAGCCAAACTGAAATCCAGCAAAGTTGGGAAAAAGAATAATCCACAATTGTTATCACGAAGAACAAATATACATTTTCATTGAGATGGCATTTACTCATCCACATCGTATTTGAATCAACGATGCGTAATATATGCAGACATAATCATATATCCATTAGTGTTGGTACGACATACGGTGAGTATATTGGATTGCTCTCTTATTAATGCCGAGCCCCAGGCTATGTACCAACAAATATCATAATTCATTGGTTTTGATTCAGTCGAGGTTCGAACGCAAGACCTAGCTAGCGTTCGTACCGGTTCGATCAGGCCATCCTGTTTAAGTTGAAATATTGAAAATTTGATATGTGACCGAAAAATCAACAACAATAAATATGAATAAAATAAAAACCCAACAAAACAGACACTTATAAACATGACTAGGGATGGAGAATGATATTTCTCATAACCAACCACCCAAGACATGAATGTGGACTCTTCTGATGTCGGCCGATGTCACGCTGGTCCCAGGGGTATGTGTCTGGAGCTGGGTCTGGGTCAGCACACAGTGTTGTGCATAGTAACCCAAGTCTCCGGCCGCCGGTACCCGTCTGACACACATGGGATAACGAGAGGCCACGGGTTCACAGAGGGTCCCTTGAGCTACTCACGGCGGGCAGGTGTCAGTGAGCCGATGTGCTCTGAGCTGCTCAAGGAGGGCGGGAGGCGGGGGTGGGGTGGGGCTGCCGGCACTATCACAGTATCAGCGCACCCACATGTGGTGATGAGCCAGACCACCCACTGGCCCTGTTACTCACTCACTCGTATCGCCGGACAGAAAAAGGGCGCTGATGCTAGAGACAGATGGGTGGTGGCTGTGTGATTGAGTAGTACTCGGTTGTGCCGGTAGGGTGCGTCTTGAACTGATCCAGGGTCCCTCCTGGACCTCCACATGGATATGTGCAGCTTCAGGTATGTTAATTATTATATGTATAACGTAGTAATCCGTACATATATATTGCTCGCTAAAACCGTATTACTCTGTTGGCCGACCTTGTCATGACAGTTTGTCGATTCCATGAGAGATGCCCACTTATGAACAATAGGAACCTTCAGATGCACACCTGAGTTTCGCAATATTTTGTGAACCCGCTCTATGCACCTTCCTGGGTACTGAGTAAGTATCAATATGATGGTCATACACCTGTCGCTTTTGCGATATTTCACAATATCAATATACCTATTAGACACATTGTGGGTTGTATTGTAGTCAGGTGAATCATCCCACGGGATCAATTAAGACATGCAGTACATTATGGAAACGTGCCATGAATCCACAATTAATGAGATGAAAACATAGACAATTTTCCCAAGGAGCTCATACTCTATAAGTTGCTTATCATATAAAATTGTATGCACTTTCCTCACTGTCATTCTGGTCATTGTAACACTATATTCAATTGGGTAGGGTCACAGGTCACCTGAGCCTCGTTATACACCCCGGCACCAAATTAGGATAAGAGCGCTTAATGTACGGCCAAACAAGAGTATTGCTCTAAGCTATAGACCTATTTCATATGACGTCAGCATGGGTATCTAGGTCAGTGCGCGCGCTGCTTGGCTGCAGGACGACACATGATCACACTCCCGACAGGAAAAGCCCATTTGTGTGCATGGTGTGCTAACAAGTATAAGCGTGCTAACACCCATCAGGAGAAAGTGTGCTTCAACAAGAAAAGGTTTTTTGATAAAGTAAATGGCCCTGTAAAAGACAGGAAGGATTTTTAGGCAGTGGTTGCACTGACCCCGCACAGTTCAACTTGCAGATACTAGAAAGCAACGCGCGCGTAGAAATCGCAGAGGCCGCAAACAAAGTCCAAGACAAACATGGATTCACTGGTGGGGGGAGCAGCACCCTTTCAGCACACAGCAAAATTATGATAAAGCTGGTGCTGATGGCGGAATGAGTGCATGCCAGTCAAGGAAGCGAAAAAGGGGCACTGACTTTCCACCAATACGTAAGCGCTACATATTTGCACCGACATCAGAGGAGCAAGGGTCAAACATCACATCAATCACACACAACCGCTGTCAGGCAGCCAGTACGGATGCAGGAATTTCCAGAGGCACTGTGCCAACAGATGATGTCAGCCCCACGTTTGATGAGACAGTTGAATATATTACTGACAACAGTCCAAATGCGCCACACATGGTGTGTCGTGGCGGCGGCGGGGTAAAAGCTGACGTCGCCGGTGCCAGTGACCTAGTTCAAGGAGCCACCAGACATTGTATCACTTCAGTAGGCCGTCTAGACAGTGGCGGTGGTGCTGGCCACAGCTCCGCCGGCCAGCAGCCAGACGGGCACCCAAGCGATCTCGGGGGTCATGCACTCGCTGCACCCAAATCACCACATGTTACTGCAGCTAAGGCACCACTCATTCAGCGCCCGGTTGGAGACAATGGATCAAACAGCGAACCACCGCCTGAACTGCACAGCAACACAGGACTAACAGTTGACGACCAAGTCGCTTATCAACATGAGTATTATGATAAAGTGAAATGTTTATTTCATGGAAGCCCGCCATGCTGTGATGATAGGCCGCCGGACAGACTACTAATAGAGGACCACGTCGACACCGACGGAATTGATCAAATACTCGACATGGTTTCGGTCGATCAAACTCCACATTACGACCCTCCCCATACTCCGGCCACCTACAGGCACACGCTCAACAACATATGACCATTCGTAGATCAGAAACTTTGGCTGAACCACCGCGAGTAAATGGCGATCCATACACAGGTTACGCTTTCAGCTATACCGAATTACATCAGCCAACGCATACCAATACCATCGGGACTAAGAATCAAGTCCTTGAGGGGCTTGCTTGCAGATTATCATGACAAACAGCTGCCCGATTTCTTAGAATACGGTTGGCCGGTCGACTACACGGATGGTAAACCTCCCATCTCATCTAGGGCAAACCATCACATGGATGCTGAGAACGTGGCTCACATGAGGAGCTACATAGACACAGAACTCGGGCATGGTGCTATGCTCAGGCCTTTCAAGGAGTGCCCTTTCATGCCCTGAGCTCAAGTCAGTCCACTCATGACTCGCGCTAAACCGAAGTCCAACAAGAAAAGGGTCATAGTCGACCTGAGCTACCCCGGTGGAGCGAGCATAAATGCCGGCATCAGGAAGGCGCAATACCAAGGGCAACCGGCCACCTACACCCTTCCCGGCATCTTGGATCTGGCGGACGAGGTGACACGGTTGGGTCAGGTCATGTTCATATGGTGCGCAGACCTTGCCAGAGCTTACAGGCAGCTCCGGGGCTGCCCACTCTCTACCCCACTACTAGGCATAATGCTAAACGGACAGATTTACATAGACATCACCCCGCCATTTGGCTGCCGCACATCCTCAATCGCATGTGCGCGCACAACCAATGCAGTTGTCTATCTGATGAGGAAGTGCGGCCACCATGCATTGTGCTACCTTGATGATTTTGTGGGGGGCGGCCCCGACGAAAGGGAAGGCTGAGGAGCCATACTCAGACTTACTCCATTTGGCTAAATACCTGGGGCTAGACCTCACACTCAACAAATGTAGTCCACCGTCTACTGAGGTCGAGTGGCTAGGTTTCACGATTTCCACTAATGATATGACAGCAAAAATTCCGGACGAGAAACTACTACAGGTCATAAACGAATGTCGCACATGGAAAGACAAAAAGCTGGCATCCCGCCAAGACCTACAGCGGCTGGTGGGAAGACTCCAGCACATCGCAAAATGCATCCGACCAGCAAAAAGATTCATGTCGCAAATATTGGCAGCACTAAGAGCAGCGCCCTACAGGGGAAAGCACCCAGTACCCGACGATTTGACACTAGATGTGTCATGGTTCACGGACTATGCCGCAGAATCCAACGGCATAGTCCTGCTACCAACTGAGGACCGCACAAGCTGGGTCATTGAGTGTGACCCGTCACTCAAAGCAAGGGGCGCCCATTCGCCCACACATTTCTATGTGGCAAGATATTCAAGTGCGCTTATCGCCGCACAACACTGTATTGCCAGGCTAGAAGCGATTAACCTGGTGGTAGCTCTCAAGAGCTTGGGTCCTCCGGAACCGCACTGGTTCACCATAATCATAAATACAGACAATTCCACCTCACAACAAGTGCTTAGCACAGGATCTGGTCGGGACCCCATAATCTGTGCGTGCGCTCGACAGATCTGGCTGTTTGCAGCGAAACTCAGCACAGACGTGGTAATACGACACAAGCCGGGCAAGGATCTCGTGCTGGCGGATGCGCTCAGCCGCAAGAGCTTTGATCCCGCGGCAGAGGAGCTTGCAAGGAAAATGACAGTTGAACTCAACCTGACGCCCGTCAGTGTCAGCCATGATGACGCCCTCACCCCGATCCCCTGAGTAACCAATGATTTGATACTAATATTTTGCCTCTCTCCATAGGTTACAACACCACTATCGGCTCCTCAGTATCATGTCGGCTGGATTGGCTCCAGGCACTTGGAAGAACAAAACAGCGCAAGTGAACAAATATCTCAACTATATGAACAGCAGGGGAGGCGACCCCATGAGGCCATCACAATACAAAATTATGCCCTACCTACTGCATCTGTACGATACCATGACGCCCGGCACGGTGATGAACTTCATCAGCGGCGCCCACACTTGGGTGCAGGCGATGGGCGCCACTACCCCGGCGTTCGACACCTATCTGTTAGGACTAGTCAGACGGGGAATCCACCCCAACTCCACCCATGTCCCGGCTCAGGCACCACCTCTGAGTCCATCGGAGATAAGGAAGGCCATCCAGTTCTACGCTACGGCTAGGGTCAATGGTCCGGTACTGACGGCAGCTTTGCTGGTTGGGTATTTCACTCTGCTATGCCAAAGCAATCTGCTCCTTTCCCAGTCAGCCACTGACCCGGGTCACGCGCTACGTGCATGTGACATAACACTGATACGACTCGGGCTCAACATACACGTCAGATCATCAAAGACTCTCCTCAGGTCCGCCCCGCCACGCAACATCACGGTACCAGCGATACCGGGATCCATCTACTGCCTGGACCGCGCTTGGACCAACTACGTGTCCAGGACACAGCCGTGCCTCGAAGGGCCTGCCTTCATCACCACTGACGCCCTCCCGCTACAACCCCAAGCACTGCTTGAGATGCTCAGGTTGGCTCTGGCCACTCAGGGCCACCCGGCACCAGGTGCCATAACCCTCCACAGTTTTAGCCGAGGTGGGGCACAGGCTTGTGCCTCTCTAGGTTCATCACTACAAGACATTAAGGACCTAGGTCATTGGACCTCCGGTGTGGTCCACACCTATATGCCAAGACACTCGATTTCCTCGGCACCCAGAACTCTAGCTATTAATTTTGGTCAAGTTCTGTAAGCCTTGAAATCATGACATTGAACTCTGATATGTAACGGAAAACAAGAAGACAATAATAAATCCCAATATTAAAGTCAGTCGGTCTTGGTGTTCTTTCAATTCTACATGTTACGAGAACATGAGTAATTGAATGCGTATGACCGACGTCTCAACGGGAATGGATACAAAGCATCAACTATTCTATTTATAGATTAAACCCAGACACTGGCCCAGCGCCACCTAATGTAAGAATTTAACCTTAACGAACTAGCCGCCTTTTGAATCACTTTGGCCTCGACTGCGGTTCAGTCAACATCTCTACTAAGCCTTTGGGTTTTTTAAGCCATCCCACCCACCCATACTGTTATGCTCGGTGGGGTCAAGTTCTGTAAGCCTTGAAATCATGACATTGAACTCTGATATGTAACGGAAAACAAGAAGACAATAATAAATCCCAATATTAAAGTCAGTTGGTCTTGGCGTTCTTTCAATTAACCTGCATGTCATCAGAACGGGGCGCGGGAGGCAGAAGGCTGTTGGTTGGTTGTTGTAGTTTTATGTCCTGGCAATATCTAAGGTCATATCAGGACGGGTACCGACTTGTGACAGTGCGTACTCATGGGAGACCAGGCTGGCAGCACCATGACATGATACCCCACTCAGTCACATTATCCTGGCATTGTGCCAACCAGTCCTTGTCCTATCATATTAATCCCAAGCGCATGGCTAGGAAGCGACACAGACACATTTTAAAGTCATCGGTTTGACTTGACCAGGGTTCGAACCCGAGGGTTCAAATCTCACGATCTACCAAAATGGGAAACGGACGCTCAACCGATTCGGCCATCCCGTTTGGTCAGAGGCAGAAGGCAGGAGGCATGAGGCGGAAGGCGGGGGATGGAGTTGGAGGGGGGAGGCGGGAATAGGCAGGTCGGAGAGGGGGGAGTAGAGACGGGAGGCGGAGGGGTGGGAAGGCGGAGGGGGTGGGAGGGGGGGTGGGAGGGGAGGAGGGGCAGGGGGGGGGGGGCGGGCGGGAAGTGAAGGGGGGGAGAGGGCGGAGGCGGCAGGTAGGAGGTAGGATGGGGAGGTATGGGGAGGGGGAAGGCGGAGGCTTGGGGCCGGAGGCGGAAGTGGGAGAGTCGGAGGCAGGAGGTGGGAGGCGGAAGGACACGGCGGGAGGAGGGGGGTTGGATGCGAGAAGTGGTGGATACGGGAAGTGGGAGCGTTAGGCGGGAGGAGGGGGTGGCAGGAGGGTTAGGCGGGAGGCGGGAGGCGGGAGGCGGGAGGCAGGAGTTGGGAGGCGGGAGGCGGGAGTGGGGAGGCGGGAGGCGGGAGGCGGGAGGCGGGAGGCGAGAGGCGGGAGGCGGGAGGCGGGAGGCGGGAGGCGGGAGGCGGGTGTGTACTTGAACCCAACAGCTGCTCCACCCTGCGGGCGGCCAGTATGAGGAGCAGCTCCCACTCTTTATGATGAGCTGCTCTCACTGCACGCTATGCTACTCGCTACCATGTTGATGGGCCATTGCGCCCGGGATTCACACACATGCGCACATCACACATGAACACATGTAGACATACCGCATGGACGCGACCAGTATATAGGCAGATGAACCACGTGACCACAACACGATAATGAGCAATTATTAGCGAATACTCATGGAAAGTGTGGCAACAAACGGGAGCATCGTTACTAGAGTGGGACTTGAACCCACATTCCTGCCATTCGGGGACGAGCGGCCTCATCATTCGTCCACCTTGGCTCCATGATTCTACCAAGTTACTTATTATGGGCCCCGTCCTGATATGACCTTAGATGTTGCTAGGACGTAAAACAACAACAAACAAACAAACTTATTATGGAATGCCCATAAAGTTATTTGTGCATGTGGAATTTGAGTTTGATATACAACTCAGTACACATTTCCCGCTGGAATCGAAAGATTCACACTTACACATATTCAGGGAGTGCACTTCTATTACATGCCCTTCAACACCCTACAACATTCAACACCTACAGCATCGTGGTCATGCAACCAATACTATCGGAGATGTTGCAACAAATAAGAGCACCATACCTAGAGTGATACTTGAACCCACATTTCCGCCACTCTGTGATAAGATCCTAACCATTAGCCTATAACATAGCCAAGCTCCCTGATACAACCAATCTATCAGTCAGACATTTCACATGGTGAGGTGACTGCAACTCTCTACCATATGGTCACGCAGCAGAACGTGGATGGAGGAATGAGGAGAGCTGTCGTGTCTCATATAGGAGATCAAGGGTTCGATTTCTACATCATCTATAAGTCAAGTCAAAAACTTACAAAATATATAATTGTCGCTACATGGCTGGACCCTCAGATAGGGCATAGATAAGTGGAATGAGGAAGAAGTCTCAGCCGGCCCTAAGATTGGACTGACAGATTAGTTCTGCCTCTTTCCTAGGTGCCCTTAGATTACATGTTTATGTTACCGTTGTTCGTTACTGAGGTTCCGCCTACATAATTGCATCCTCACAGAAGAGGGTCACCTGATGCTAAGCATGCAGAATGTCTAACTTGTCAAAAAGAATCATATATATGAATATGTTACTATTAAAGTATTATTATTAAACATAGGGAATTAAAGTAGTTTAAAATAGTTTTATTTATCCTGGATAACAAACCCTTAAATAGAGCCAGTGGTTTTCTTTTTCGTTCTTTGGTGCTAAAACAGTTTATTCAGTAGAACATACTTTTTTTTCAGCGCCAAGGTTTGTAAGACTAAGAGCGTGCATCTAGGTTGGGTATTTTAGTAAACTAACATTGAGCTTTAGTCGGAAACTATAAGAACATACGAAAAATGACTGTATTGTGGGAAAAGACCTTGAACACATACACAACTGATAACTCCGTATCAATAGAACCATATAAAATCACTACATGTATATTTTGTGATAGTGGCGCCCTCTAGAGTAATGTGGGGAGAAATGGTGACACTCATGTGGGGAGGTGCTAGGTAGCGCTGCGGATGTGTTAACTGATCCCCTGGCGGGGGTCAGACTGCTTTTTCACAGGGGTGTCACATTATACCTTTTCCCCGGGGCATTGCGCAATGAGATCCTACCCACAACATTATTAATTCTTGCCACTGCCTTCTGATTGCAGGATGGTGGTGGAAATCGTCTATAAGACCCCTTCCACAGAGCATATTGCACTGCCACCCAGAATACTGACGTCCATGGGGCGGGTTGGCAGTGGACTCTGCCTGATGTGAATCTTTGAACAAACAAATCTGTGCACAAACAAATCTGTGCACAAATAAATCTGTGCACACACAAATCTGTGCACAAACAAATCTGTGCACACACAGATCTGTGCAAAAACAAATATGTGCACACACAAATCTGTGCACAAACAAATCTGTGCACACACAAATCTGTGCTCGAACAAATCTGTGCACAAACAAATCTGTGCACAAGCACCACCATACAAACCTCTCCATGGTGGTTGAGTAAATGGTGACTGCCCGCGAATCTGTTTATTTGTTGGGACTTTACCTTTTAGCAACATCTAAGGTCATATCTGGACGGGCACCGACTTGTGACAGTGCACACTCATTGCGACTTTATAGTCCTGCCTCACTGCGAGACTAGGCTGCCAACACCCACTCAGGTACATTTCCCACTCAGGTACATTTCCCACTCAGGTACATTTTCCTGACACTCAGCTAACTAGTCCTTGCCCTAACCTAGCCTAGTAATGCCGAGGGCCAGGATAGGTAGTGAGTGACAAGTATCAATTTGTGTAAGTCATTGGTTTGACTCGCTGGGATTCAAATTCTCGACCTTCCACATGTGCTCTTACCGATTCGGCCAATGCACGGAATGTCCTAATTCTATTGTCTGACCGAATTACCTGACTCGTGCTCCAATCACAATCCCCATTTTTCCTGGCCCGATAAGCGTCCACTGTGAGAAGCGCTGCGTTTGATGGCGCCAGCAGGCAGATAACAGGACGCCAGCGCCATCAGGAACAGATACTCTCATCGCGTCCTATATGTGAATGACGACCCCCTTCCCACCACCCACCACACACCACAACATCCCACCCACCTCACCACCAGTCTTCACCAGTGAATCAGATTGGCATATCCAATGTTCGGCTCCGATGCCGAAGTCCTAAAGCAGTCGGTCACTTTGCACTGCCATTGATGGCCGTATGAACAGGGTCGTAGCTAGGCAGATAAATTCTTGAAATGGATGAGTACTAAAGGTGCGACATACTAGCGGGGTCTTGGGGCATGCACCCACCCAGGATTTTTCTTTTAATATTAGAGGCTCTAAAATTCCATTTTCATCCATTTCCGGGAGGGTATATACTGGAAGCTGTTGTTGGTGGAGAGGCAACCTCTCACCTCTACACAATCCACTAACCCCACGCTAGCTACGGCCCTCATGACGGAGTCGGGCCTGGGAATGAGACGCTGGCACAGACGACGAATTATAAAGCGCGGGGCAGACAGCTTCGTCAGCGGAGACTGCGCGCGCACGCGCGGTGCAATGTGACTAAGCATCCTGGGCCCATATTCATGATGCGGTGTTAGCGAGCCAAAACTGGTTTTGGTGGGGATTTCTAGGTTAGCGGCGAAAACTCAGTATGTAAACTCACCGAGTGTAAGCTAACACTGCATCATGAATACGGGCCCAGGGATCGAACCCAAGGCCTCAAACACGAATTCATGATGACAAAAAAACAAAACCAAAAAAAACGGAGTTGATGGACAGATGTGATTCCCAAGGAATAGAGCATTTGTTTCCAGTGTCGCTTAATTGGCGCAAAACAAATTAGTTTGTTCAAAGCATCAAGGAATATGGCATGGATGTGGACGCAGTAGCCTAGACTTACTGCATAGAATACACGCCCATTGCTCACTAGGTGGCGCCACCAGTGAAAAGGCGGCTGAGTGGCAGTGATTTAGCAGGAAGTGCTCTAAGCTCTAGCCTCGCCTAGACAATGCGCTGTAAATTGGATATTATTTAACTCCGCGGTGTCAACAGTCGTAAAGATCGTGCTGAAAAGCACCGCCAGGTGGGCTGCTAATTGGTTCTTTATCATGCAGGCATCCATCAAAGGACGAGCTACAGGGATCAGTTCTCTCCAACTCCCGCCCCCAAAACACAGGACAGAACACAGGCATCGCCAAAAGAACACCACCAAAAGGCAGCATAGATAAAGGACTACTGAAAAAGCACAAGGAAAAAGCACAAGGAAAAAGCACCACCCAAAAAGCACCAAACCCCCCCCCCCCCACCACCAAAATCCATCACAGTCACACAGGTTTTCTATGTGTATATAGTCATCTCCAAAATAAAACTTACTTCAAACTAAAGTAAGATATATTATGACGATGAACCTAATATATTGATTTTTCTTTTAAGAGAAAAAACTCTAAACCATCGAACTATATCAATTTAAACTTCCAACAAAAACAATGATCAGCTGTTCATACGTTAAGGGGCTGTCACATTAGGGTTTTTTGCGGGAGCGTATGGCGGCGTAGGCACGTTACGTCATATACGTCGGCATACGCTGTATACGCTACTCATACGCTATGCATACGCTACTCATACGCTACTCATACGCCGCCAGATGCCGGCAGATGCCGGCTTATGAGGCGTACGCCGCCATACGCTTTCATAAATCCGTCCGTCCACATTTTTTTGTGCATGCTAAAAAAATCTCGACCTATGAGAGCGTATGGCCCATACGCTACTCATACGCCGACATACGCTCCTCATACGCCGGCATACGCTCCTCGTACGCTAGGGGTACGGCGGCATAGGTTTTTCATACGCTCAACTTGCTCAACTTGTGTCACCGGCGTATCTCTAGCGTATCTCTAGCGTATGTAGCGTATGCATAACCTACGAGTTACGTATGGGAGTGTACTCCTAGCGTATGCACAGCATATGCACGCTACTCATACGCACATACGCTATGCATACGCTACTCGTATGCTACTCGTACACTGCCAATCAAAACTGTCAACAAATGTTACAGCACACCCCCACACGCTCCTCATACGCTCCTCGTACGCTCCTCATAGGTTCCACATACGCTCAAAACCAGCCAAAAGGTCACCAAATGTCATCATAGGCCAGCACGCACAGGACCTACGTAGGTTTTCAATACGCTCCCACCATACGCCGTAATGTGACAGGGCCTTTAATGAGTAGGCTGGCATAGAAGAAATTTAGTTTAGATTATTATTTGTTCAGACACATTAGTCGTCTGAATTAGAAATCTGACGGACCACTACAAACACAGATGGGTGTATGTACTAAGTAATCTGTTATGTGAATATAAATAACAAAGGCCACTCAAAACACTGCATTCTTCCTTACATATGGTGACTCTCCTGTAACGGGAACAGTGGCGCCACCTGTGCTACTATTCGGGAACTACTCTAGTGTGCTTCCCCTCTCTGGTTTGAAAACCAACAAGCAGTGCTTTTAGTAGGGGCTAAATCAAATCAACTTGCCTGTGCTACACCTTTACTCTTCCAATGGATAGGTCGGGAAAGGGGCGCTAATTCAATCGAAAAGATCTTCCAAGCATCGCTTGCGTTCCACTATTAAAAACAGTGGCAAAACCCGGCGTGTTATGAAGACCTGTGCTTCCCTGGGTTCAGGAATGGCTGACTGAATTGTGGACAATACCTCGCTGCCTCACCACCGAGCTTTATGTCAAGGTCAAGATTATAGTGCGCGCAGCACATCCGTATCAACGTAGTGCTACTATGGTCTCCGCCAAGACTCATCCTGCCAGACATCAGCTATGTAAGAAGATCTAGTGTGCATCTAACGGGGCTTATTATATTGGGAGAACATAAACTGGTCCCTCCACCCGCTATGACATTGCAGACAGACGCACCTCATCGAATGACCCTTCACCTTGTCATAATCTATTGTTTGTTTGTTGGAGTTAAGATTATTTCAGGACGGGTACCGACTTGTGACAGTGCGGAGTCATGACAACTTGATATTGCTGCCTCACTGGGAGACCAGGCTGCTAGCACCATGCCCTGATATCTGACTCAATCACATTATCCTGACACTGAGCTAACCAGCGCCCCCACCAGGTGTTGTTGGCACTGCGCTTCCCGGGCAGTCAGTCTGTCTCCTGCTTTCAAACAGAACACATCAAGCAACAGTCTACGAGCTACCTGTGTGCTACTTTGTTCTACTTTGTTCTAAGGTGCTGCCTTTGCTCCTTTCGCCGCGAATCGGACGACCGCTCCTGTGAGTCGAACTTTGTGTCGATTGGATAATATAGGAGGATCGATCTTCATGGCAAGAATTCACACGGAAGACGGTATCGTGCTTTAAACTCATACTCGACGGTCGGTTATCAACGACCGTTGATCACCATCTGCTAAGTGTGTCAATCTTTTGATTCTCAAGCCTATGACGTGAACGATCTATATGAGAGCAATTTGATTGAATCGGCAGTACATCGGTACCCTTGCATACTTGACTTTGTGCATCTGAGCATTATGTGTGTCGATATCGGGTCGACAAATTGAACATATTTGGCGGAAGTACCTGATTATAACCTAGCAGTACATCGTTTACCTCGCATATTTGATTTCTTATACCTACTCAGACATGTGTGTCGATATGGGTTCGACAATGGAAAAGAGTTAGGAAGTCTCAACATTATTATTTTACGACACTATCGACTCAGATTCCTTCCTCACAAATAATGTACCACACCTGCTGACTGCTTAATCAGCTTAATCCGCTTAAAGCGGCCCAGCGTGACTTGGCCCACATAGGACATGCCAGGCACTTACTAAAGTTAATCAGCTTAATCCGCTTAGTACTGGTCCCACTTATGACATGCCATGCACCCGCTATTGTTCTGAGTGAGGGACAAACCACGACACTCATGACCAAGGTTCTTGCACCAAAGCTATCGACACACCTGTCAGGTCAAGGATGGCTACGCGCAGCAGTACAGCGTCTACAAAGAATGTGAGATCGGCAGGTGAGGACGACAGTGTCGATCTGGAGTCGACCGCTTCCGCGTTGGCCTAGTTATCGCTGGATGAGCGAGAGTCGACTGCACGCACGGAAATCGACAGACTGAAAGCCGAGATGCGAGTCACGGCTTTGGAAGACAAACTCGACGACCTATGGGCCGAGCGAGACAGACGACGAACCAGACGAAGGACGACCGTTTTCAAAGATGGCGGCCAATCCGAAGCCGTTCCAGCTGGAACATCCCGTAACGACACGGACGACCATCTGCACCCGGACGAAGACCGACGGATGACGGACGCAGCACTTCCTCCGCCGACTTGGACATGCGGGACCGACAACGGACATTCGACCCATGGACGATCACATCGACACTCGAGAGGGTCGAGCAGGAGAAGAAGACATTCGTCGAGGTCGAGTAGCGACGGCAGTTCATCTCGACGACGACGAAGTAAGTGGTCGTTGAGGAAGTACGCTATGGGGAAGGACGTTAGAAAGATGAACGCCCATGAACTCGTGAAGGCCTCATGCGGTTGGTGCCTTGATATTCCTTCCCTCACAAAAGCAGACTATAGAGCCTTCATACAACATGTAGGCTTCATTTCAACGAGGGCTCGAGAGGACCACTATAAGGAAGTTGCACATGTCGACCACGTGCTTGACATTCGCAAGCTTGGTGAGAGTATCGGGTTTGCGGCATTCTCGAAGGCTCACCAAGATGAGAGCATAGAACACTACGGCCCGCACAACATGAAGACCAAGAAACAAGGCACTAGCACATATAGTGCACGCAGAAGGTCACCAGGCAACAACACAAAGAAAGCTTGCTACACCTGGAATGGCGAGGCTGGTTGCCTTAGACCTGACGACGAGTGCCATTTCGCCCACGACTGTTCGCGATGTGGCGCAAAGTTGCACAAACGTGCCAAGTGTAAGGCTTGACTCGGTTCGACATTCAACCGGTCTAGTCCACAGATTACAAAGGTACTACCGACATCTACTCGGATCGGTTCCCGCTCCTTCCCGTTTAGAACAGTGCCTTTGGAAGGAGACTCAACGATAAACTTTGATCAATCAATCAATAGTTCCTTCCTCTAGTCGAGGGTTGGATGCAATGGTTCTCCACTTATCCCGATGTTGTGCTGTTCTGATAGACTGTGAATAATTCAAGCCTGTCCACTGTGAAATATTTGTAAACCATGATGTTCTTGGTCTCCCTCTCCCTCTGCTGCCATCCACCTTCCCTTCCAACAATGTACGGTATATTGAACTCTGACGAATGATGTGGCCAAAATAAATAAGTTTCTTTGTCTGTATAGTGGCAAACAAGCTTTTCCTATTTTTAATTTTTCTGAGAACTTCTTTGTTGGTGATCTTCTTTGTCCATGATATTTTCATCATCCTTCGATAAGTCCACATCTCAAATGCTGCTAAACGTTTGTACATTTTCTTAGAGATTGTCCATGTCTCTGCCCCATACATTAGAGTAGACCACACATAACACTGACGAATACGCTTCCTTGTTTGTATTAATATCTTACTTGATGTTAACACTCTATACATTTTGGAGAATGTTGTTCGGGCTATTGTTATCCTTCTTTTAATTTCTTCCTCACATCTCCCATCATTTGTAATCTTTTGTCCGAGATATATGAATTCGGATACTTGTTCTATGCTTGTGCCATCTATGGTTATATTGATATTTGGTTTATCTGTCTTTTTACTTATAACCATTGTTTTGGTCTTCCTGGCATTCATCTTCATGTTGAATAGTATTCCAGCTTTATTGATTCTATTCACAATATCTTGTAGGTTTTTCTCACTGTCTGCTAGTATTACACTGTCATCGGCATATCTAAGATTGTTGACGTTCATGCCACCTATTGTCACTCCCTTGCAATCTTCAATTTGTCTGAAAATCATCTCTGTGTACAGGTTAAATAGACATGGTGACAATACACACCCCTGTCGAACTCCTCGTTTAATCATAACTTCATCCGATAGGCCCTGCTCCATTTTTATAAATGCACGTTGTGTCCAGTATAAGTTCAAAATTAGTTTAATGTCTTTGCCATTGACACCAATATCTTGTAAACATTTGATTAACAGTTCATGATTGACTCGGTCGAAGGCCTTCTCATAGTCAATAAAGCAGGCATAAACATCCTGGTTCACTTCACAATAACGTTCACAAATCATTCTCATACTGAAAATCCCTTCACGTGTACCTCTTCCAGATATAAACCCACTTTGTACGTTACTGATTTGTTCTTCAATTTTCTGTCTGTTTCTCAGTAAAATTATTTTCAGGATCATCTTCAACATATGACTCATCAGGCTTAGTGTTCTGTACTCAGTACACAATGTTGGTTTTGGCTTCTTTGGGAGTCGTACAAATATGGATTCATTCATATTCAATGGTATAAATCCAGTCTCATAGATGTCATTTACTAGCTTATGAATGATTTGAATCCCCACTTCATCTAGTCCTTTTACCGTTTCTGATGTTATCTGGTCACTTCCAGGAGCCTTACCTGACTTTAGATCATTGATAGCCTTCTCAACCTCTGATACTAATATAATATTCCCATCTTCTTTCTCAATTGTGGGTGGGTTCCCTCTGTCATCATTGTATAGTTTGTTTACATATTCTTCCCATCTGGACTTTATTTCATCTTCTTCAAAGAGCATTTTGCCGTCTTGGTTCTTGATACATTTACTGCTTCTCTGTCTGTATCCTTGACCTGTTATCTCTTTCACTTTCTTGTGCATCTCTCTTGAACGATGTTGAGACTCAAGTTGTTCCACTACTTCACACTTCTTATTCCACCATTCATCTTTAGCTTTACTGCATTCATCTTCTATTTCATTCTTCAGGTGTTCGTATTTAAGTGGATCACTGGTTTTCACTTTCTTCTTTCTGCCATCCTTTCTAGTATGGTTTGCGTCATCCATGATTGCTTTGTCTCTCGTTTTTTATTTGGTAACACCTCCTCTGCTGATTTGACTATACTTTCTCTGAGAGCTTCCCATTCCATTTCAATGTTGTTATACTCTCTCTGAGGAGTTCCTTCATTCATCAGTACACTGAATTTGTTATGAACAGAGACATTACACTTAGTTCTGTATTTTGCATCTTTTAACATGTTCATATCCATTTCAATGTTGTTTAAAATTTTGTTCTGCTGTTTCAATTTCACTACCATACTGATTACTACTGGATTATGATCCGAACATATGTCAGCACCTGGATATGTCCTTGCCTGTTTGATACAATTTCGATATCGTTGGTTGACAAGAATGTAATCGATCTGGTTGCGATATACATCACCAGGGCTCTTCCATGTATATATATAGTCTTCTCTTTGGATGTTCAAATATGGTGTTAGCAATTACTAGTTTTGATGTCAAACAGAAATTTATCAAGTATTGACCATGATCATTTCTCTCACCTAAGCCAAATCTTCCTGTTACTGGATATTCATGTTGTTCTCCAACTTTCGCATTCCAATCGCCCATAACAATTGTTATTTCTCCAGACTTGGTGTATTCCATTACCTTTTTGATGCTGTCATAGAACTCGTTGACTTCTTCATCATCGTGATCTGAGGTTGGTGCATAAACTTGCGGAATGTTTATATTGAACGGTTTTCCCCTCAGCTTCATCATAATAATTCTGTCAGATACTGGCCAGAATCCAATCATTGTGGCGGCAATGGACTTCTTCATCATAATTCCAACGCCATACTGATGTTTTTCATCTCCAGAATATATCATATCTACCTCACTATCACCTATCCTCCCGTCACCCGTCCATCTCCTCTCAGCTATACCTAGGATGTCAAGGTTTAGCGCTGTCATTTCCACTTTAAGGTTGTCATATCGGCCTGGTTTGTACAATGTTTGTACATTCCATGTACCAATCTTTAGCACCTTTCCTCCAGTTTTCAGTTGCCTGACATCAAATGCATACCTTCCTATTTTAGGCTTTGGGTTTACATTGTCATTACTAGGTTTCTTAATAGTTGAAGGAAAGGTGCCTCCACTGTAGCTATTAGAAGGCTTCCCCGCAGAGGGACCAGAGTTGTCTCCATCTCTAAATTTGCTTCCATTGATTACCATTGATTACTATGGGTAAATACTTGGTAGGTTCCCCTTCCTTTTCAAGGTGACTGGCCACTTACTCATCTTTGTCAGAGTGTGCCCTGATGAGCCACATCATCTTGCTGTTACACCTTCAAAGCTATTGATCTTCTAACTCATCTGCTGCTCCAGTCTTCATGCACTTGGAGGGGTGACATCCCCTGACCACACCAACAAAGTTGATGTGCACCGCACTTAGTTTAGGCCGACAATTGAGTTGGTATGGCCGCTGGTGTGCACTACCAACTTCTGGTCTTCCCATAAATGGGACTAGCCGCACGGCAGCGGGGGTTTTAAATCAGAGTTTACCTTCTCCTAGATGAGCAGTCAGCCAAGATTGACGAGCCCCACCTGCCCGAAGCAATCTGGTTTTGAGGCGCCAGAGATCCGCCTTTGCCCCTTCTCCCGTCAGTAGAAACAGTTTCGCCTCGTGAAGGCCGGGAGTTGGACTTGGTTATCAGAGGCTATTTGATACGCATGCCATGAGAAAGTACTTTATAGGTAGTGAGAGCTTATCCTCACTATCACTTCCGGCAATAATAACCTTGAAACTTTGATAGGGACTGCCATAACGTTGATAACCAATTCGATGCGAATGTCATTACTAGGGCTAGTTATAAGGTTGAATTTCCATACAGGGACGATCAACTTCGAGATATCATTGAATCTGACACTGTCAACCTTAACCGGACTGAACATCCTGATTCGTTCCTCAATGATCATGATTGCATGCCATGCATGTGGAGCAGACCGCATCGGGCGGCCTGCTAGTATACATTAGGGAAACCGAGGGGGCACCACCCATGAGATTTGAGGTATCTCACAGTTGTGTTGAGGGGAGCTGTACATGTAGGCATTTAATCCTGGGCAAACCAAGCCAACTTAAGCCTTGCAGGTGGTTTGCTGAGATTTTCCTTCGTGGGGATTGGGACCCAGATTGGTTATATCTAATGATCAGGGATGAAAGTGATCTCCGGGAAAAAAAGCGGAAATGCGGAAATTCATCCATAGGTTTAGCATTGTCAGGGAATCGCGGAAAAATATGGGAATTCAAGTGTCAATTACAATTAGCCTTGTTGTCATTGTATTATCGGCCATACCTAACAGCTTCTTGATTAGGTTTTATGTTCTAACTACATCTAAGGTCATAAGAACGGGATTCGAACCACCGAACTGATGTCATATGCATCCCTTCTTTGGGAATTTTGTTTAACGTTAATCGCTGAATATAAGAAATCCCGGAAATCCGCGAAACCGCGGAGGTCTTTCATCTCTGAATGATAGGGGTCACTTTCGGGTTCAGAGTGATTAACCCATGTGTTGATGTCTGCTATATCCCCGACAAGCCTAGGAGGAAGGCGAAGTGGGAGCGGGATATTATCAACAACAAATTTCTTGATGAGGAACGGGAGGGCCTAATTTCCAGAATAGATGCCCCCACTCTCTGCACTCACGAGACCTTCGTCGTTGCCAAGGACGATGGTGGAGGCCACGTCGTCATCGACTGCAGTATGCCATCGATCGACTCCATTAACAATTTCACGGATGAAGTCTGTACCAAATTCTCCTATAAAGGCCTCAACGATGTAACGGAGATTCTCGAGAAGGGTGACTATATGGGGACGATAGACATAAAAGACGCCTATCGCGCAGTCTCCATTCACCCTGATGACCGCCAGCGTCAAGGCCTTCGCCATATGGGAGCTGCCGATGATAATTTCATTTACTTTGTTGACAATCGGTTAAGTATGGGCCTTTCATCCAGCCCCTTTATATTTTCTAAGGTATCTGACTTCATCGTGAGATGCGGAGTTCGTGAGGGTCTAACCAGAGTCGTAAATTACCTCGATGACTTCTGTCTCATTGGTGGGACGCGGTCGGAGGTCCAGGGCGCTCAGAGAACCCTCATCCACATACTAAGAAGACTTGTTTTTTTTGTTAATTTCAAGAAAGTTAGTAGTGTCGAGACCAAGGTCAGATTCTTTGCCATATTTCTTGATTCGGTGCGCCTCGAGCTTAGCCTTCCTCCCGACAAATTAGAAAAACCATTAGAGATACTTCGCAAACTATGCGGGTGCAAGAAGGCCAGTAGAAAGGAGCTTGAGCGGGTGGGGGGGGCTACTCGCTCACTGTGCCAAGGTTATTCGGGGCGGGCGGACCTTCTGAAGGCATATCTACGATCTCATGTCAAAACTGAAACAACCATTTCATAGGACTAGGCTAGGCAAGGGGTTAGGGAGGGCCTTGACTGGTGGTTGAATTTCGCTACTGGCTTTAACGGGAAGGCCAAGATCCTAGGTAAATTTGCCCCCGTCGTCTCTATTTACAGTGACTCTTCCAAGTGGGGCTTCGGTGCCTTGTGTGGCAGTGACTGGGCTGTCGGCTCATACTCTGACTCGACTGCAGACATCCTTGATGATTATGTCGGTCATCACCACTTCCGTCCTCCGGAGGATGTCTGGACCGCCCACATCAACGTGCAGGAGATGTGGGCGGTCTATGCATCCTGCATCCGTTGGAGTGCAGGCTGGTGCAACACCATGGTCATTTTTGTCACCGATAGTTCAGTTGTTCAGGCAGCACTTAACACTGGTAGGTCGAGGAGTGCCGAAATCATGCACTTCTTGCGTAGGATATTTTGGTTCTCTGTGCAATACAATTTTACATTTAGTTCAATTTACATACGTAGTGCTGTTAACGTAATATGCGTTGCCTTAAGCAGATTGATTGACAATGATAGTGCCGCTAGGATCAGGAGTGTCGATGGTGCCAGGATGCTTTGTTGCAGTGAGACGTTTGACCGATCGGTCGTCTCTTTCAGGGATAGCAGCGCTGAGAGTCGAGCAGCAGCAATACCAGCAACATTCGTACGCACAGAACTCAACAATAGCGAGGGCCACACAGATCAAGAAATATTTAGGATATGCTGAACTGTTCCACTCCTCCAGGTCTCCTATACCATGTTCCGAGGAGCAGGTGGCCCTCTATGCCGCCTGGTTGGCCAGAGATCTTAAGTATGTATCTGTGATTAACTACCTCAGTTGTCTGAATTTCTTCCTTAAGCAGAACGGCGAAAGGCCAATAGACTACAAGAACTTTGTCCTTGCTTCTACACTTAAAGGTATACGGAGAGTTAAGGGTGATACACCACGGCATGCCATGCCTCTCCTTCCCCATATGCTGCGCAAGATCTTTGCGCTACTAACTGATAACCCCCGTCATGTCACCTGGCGCGCAGCAGTTCTCTGCGCATTCCGTGGGCTGCTGCGTAAGTCCCAGGTCACCTGGTCCGATGCCTCCTTACTCAGATCTGATTTCCAGTTTTATGACTGGGGCTAGTTTTGACTGTTCGGCACTCCAAGACGATTCAATTCAATGAGAGGGTCCTGGAGATACCAATATCTAGGTGTTGTGATACGGACATGTGTGCGGTTTATTGGACCGAGCGGCATTTTAGCCAGATTATCGCTAACCCATCTGATATAGCCTTCCGCATTCCATGCCTCGGCGGAGCTTCCGCCCCCTTTCCTTACTCGGCCTATCAGGAGACCCTGAAGATATTCTCTGCCAGGGCGGGTCTCGACGCTGCTTCCCTCTCTTCCCAGTTACTTAGGAGGGGGCGTTGCACCTTCCTGGCCATGTGTGGAGCCACCATAGAAGAGCTGAAGGTCCGGGGCGACTGGGCGTCCTAAACTGTTTACGCATACCTTAAGACACCGCTCGGTACAAGGATTGTTAACGACATGAGGGTGGGGGTGGCGCTATGTTCGAGTCAGGCTGGTGTTGGGTTGCGGGGAGACGCTTAGGCATCTCCTTGGCCTGTATTATGCTTGCCACTGACGCAAATAAAGTGTCTTACCCATCACCTCCTTGTGTCTCTCTCCTTTGCCGTAGCCCAACTTTATAGAGAGTATAATCTATTATGCGTATATAAAAGGGGCGGAGCTCTCACATCATTATCGATATTATTATTACGTTTATTCCCTCTGTTATTCTCCAAGTATTATTGTCCAATCGCTGACTTGCCCGTATTTGCCCCGGTCCTTGCCTATGCCAGTGCCCCCACTGGGTGTTGTTGGCACTGCGCTTCCCGGGCAGTCAGTCTGTCTCCTGCTTTCAACAATTTTTACCGGTAGCCTGTATTATGCTTGCCACTGACGCAAATAACATGTCCTACCCATCACCTCCTTGTGTCTCTCTCCTTTGCCGTAGCCCAACTTTATATAGCTGTTTGACAGTTTGACATGCATAACAGTCTAATACTAATATATAGTTGCATGGTGGTGTAATATATAGCTGCATATCAGTGTCATATATAGCTGCATGCCAGTGGTATATATATATCTGCACAATAGTGCATATATCTGGATGGTAATGTAATATATAGCTGCATGATAGTGTAATATATAGCTAAATGACAGTGTCATATATAGCTGCACGGTAGTGTAATATGTAGTTGCATGGTCTTGTAATATGTAGCTGCATGATAGTGTAATATATAGCTGCATGACATTGTAATAGATAGTTGCATGGTAGTGGAATATATATCTACATGACAGTGGCATATATAACTGCAAGTTAGTGTAATATATAGCTGCATGGTATTGTAATATATAGCTGCAATATAGTTAATATATAGCTGCATGACATTGTAATATATCACTGCACGGTAGGGTACTATATAGCTGCATGACAGTGTCCTAAATAGCTGCATGGCAGTGCCCTATATACCTGCATGACAGTGTCATATATAAATGCATGGCAGTGTAATATGAAGGTTGATCACAGTGCCGTACATAGTTGCATGTCAGTGTCATATATAGCTGCACGGTAGTGTAATATATAGCTGCATGGCATTGTAATATATAGTTGTATGTCAGTGTCATATATAGCTGCATGGCAGTGTAATACATAGCTGCATGACTGTGTCATATAAAGATGCAGGACAGTGTCATATATAGCTGCATAGCTGTGTCATATATAGCTGCATGACAGTGTCATTTATAGCTGCATGACAGTATCATCTATAGCTGCATGACAGTATCATCTATAGTTGCATGGCAGTGTTATATATGGCTGCATGACTCGTATATAGCTGAATAGTAGTATTCGTAGTGTTAGTAGTGCATGAGGCAGAGAGCAGTAACTGCCATTAATGCATCATCAGGTTGTGAACCCATTCATCATCCTGTGTGCCCTGACCGTGTATTGTAACACTTTTGTTCATCTCTTATATGTGGGTCAATATGACCAAGACTCCTTTCCATACTCACAGCTATTACCAGTGAACATGACTTATTTATAGGCTCCATATTTCGAAGCTTATCACTTTGCTGGGATAATTTACATACGGGAACAGAAGAGGACAAGGCAGAGATGGAGATAACACAAATTTATTGGAGAACATAACCTGCAGGCAGGTCGGTCTTGGCTGGAGAACATATCGGTATCGTGTATTGTGTCTCGTGTCATAGTTAAATGACCGCGATATTAGTGTGGTATCGTATAGAGTACCAATCAGGTTAAATGATGTCAAGATAAGTATCAAGCATATTGAACAATGATTAATCAATTAGGAATGAGACTAGTTACATGTTGATAAGTTTAGAGGAAATGTTAGGATCAAGAAAGAGATGAGAGAGAGAATAACTAGCACAGACAACCAGCAGCCCTCTACCCCTCCCCCTTACCTCCATGATTATCGGGTGGGTGGGTGGGTGAAGCGACTTGCAAGGAGAAAGAGTGGCGTGAAAGTGAAGTGCAAGATGGCAGTCAGTAACAGAGAAGTAGAGCAAGAAAGTAGTGTGAGAGAAAAGAGTGCCCGTATTCCCGCCAGTAAATTATCCATGTTGAAGATCAACATGCGTAATTTACATACGGGAACAGAAGAGGACAAGGCAGAGATGGAGATAACAAAAATTTATTGGAGAACATAACCTGCAGGAAGGTCGGTCTTGGCTGGAGAACATATTGGTATTGTGTATCATGTCTCATGTCATAGTTAAATGACCGTCATATTAGTGTGGTATCGTATAGAGTACCAATCAGGTTAACTGATGTCAAGATAAGTATCAAGCATATCGAACAATGATTAATCAATTAGGAATGAGACTAGTTACATGTTGATAAGTTTAGAGGAAATGTTACGATCAAGAAAGAGATGAGAGAGAGAATAACTAGCACAGACAACTAGCAGCCCTCAACCCAAAATAGAGGCGAGGGCTGATGGTACGGTAGAAATTACCGTCTGAGGAAGATAAGCGGCCACAGCATTACTACTCCACGGCCCTGCTTCATTAATCGCATGAAGCGGCACTCCTGCCATGACACAGGCCTGTACTGCCCCCTTACGGAGGCCATGCAGAGTTAACGGGCGTTCAGGTCCAAATAGAATTTTAGCCACAGCAACTAATATTTTTGTTAAATGTACCGACGTCAGTGGAACACCTGACGGCAGCAGAAATGCAGGACCAGATGCAGGAGGATTGGAGAAATCCTTATATCTCATCCAGGCACTCACAGGGCAGCACTGTGATGACGGGATTCTTGGAAGAAGATAGGTCAGTGGAGGCTGAGAAGTAGTACGTGTCTTGGAAGAGGTAACAGTAACCAACATTCCCTGGTTCGTAAGAACAATATCGTCAGCCCGAATCGTGTGTGGGGCAATCAGGTTATGCGACAGAACAGTCACATTACTCTGTCGAGATAATGTATAGTATATGAGCCACAAGGCAGATGCATAGACAAATGAGAGCTCATTAAATTGTAGCAAGTATGAGGTTTCAAGGTTATTATTGCCGGAAGTGATAGTGAGGATAAGCTCTCACTACCTATAAAGTACTTTCTCATGGCATGCGTATCAAACAGCCTCTGATAACCAAGTCCAACTCCCGGCCTTCACGAGGCGAAACTGTTTCTACTGACGGGAGAAGGGGCAAAGGCGGATCTCTGGCGCCTCAAAACCAGATGCTTCGGGCAGGTGGGGCTCGTCAATCTTGGCTGACTGCTCATCTAGGAGAAGGTAAACTCTGATTTAAAACCCCCGCTGCCGTGCGGCTAGTCCCATTTATGGGAAGACCAGAAGTTGGTAGTGCACACCAGCGGCCTAAACTAAGTGCGGTGCACATCAACTTTGTTGGTGTGGTCAGGGGATGTCACCCCTTCAAGTGCATGAAGACTGGAGCAGCAGATGAGTTAGAAGATCAATAGCTTTGAAGGTGTAACAGCAAGATGATGTGGCTCATCAGGGCACACTCTGACAAAGATGAGTAAGTGGCCAGTCACCTTGGAAAGGAAGGGGAACCTACCAAGTATTTACCCATAGTAAGCAATGGTAATTAATGGAAACAAATTTAGAGATGGAGACAACTCTGGTCCCTCTGCGGGGAAGCCTTCTAATAGCTACAGTGGAGGCACCTTTCCTTCAACTATTAGGAAACCTAGTAATGACAATGTAAACTCAAAGCCTAAAATAGGAAGGTATGCATCTGATGTCAGGCAACTGAAAACTGGAGGAAAGGTGCTAAAGATTGGTACATGGAATGTACGAACATTGTACAAACCAGGCCGATATGACAACCTGAAAGTGGAAATGACAGCGCTAAACCTTGACATCCTAGGTATAGCTGAGACGAGATGGACGGGTGACGGGAGGATAGGTGATAGTGAGGTAGATATGATATATTCTGGAGATGAAAAACATCAGTATGGCGTTGGAATTATGATGAAGAAGTCCATTGCCGCCACAATGATTGGATTCTGGCCAGTATCTGACAGAATTATTATGATGAAGCTGAGGGGAAAACCGTTCAATATAAACATTCTGCAAGTTTATGCACCAACCTCAGATCACGATGATGAAGAAGTCAACGAGTTCTATGACAGCATCAAAAAGGTAATGGAATACACCAAGTCTGGAGAAATAACAATTGTTATGGGCGATTGGAATGCGAAAGTTGGAGAACAACATGAATATCCAGTAACAGGAAGATTTGGCTTAGGTGAGAGAAATGATCGTGGTGAATACTTGATAAATTTCTGTTTGACATCAAAACTAGTAATTGCTAACACCTTATTTGAACATCCAAAGAGAAGACTATATACATGGAAGAGCCCTGGTGATGTATGTCGGAACCAGATCGATTACATTCTTGTCAACCAACGATATCGAAATTGTATCAAACAGGCAAGGACATATCCAGGTGCTGACATATGTTCGGATCATAATCCAGTAGTAATCAGTATGGTAGTGAAATTGAAACAGCAGAACAAAATTAAAAACAACATTCAAATGGATATGAACATGTTAAAAGATGCAAAATACAGAACTAAGTATAATGTCTCTGTTCATAACAAATTCAGTGTACTGATGAATGAAGAAACTCCTCAGAGAGAGTATAACAACATTGAAATGGAATGGGAAGCTCTCAGAGAAAGCATGGTCAAGTCAGCAGAGGAGGTGTTACCAAATAAAAAACGAGAGACAAAGCAATCATGGATGACGCAAACCATACTAGAAAAGATGGCAGAAAGGAAGAAAGTGAAAACCACTGATCCACCTAAATACAAACACCTGAAGAATGAAATAGAAGATGAATGCAAAAAAGCTAAAGATGAATGGTGGAATAAGAAGTGTGAAGTAGTGGAACAACTTGAGTCTCAACATCGTTCAAGAGAGATGCACAAGAAAGTGAAAGAGATAACAGGTCAAGGATACAGACAGAGAAGCAGTAAATGTATCAAGAACAAAGACGGCAAAATGCTCTTTGAAGAAGATGAAATAAAGTCCAGATGGGAAGAATATGTAAACGAACTATACAATGATGACAGAGGGAACCCACCCACAATTGAGAAAGAAGATGGGAATATTATATTAGTATCAGAGGTTGAGAAGGCTATCAATGATCTAAAGGCAGGTAAGGCTCCTGGAAGTGACCAGATAACATCAGAAATGATAAAAGGACTAGATGAAGTGGGGATTCAAATCATTCATAAGCTAGTAACTGACATCTATGAGACTGGATTTATACCATTGAATATGAATGAATCCATATTTGTACGACTCCCAAAGAAGCTAAAACCAACATTGTGTACTGAGTACAGAACACTAAGCCTGATGAGTCATATGTTGAAGATGATCCTGAAAATAATTTTACTGAGAAACAGACAGAAAATTGAAGAACAAATCAGTAACGTACAAAGTGGGTTTATATCTGGAAGAGGTACACGTGAAGGGATTTTCAATATGAGAATGATTTGTGAACGTTATTGTGAAGTGAACCAGGATGTTTATGCCTGCTTTATTGACTATGAGAAGGCCTTCGACCGAGTCAATCATGAACTGTTAATCAAAT
This sequence comes from Branchipolynoe longqiensis, assembly GCA_030323885.1. Taxonomy (NCBI): domain Eukaryota; kingdom Metazoa; phylum Annelida; class Polychaeta; order Phyllodocida; family Polynoidae; genus Branchipolynoe; species Branchipolynoe longqiensis. The sequence continues at coordinate 11,426,877 of CM059192.1, read as the reverse complement.
GTTTACAAGATATTGGTGTCAATGGCAAAGACATTAAACTAATTGTGAACTTATACTGGACACAACGTGCATTTATAAAAATGGAGCAGGGCCTATCGGATGAAGTTATGATTAAACGAGGAGTTCGACAGGGGTGTGTATTGTCACCATGTCTATTTAACCTGTACACAGAGATGATTTTCAGACACATTGAAGATTGCAAGGGAGTGACAATAGGTGGCATGAACGTCAACAATCTTAGATATGCCGATGACAGTGTAATACTAGCAGACAGTGAGAAAAACCTACAAGATATAGTGAATAGAATCAATAAAGCTGGAATACTATTCAACATGAAGATGAATGCCAGGAAGACCAAAACAATGGTTATAAGTAAAAAGACAGATAAACCAAATGTCAATATAACCATAGATGGCACAAACATAGAACAAGTATCCGAATTCATATATCTCGGACAAAAGATTACAAATGATGGGAGATGTGAGGAAGAAATTAAAAGAAGGATAACAATAGCCCGAACAACATTCTCCAAAATGTATAGAGTGTTAACATCAAGTAAGATATTAATACAAACAAGGAAGCGTATTCTTCAGTGTTATGTGTGGTCTACTCTAATGTATGGGGCAGAGACATGGACAATCTCTAAGAAAATGTACAAACGTTTAGCAGCATTTGAGATGTGGACTTATCGAAGGATGATGAAAATATCATGGACAAAGAAGATCACCAACAAAGAAGTTCTCAGAAAAATTAAAAATAAGAAAAGCTTGTTTGCCACTATACAGACAAAGAAACTTATTTATTTTGGCCACATCATTCGTCAGAGTTCAATATACCGTACATTGTTGGAAGGGAAGGTGAATGGCAGCAGAGGGAGAGGGAGACCAAGAACATCATGGTTTACAAATATTTCACAGTGGACAGGCTTGAATTATTCACAGTCTATCAGAACAGCACAACATCGGGACAAGTGGAGAACCATTGCT